>VUYV01000056.1:674918-839376 GCA_008711295.1 Anarhynchus alexandrinus | reverse complement strand
GGGAGATGCTCCAATCCCTCCATCATCTCAGTTGCCCTACGCTGGACTCTCTCCAGCAGTTCCCTGTCTCTCTTGAACTGGGGAGCCCAGAACTGGACACAGTATTCCAGTTGTGGCCTCACCAGTGCAGAGTAGAGGGGGAGAATGACCTCCCTCGACCTACTGGCCACACTTCCCTAAAATCAACCCCCTGCCGCTTTTCCAATGGGGTTAAATTAGGCCAGATCTGTGCCAGTTGTATACCATTTTGAGTCAGATTTATAGCATTTACATTTAAAAACAAAACTCTATCAAGCCTTGACGAAGAGTCTGAACAGCAGAGATCCAGCAATGAACGCAGAGAAGTTCACGCAATGTTTTAAATCAAAGTGCTGTGGTCTTTTAATGCACAATAACTGGGAGGTAAAATATCTATCAAAGCACGAAACTAGTAAGCCTTCCATCTGAGCTGAGACAAAGCAACACAGCCACGTAAATTACAGTCACAAATCCCGCCCAAACACAGAAAAAATAGTATTTATAATTTTAAGTGTTATCAGTGCAAATGAAGGTAAATTATTTATCTCAGGGTGATATTTAAGCTGACTCAACATCCTTCTATAACTATGTGCCTGCTTAAAATTGAAATGTCTTCATGCTCGAGAGGTAAACGAGATGCAACACAGCGCGAGCACGTCGGTGTGTGCTGACTCTGGTGTGGCAGCCCTGTCCCCAGCCTGCTGGGGATTTGGGGGATTGCGCATCATTTTTCTGTGCATCGGTTTCCTTTTCAGACAACAACCACACCTTATGGACTTCATTTGATATTGAGCTTATTTGGAGAGCCGCGATCTACAGGTGGAAAACACCAACCCAGTTTATTATTCATTTCTTTCCTTCTTCCTCCAAGTATCTCATTGCTAATTCCAAATCAGAGAGCTGTTTTTTTCCTACCTGTAAAAGCAGCTGTCTCACAGCACTTGTCTTACCAGAGCGAAGGTGAAACCACACGCAACCAACCCACAGAAGGGAATCTGCAAGGAGGATGAATGGGAGAACGGCTGTGCCATTCCCATCCCCGTGGCCATCCCAAGGGAGAGGCAGCCCAACCTGCCCTCACTCCACAGCTCATCCTACTGGTTTTGGAGACCTCAGGCGTGTTGGTACCCAGCTATTTGTAGATGAACCCTCATTCTCATAGAATCATAGAATGGTTTAGGTTGGAAAGGACCTTGAAGATCATCGAGTCCCAACCCCCCTGCCATAGGCAGGGACACCTCCCACCAGACCAGGCTGCCCAAGGCCACCTCCAGCCTGGCCTTGAACACCTCCAGGGATGGGGCCTCAACAACCTCTCTGGGCAACCTGTTCTAGTGCCTTACTCATAGGCTTTACTGACAATCTCAGACTTAGTTAACTGCATCTTTTTGAAACATGTAAATGTGTGGGAAGAGGCAGTAAGAACTTTTAAAAATTGCAGTACTTTGATCCTAATTAACAGAGTTGACTGAAAGCAAAATATGTAGAGCTAATTTTCACAATATTTTTCCACCATCCCTAGACAGAGCCTTTTTCCTGGCACTGTTTAAAATTAATGAAGTAAATATGTTTGCATATTTATCTTTTCATTACATGGAAACAACAACAAGGAAAACAGATTGAACTGATAGCAGCATTCTTCCACTCCAAAGCAGTCTGGATGTGGTTTTTGTTTCAGTTCATACAATGCAACACAAATCAAACAAGCAATGCAAGTTCACTGGCCATGGAAGTAATCAGTTTTATCCAACAGAGCTACTATGAAAAAACTGCCGTAGGAATTGACCCCTTCATTTTATTTTTGTATCTATGGAGAGATACTGAAATGGTTTTCAAGGAAGATGACATCCTCCTTGAAGTCTAGAAAACAAATCACTTGCCAGTTGCCCCACACCAGTAAAAACATATATATAGCAAGTCAAATGCTACCATATGGCTAATAGACTCAGGAAATGGAAAAATGAGAAAGAACATACAGATACAGGTCCATGAGGACTCTTGAATTAATTCCCAAAGAGTTCTTTTCATTTTTTGGAACCTGTAGCCCAGAATCTGCCAACAGAAGTGCCTGAGAGGTCAGTAGCCAGCTTGCCCAAGCCCTGCCCAAAGCTGCAGGCAGGTCCCAGAGTCAGAGGAGTGGGATGTATGCGATTAATACGTGCCAGACAAAGCAAGAGCAGATCGGCCTTGCTAGGATGATAAGCAGAGGTGGAAGATAAGGGACGCTGAGTTTGGAAACTGACAGCTTGCCCCAAGTCTGACCGGGCTCAACATCCCCCTGCCCAGGAAGATCCTACTCATTCCTATGGAACAGCACATGGAGAAGAGGAAACCCCATCAAGTCCTTTCAATTTAAACGTTCCCCATGAAATATCCATTATGTTGCTGGCTAGGCACCCTCTGTCCTGGGAGACAGAGTGAGAGAAGATTGCATCTGGCATCAGAAGTCATCCCTTCTTATCCAATTTTACCTTAATTATCATGGATACAATAATTCAGTAAAAACCAGATTTTTTTCCCAATGGTAACAAAGGCTAAGTAAATGCGATGGATTTTGCTCTACTCAATGATTCCTAGTTATGCCTTGATTATTGTATCGATTGCCATTACAAATACTGAGTACCCACGATTGAAGCGATAATTAAAAAGGCAAGTCGTACTCGGCAGTTGTTCCTCTGTTATTATCTGTAGGTCTTGGACTAGGCTGTTTGCAGCATCGATTGCATGCGCACATACACAAAACCCTATGAAACTCAGATTTCAGAAACTACAGGAGAAAAAATAAAGAGAAAAGAACTATTATCCCCTCCCCATTACCACGTATCAGAGAATTAACCAGCACACAGTTACTCACTTTTGGTCTCCCTGGAAGAGAAGAAGAGAGGACACTTTCAACCCCGATGATGGCAGTTCATCCATGAAATTTTGCTCTGCTTTCAAGTCTGTGATGCTCTAGAAGAGATCTTGCTTTTATGAAACTTCCTCTGCTGTACAGCTTTCATTACAGCTTTGGCACTCGGAGATGAACCTACAGATACGTCATTTCTTACTTCCCTCCTAAATGGTGCCAGGCAGATATCAGCTACGCCATCATCCACAGAAAGAAAGAAAAAAACCTTCCATGCTTCTCACTTTGTTTCTGGTCCCTCAGTTAGGAAGTTTTGGCTTTTTTGACAATATAGGTTTCAATTCTTTTTCAGAATATGAATGAGCAAGATCATTTAAATGACACTGTGGTAAATAGCATGGTGACTACAAAATCCTTTGTTAATTTTTTTTGCCACAAAAGTCTAGGAAATAGCAATGGATCTCAAAAGTAGATGTTGTCTATGTGCGTAAAAGTGTTTGCTCTTTGAACTTCACTGAGATGACACAGTCATTACTACGTGAAAGTGTGAGCATTTTCTTATATTTTGCAACAATTGTCAAGGAAGCAAAAGCTTTATTTGATTTTCATTCACACGTGAAGACAAGATTTAGTGCTCCAGTGGAACAAACAGTGTCAGAATGGTTTTAAATTGTAATGCTATCACTTTAACATCTTTAAGGCACTTTTTCGAAGATAAACTCATCTGCCTATAATGACTAAATGACACAGTAATGGAGAAGAGCTAAAGATTTTCTTATGGTAATAAAAGGGAATACTTCACCCAGAGAAAGAAGAGCGGAGAGCGATGCGCTTCCTAGAAACACTTTCAAGAATCTTTCAAAATAATGGAAAAACAAATACAAATATTATATCTATACATACGCACACTCAGGGTGAACCAGGACTGATGTAGGTCCAGATTTCTGACGGTAACTATCACTGCAGAGAGGCAAGGTGAAGAAAAAGATTAAAACCTTCAGTACAGTACTCGATGCAGGAACATAGTCCCAGGAAGGAGTTGGCAGGTGACGGTCCTAGGACTGTTGAGAGCTGTTGGCCAATGCCAGCACTCCATCAACTTCCAAAAATACTTAAGTAATATAGCATAAGTATCGTATATATGATGCACAGGAAAAGCTGTCTCAGCTGAAAGCCTCTGAGTAACATGAAAAAAACACCCATTGTTTTCACCAATCCTTTGCGAAGCACCCCTGGCTCTACACAATCTAGTTAGCCTACATGTTTTATTCTCTCCTATATATCCATAAAGAGAAAACATTGAACAAAGTTGCTCCACACTTTTGCAAACACAAATAGCGTAACAGTAAACAACAGATTTTGTGGGTGCACGAGCACAGTGATCTGCACGTTTCCCCGGCTGCCGGAGCTGTGAAACTATTGTCATTAGAAAAACTGCTCATCATAGCGCTATGCGGTACAACAAACACAGAATAAAATGTACTTCAAGGCATGATTTGCAACTGAAAGCCAATCAAAAAGCAATGAATACACTCCAGCAAAGCTAAATGGAAGAGCTCTGCTCTGTCAGCCAGCACGCGAGCCAGAAGATTATACTTGACATCTGGCGGTAGGTAAAAATGTGCTCGGTGAACTACAGCTCCCAAAGTACTTTGCAGAACACTGATACCAAGTCAGTCAGACGGTAACTACAGCAGGACCACTAGGAGAACATAAAAGAAAAAGAAAACACGTTCTTTTAGGTGAGAGGAGATAGCAATTCCAATATAGACCGTATAAAATTTTCTTTGTCCTTTAATTAGATTGGTCATTTGTTTGCATTATTCTATTCAAATTCATTGCAAGAGCTGATCACTCAGTCAATACTTTCCAAAAGCAGAACTCCGTTTTGCATATGCAGTGATGCCAAACAAATTTCTCCATTATAAAATAACAGTTGCAATCCTTCCTTCCCAACTGAGTGCTAGAACATAAATATGCCCATTTAATGAGAATGCAGGACCACGAATGTTTATTAAAAGCACAACAAGACATTAAGCCAGCCGCAGAAGCCAAAATATACATTATGATTTTGGTCTTGTTGTCATTACCTGCATGTGCAAATAAGAAGGAGAATTCATACTTTCCATTATTCCCACTTAAAAATTGTCACAATCCTGGTTTTCAGTTTGAAAATAATCATATATATTTTCCACAAAAGATTCACTTATATTTTACATTACCTATGTAATGTAAAAGGTATATCAGGTGTATATCATCACAATTAAACTTAACGGTATCATAAAGTCAGTGAGCATCTGGAAGTATTGATAAGGTTTCNACAAAAATTCAGGGGGGAAAAAAACCTATCTGTCCATCTTGAAAACCATCTGCAGCTTTGGGGGACCGGATGAAACGCTCCTAAATTCCTGCCCGTCGTAAGAGGCCAGTCGGTACAGCTGTGCCCTCGCCCCGAGAACAGCATTGCCGTCTCTGACCCGGGACACTGACTATGCTACAACGATGATGTGGTCCTTCTGGCTTTTGCATTCTTCACTGTGGACATTTCAGAAGGTACTGCCAAGGCACAGCCAGGGCAGAGCCACTCGGTGTTACTCACAGTGAGCCGTACTATAGCCACCGGTTGCCATACCGGTATCTTTATTTACACATGTATCTAAAAAAACATGACAAAATCTACATATTTTTCATTCCTGGCTTTCAGGCAGTATCTTGGTTTGGAGATAAGAAATCCCTGTAGGTGTCTGAGTTTTCTGGGGGAGAGGGAGGAAGAGAATAGTGGTGCTTTTCTTCTGCATTTCTTAAAGATGATCTGATGCTATCAAACATTATTGATACCTCAACATTTGTGGGCAGCCACGTTTTATAAAACAAAGCAGACGTATTGAATAAATGATGGGAATGGACAATAAGATGAATTTATCCCAGTAGGACAGCTGATAAAACCCTGCAAATATTAGGTTTTGGTGATGGAAAGCCTTTGCTGATAAAAGACTTCAAGGACAGGCACAAAGCTTCTCCCTGAATTCATTGCAAATTGGGATTTTCAGACCCAGTGGATGTTTGCCTCTCTGTTCACCCTGAAAATAATGGTAAAACTCCTTTTTCCATGGACTGGAGGAGAATCAGCCCAAGGAACAGAGCTCAAAATTATAACTCTTGGCTTAAAGTTAAATAATAAACTGATGTTCCTTACTAAAAACTAATTTAACTGCCACTGCAAGGGCATAAATTGCAGGAAGCGCAGCTGTGATACAGAAAGTTCTCAAATTTGACCATTCAGGTCATAGATACTGGGAAAATGCCACTCCCACTTTTTTCTTCAAGAAACACAAGGGCAAAATTGACAGTTAGGATGCAGTGAAGGGCACGGATGAATTTATGCCACCCCTCTCTCGTGCTTGCATGCTCCCCAAACCTGATTCTGAAAAGACCTCATTCCATGCAAATACAATCCATTATATCAGCACAATTAAACTTAACGGTATCATAAAGTCAGTGAGCATCTGGAAGTATTGATAAGGTTTCAGTTTATGGACACTTCGGGGTGGGGGGGGAAATTGCTGTTTTCTTTTCCATAATGATGCAGCTATTATGGATTTGGGGAGGTTGGGCTTGGGGGCTTTTTTCCCCTGCTTTCAAGTTTAACAGTTTGCTCTACCTTCATTCAAACATATATGCGAGATCAGCGGTACTGAATTTCTTCCAGTTTTAATCTTGAAATATGGTGTATATATATATAAAGAAGCTTTCTCATCGGTTCAACAGCTTGTCTTATCCTGATGCATTGGAATAAAGAGACAGCTCTCTTTGGCCATATGTTTCAGTTGTTCCTCTCACTCCCCCGCTGTCTTTCCACACATACCATGACCGTGGACAACCTCTCCTTAAGTGGGCAAACAAATGGTTTAACTCAGATTTGCACAGTGTTTGCTGACTTGTGTGGGCTCCAGGATCCAACTCAGCTTTATCATTTCAGGCAAACATATTTCTGACAGACACCGTGGGTAATTAGAGCAGCTCAATTTTATTAGACCGAGGGCAGATTAAAGGCCAGGATCTCAACGAGCAGAAATCGGTGTTGCTACCCTGAAATCCACGGTGCTACCCTGATCCATGCCAGCTGCGAGCGGTGGCCCAAGTCTTTTACATTGTTTTGTGCCCCCTTACATAACGAGATTTTTAAAATTAAATGTTTTCAAGCCTGCGTGTGTGGTCCACAACCTACTTGCCCAGTGTAGGGCTCAATGGCATTCTTGCATTCAGCTTCCACTTCAAATTGTCTGCCCCACCAAATGGTTTAAATTCACGAAGAGGAACATAACTGAATTACTGCATTTCAACTTAAGAGAAGACTTTTCATCCCTATACAATGAAAAGAAAAAAAAAAAGGAAAATCTCGTCTTTTGAGACCTTTGTAGGTGCCAATAGCTCTGGACACTCTGTCCCTCATATTCATCTGAAGGTGTCTCCTTCACATCTTGCATCCCAACCACGTGAGCTACCTATAGTTTGAATAGGTGCTGATTTCTATTAAGGAAAAACCCAGAACCAGCCGGCTCAAATCCGTTAGCGCAAGCCTTGTTTAAGCCACATCCCAATATAGGCACCAAATTCCCAAGGCCCTAAAGCCCCGACACGAGGATCCTCAAAACGACATGAGCTCAGGAGACAAATGGCATGTTAATGCTGTGGAAGATCCTTAATTAAAGGGGAGCCGCATCTGAAGAGCTGTTCTGTGCTAGGTCGCGTGGCCCCTCGCTTAGTCTTTATCAGATGTTTTTCACCAGCTAACGGTTACCCACGCAACAAACCTCGCTTTTTATATAGTTGAGAGTCAGATTCCCACCATGCGTGAGAGTGTCCAGAGACTGCCCCGGACTGTCCCCACAGGAGCAGGTGACCTGGATGTGCGGCGATGAGTGCAGAGGAGGCCTCTTACGTCAGGTGGGTCCGTGCCTGTGATTATAACCACGGGCATTAGCAAATCTCATCAAGCGCCCGTCTGGCCTCGTACCAGAGGTGAGCTGCATTTGTTTTGATCAGGGAAAGAAAAGAGGATAAAAATCCATTAAAATGAACCAACTCTAAGAGGCAATTGAGACTATCCCATTTATTTGAAGTAGACATTATATCACAAAACATTTCAAGAGCTTTCTGATGTTTGGTCTATTTTTAAAGACTTTCAGTTAGTCATAGATGAACCTCAAAACATTCAGCGGCTTGATATGAATAAATATGCTTATCCAAGCCTGTGACCTGACATAAAAAAAAAAGCTGCACTGATTTATGCGAGCTGAGGAGGTTAAACTGGGAGACGGGCCTCTCTTGTGAAGCGTAAGGATTTTTTGCTGTTACGAGACAAGTTTGGAACAATCCAAAAGAAAGAATCTTTTCCACAAGAAAACACCGCTATTGTAGTCTAGTCTGATCTCCCAAGACAAGCAAAGACTGTTTCACTCAGTAATTCCTCCATTGCACCTATAACTTCAACTTTAACAACGCAGTACCTTTTTAAGATGGTATTTAACATATTTGGATGTCTCCAAGACCGGAAGAACCCAACTCATCCCTTCAGAAGTTTGTCAGGACCTATTTTGTATGTAGTAAAGCAACAAAACAAAGCCCAGATACTTAATCGGTTGAAAAGACAGGCAAGAGGAGTCTTGTTCTTTTAAATCTCTAACCAGTGTTCTGCAAATTCCTGATTTACAAGGCTGAGGTATTTCCAGAGCGAGGAGTGCTGTCCTGAGGGGTCAGCGCTGTCAGCATCAGAGCAGCAGTTCGTTATACAAATAACCACATGCATACATTAAAGAAATCTTTCCCATCAAATTACTAACACGACAAATAAACAAATTAAATCCCAACTGATGAGCATGCATAATAAAATGAACTGATTGATTATCCCCCAAGTCAGAGGATGCTCATCTCCTGGAACAACCCAGGTAGCAAATGGCTTAAACCAAACCATAACACTGGTGAGTGGCCACTACACAGCAGCACTAGAGATGAAGTGCTCCTCCTCCTCTCATCATCTATAATCCCACTAAAGCAACAAATCCCCGATGCAGTGCTCACCTGAAATCAGTGGGACCAGGTCAAACGCAAGCGCCCTGTCTCTGTCATACCCACAGAATACAATTGTTCTCTCTCAAACTCCAAAAACACATATCAAAAGGGAATTAAGACAATTTATAGTTGGAAAACTCATACCTGGAATGTATCATGGCTGTAAAGGCAGCATTTTCCCCTCAGTTCTCCACACAAAGCCGTTTGTAAGCACACCAAAAAAAATACTGAGTGCTAAAAGTGCAGTTTTATTCATTCCAAAACAAGTTTCCACAAGCTCTCCATACCTATTCCATTTTCCAATATCTCTTGCCCAATAAAAGACAGATTTTAAACACCAAGAAGACACCTGTCTGCATTAAAAATTAACTACCTGCAAAATTACATTTTTTTAAAATTAAGTATTTTTTGGCAGAAACAGGACTTTTCTTTTGGCCACAGTTCTGTAACTTGCAAATGTTTTAACTGATTGGGGTCATATTTAGTTGAGCATTTTCATCTGGGCTTACAAATAAATAACACAAATTTCCCAGGAACTTCTAAACAGTTCCATAGCAAAAGAAATCTGAAGAGTTTGGCGACTAGTAAGCCTACAAAGCAACTTTTTTTTTTTTTTAATTTTTATTCTGTATTATAAAAAGAACAGCTTTCTGATCATTTAAATCATTATCATGTGGGCTGACCATATGAAAACGAGCTGAGCTGTATATTGCAGTGCATTAGTTTTTTCCAGCTGGGTGATGGACAGAGTTGTTTGCTGTTTGATCTGGCCACATCTCATATCACAGAGAGAAAAATAAATGGTGAGCACGAACACCTTGGCCCAATGCATGGGAAAGCAGACTTCTCCCCTGAAATACTTTGCTTTTATTGATTTTGAGACCGAAAGAATTGGCTTCCACAGCTTTTTTCTTTCCATGATTTGGACAATCCCATCATGGTGACAATCTCACGAGTTTGTCCTTCTCGTTTTCCAAAAATCTGTACGCAGGTAGGCTTTCACTAGAGATTAAGGTCTGAGTACTGGTAACACCCGGCAGTGTTTTGAGCAAGAATTTCACTTTTTTGCTACAAAAAAATACGTATGTTACTTTTCATTATGTTTTTTGAGATTTTCAATGAATTAGTCAAATTCTTCAAACTTTCCAGCATTCTGGTGATCAGCAAATCCATGTGCTCAGCAAGGCTGAGAGCACGTGGCCAGACAAATGTGGCATTATTTTTTGTCTTCTTTTTAACTTCAATATTACAGTCTTGACCCAATGCAGTATCATTTTTGCATCCCATTTTCCAAAGAAACCATTAGACTATGTAATATGGCACGTTATTTAGGAAAGCCAATTTAGGTGATGATTAGTTACTGAATCTATTGTAAAAACATAAAAAGCACATAGGCATGTTTTAAATGTGAAGTCCCATTTTGGTATTAAACCATTCAACTTCCATTTGACAGTACAATATTCAGAGACACAAATTAGCCTTTATCTATAATTATACGCATGCATTTACAACAAAATAAATATTTTGAAAGATATTTTTGGGGAAAACAATCTTGAGGCAAAACAATGAGGCATTCATATCAGCCTCTGACTTGTTCAAATGTAGGTAAAAATGGTATTTTGAGGTATAGTTCCCAGGCAAGTTGCGTGCAGCACAGCTGCTTCAGAATTTGCAGGCTTCTCTTTTTGAGAGAGAGCTCTCACTTCTTTCATCTCAGAAAACAGACAAGCATTTGAACTTAATGGCCATGAAAATGATGTGGCCAGAAGCGTATACACCGCCAAGAACTCGATGTTACATTGCCTAAGCATCTCTGAGTCCCAAAGACAGACAAGTGGCACTTGCAGGCATCACTGGCTTTACTTCATTTTATTTTTGACCAGTCCTTCTCTTGTTTCAGTTTCCTCTGTTTTTTTAAGACACTGGCACAGAAAGCTTCTACGCAGCCTCAACGCAGGGCCTGGTTTCGGTATGAGAATATACAGCAGAACTGTCCTTTTTAATTTGAGCTTTAACAATGGAAGTCAGATTTCCAAAGCTCCATCTACAACACAATATTTTGCCGAGTGAATATATTTTTTCCCTTCCTTCTAAAGGCAGCACCATAAAAGCTGCACTTTAATAATTACATAGTGCCTTTCATCCACCGATCCCAAAGAGCTTTTAAAAAGGAGCATGTCATTAGCCTCAACTTACAATGGGAGAAAATGAGGCAGAGAGGGATGAATTCTCACCGTTATTTGTATTTTGGAGGGCATGAGGAACTCTAATGGAACTGGGACCCTACAGTACCACGTCTCCTATGTGATGCCCAATAATGAAGGGGTTTGCCCCAAAGAGCAGTCAATGAGTGCAGCTCCACAGCCATTCACTCTTGCTCCCTTCCTTGCAGTGGATGGGCCATTCTGGCAAAAAAAAAAAGCCAGTAAAACAGCGGGGAGCTGTTGCTGCAGCCAGTTTAGCAGCAACTGTGAGTGGCTCACGGGGGAAGAGGACAGCCCCGCTCACGCAGCGGCTCCCAGCACCCTGCGCACCCAGCGCGGGCGCCCGCGGGGCATCTGGGCAGCAGGGCGAGGGAGGGGATTCTGCCCCTCTACTCCACTCTTATGAGACCCCACCTGGAGTACTGCATCCAGCTCTGGAGTCCCCAACAGAAGAAGGACATGGACCTGCTGGAGCGTGTCCAGAGGAGAGCCACGAGGATGATGCGAGGGCTGGAGCACCTCTGCTATGAGGAGAGGCTGAAAGAGTTGGGGGTGTTCAGCCTGGAGAAGAGAAGGCTCTGGGGAGATCTTATTGTGGCCTTCCAGTCCCTAAAGGGGCTACAGGAGAGCTGGGGAAGGACTTTTTACTGGGGCATGGAGTGATAGGACGAGGGGGAATGGCTTCAAACTGGAAGAGGGCAGGTTTAGATTGAACATTAGGAAGAAGTTTTTCACTGTGAGGGTGGTGAGGCACTGGCCCAGGTTGCCCAGAGAGGTTGTTGAGGCCCCATCCCTGGAGGTGTTCAAGGCCAGGCTGGAGGTGGCCTTGGGCAGCCTGGTCTGGTGGGAGGTGTCCCTGCCTATGGCAGGGGGGTTGGGACTCGATGATCTTCAAGGTCCTTTCCAACCTAAACCATTCTATGATGCTATGATCTCCATCACGGTCAGACCCGGGTGCTGTGGGCTGGCCTGCCACCCTGTGCCCTCCCCACTGCCCAGGGGACACCACTGCTTTGCCGGTCATCGCAGCCTGATGCGCTGGTAACTTAAAATGTCTACTCGAGAACGGACTGGTGGGAACCAGGCAAAAACCTGCCATGAAGTATAGCGCTGCCTTTCTGCTCCTTCACTGCTCCTGTCTTGTGAGGAAGATAACAGATCAGCAATTAAAGCAACCAAGCAGTGCCTGTGCAGTAGGCACTGTCTATACGTAACTTGCCATGGTCGTTGTTACCGTGGGTCAGCTGCAGAATGCCGCAAAAGTTAGACTGATAAATTTAATATCAGGTGGCATTTAAGCTGCTGACAGTCTATTAAGCCCCCTGTGCTGTAGGATGCCGGCACTTAATTACTGAGATGGTATCGGACCTCACAGTCAGCGTAGTACGGTACGTATTGGCTTGCAAGCAGATCCCAACAAACCTTTTTTAATAAAACTTGAAGGTAGAGAAGCTTGGAATACAGGAGCTGCTTTAGTTCTCCTGCCGCAGAGTCTGGGCAGTGTGCAGGCTGTGCCAATCAGCAGCAGAGACCAACGGAGCAGCCACACCAGCTCCGACAGCGTTTTTCCAGAAAGCGGGATTATTCCTTGCTGTTGCTTCATGTCACATTTTGAAATTTATTTCTTTTTTTTTTCCTCCCCTCTTTTTCTTGAAAGACGGCCAACACCTAACAAAATAGCTCTTCAGAGGGCAAAAATAATTCTCAGGATTGAGATAAACTGTGGAAGGATATGCAAAAGATCAATCACTGTAGTCAGCCATAACTCTCCTATTAACTTGTGGTATCTCAGGACATGTCATTTTCTCAATCCCCCTTTTTTTTTTTGATAGATAAGCCTGCAGCATGCGGACATGAAGGTGGCCAGCGGCAAAGACAGGAAGCTCCCAGAAAATAGACAGCTCGGAGATATCCATCAGCCTATGCCAATACCTGTTGGCCAACTGCAAAGCTGTGGTCCAGACCAGCAGCTCCCACTGCCGCAAGTCTCACCGTGTATAGAAGGGATTTGGCAAACTTGAGTGGTACAAATCACACAATCAGAACCGGCCGTCTCTGTGCACCTCTGTTTCTGATTGACTAGATGCATCAGAATAAACCCAGACACACCCAACAGGGAGAAGGCACACGAGTCAAGGGAGAAAACCCAGAAGGTTTTAACCCAATCATGCTTTCTATTTCAGTGAGAAGGACAGACCACAGGTTCTTGTAGTACACTGAAGACTCTCTGTAGGAAGAGGTTCAAGTACCAAGAGGACGGTCAGCAATACAAAATAACTAGACTACAAAAATTAATAATGTCAGGCTCATTTGAATGCGTATTTGTAAAACTCATTTAAAATAAGGAACTCCTGAGGGAAAGCTATCAAAAATTAATGTAATCAGATGTGGGGTCAGAAAAGACATCAAAGGAGTTTAAGACTTCTTCCACTCCACCCAAGAATATCCAAGGAATATAGTTTCAAAGCCCGAGGCACAAGTGCAATTGTTTGTTCAGGTGGTGGTCACATCCCCATTACTTCTGTTGCTGTAACAGCATTGCAAAGTTCGAGTAGCACCAGCGAGGGCAGCTGCCTACCGCCATATGGCACACAGAAACATTTGCTTTTAAAACACTCTGCTCAGGTTATAGACAGATGACCAAAAGAAATCAAGTTATCACGGGCCACGCAACAGCATGAGTGCCGTAGCACTCAAGCAGAGTACGAGCTTTTAAACAGCAAAACTTCGAGATCTTAAACTCATTTCCTTTTGCATTTGCTCCGGGCGCGAGCGCGTACGCGGCTTGCTACGGCGGCTCAGCTGATGAGCAGAAGCTCATTAAGCCACGCCAGCCCAAGCAATGGCGCTGGGCAAAGATACCCTTATTTTATGCCACCGTTGGTTTTTGGTAAACTCATTCTGTATCAGAAGCGGCAGTGTTTGGAACAGAGGAGAAGTTAGAAGAGCGAATTTGTTAAACTCTATGAATATGGAGAGAAATTGAGTAAATTTGATACACTGGTAAAAGGAGAAAAGGGATCAGAGAACAGTTACCATAAAACCTCATTATGAAAGCACCCATGAGAGCCATCGGTTTGCACTATTGCTATATAAAGACTTTCTGTTATAATGGGGATATCTGAAATAGTGCTGAGTGCAGTGGGACACGCTTAAACTTCACAAAGAATGTTACAACAGGCAACTATTTAATAAGGCTGCCAGAGGAGCGGGTCAGCAGGTAATTCACCAGGAGTGAGCCACTTTTAAATATTTTAGTAAAAGAACACACTGAGATAATAACGCCTCATTTACCAGCTTGCCCTTCAAGATGATTTAACCCTAGTATCTCCTTTACAGCGAAGCAGACCTTTTATTACAGAAAGGTCCTTCAATTTAAAGATCTCCCCACGGTGACAGTGTGCCATTTTGCAGCTAGAGATGCAAAGAATTGTACCTATAAAAGCAACATTTGGGCGGCATTAAAATCTCCCCTTGCTTAAAAGTGAAAGATTTGTGCGTCAGATGCAGCCAGCAGCAACACCCGAGAAGCTTGTTTCACACACTCCGTTAAAAGCTTCTACTTTCCCATTTCAAAGTTTCCCAAACTTCTCTGCCTCTCCTTAACAGCTTGCTCTCCAGTTTTGGGAGGAAGGGTAGGACTTTGAAATTTTGGGGTGTTCGTTTGCTCCCCCTGCCTTCTTAAAAACCCACATTAAGTACATCTGAGCTACCAAAGGCCACAGTCCAGGTTGCTCAGTACTTCTGACCTACCAAAGGCCACAGTCCAGGTTGCTTGAACAGTTTTTGTTTCTCTTTGTGCGTGCAGATACTTCTCAAGAATTCTTCCATCCTGATGTTGGACATTCTTATTTTGCTTATAAACCCATTTCTCACTTCACTTCATGCTCAGCAAAGAATAACAATTGAGGCAGAGGGCTTCCAGAAGGAGAAAGCACGTTTGAGCAAGGGGAAAGCTCTTATCACAGAGTGGTCAGGGTCGGAAGGGCTTCCGCTGAGGGAGCTCCCCCAGTGCCACCCCCTGCCAGAGCAGGGGCACCTCCAGCAGTGGCACAGGACGGCGTCCAGGCGGGTTTGGAATGGCTCCAGAGGGGGAGACTCCACAACATGTCTATTTGACAAGACTTGCCCAGACAATAGCAGAATATAATGCATAAAATGGTCAAATTATGGCAGTCTCAATTCTGAGATTTCCTCAGCTTGGAACCCCAAATTCTCCTCAGACCCACGTCTATCCAGCTCTGACCAAGAGGCAGAGTCCAAGCTAGGGACTCACAGATGGTGCCTGTCACGGTTTTGCCTGGGATAGAGTTAACTCTCTTAGTAGCAGCTGGTATGGTGCTGTGTTTGGGATTTGGGATAAGACACTAATATTTCAGTTGTTGCTAAGCAGTCATGGACCTTTCAGCTTCTCACACTGGAGCGCCAACAAGAAGGCGGGGGGCACCCAAGAAGCTGGGAGGGGACACAGCCAGGACAGCTGACCTCAACTGCCCAAAGGGATATTACATACCACACGACGTCACGCTCAGCATATAAAGTTGGGTGAAGAAGAAGGAATGGGGGGACATTCAGAGCGATGGCGTTTGTCTTCCCAAGTACCCATTAGGTGTGATGGAGCCCGGCTTTCCTGGAGACAGCTGAACACCTGCGCGCCCATGGGAAGCGGTGAATGAATTCCTTGGTTTGCTTTGCTTGCGTGTGTGTCTTTCGCTTTACTTAAACAGTCTTCATCTCAACCCATGGGTTTTCTCACTTTTACTCTTCTGATTCTCCCCCCCCATCCCACTGCGGGGGGTAAATGAGCGAGCAGCTGCGTGGTCCTGGTTGCCAGTTAGGGTTAAACCGCGACGGTGCCCAAGAACGAACGCCCCAAACATACCAGCCTACCCCTACAAGGCTGAAATTTCTAAAAAGACTTCTGTTGGTATAACAAGCTCCCTAATGAAGTCGATGCTAACTCTTCCATTTCTTTTAATATAATTTGGAAATTCAAGTCAATCATGCTTAGCTTGTTAGTCTTTCCTAGGACTCTCCTGAATCCAACAACATACTTTTAATCGTGTCACGGTACATTTCTTTATTTTAGTTAGGCTAGCGAAGCTCCACAGGCTAGTTTCTCTCCACCTCTTTTGCAGGGATCCTATTTACCCCAAACACCGAAGCAGAAGCTCAGCAATGCGATGTACTGAACAGACACCTTCATCTGCAGAGAAGAAATGGGTTTTGATTCCCCATGCGATGAACTCGCTGATACTGTAGCACAGTGCCGCTCAAAATCAGACTGCACTGTCTTGGAGAAGCACAAGGAAGATGAATAGAGGTCACTAATATTTAGTCACCGAGACCTTTATAAAAGTCAGAATACTTAGACTGCAATGACCCAAAAAGGCCACTGAACTAATAAAACAATAGAATACATGAAATATGAGAAAGAGAAAATGGAAAAAAATTGAAAACGATCCACCCAACCAAACGATGACTGAAGGAGCTGATAAGGGGAATTAAACGCCTTCTGTTGTACCCTAATAACCCAAAGAAAATCTGAAACTTCAAATAATGAGAACAGCAGGGCTCAACCTTCATGTCCCCCGAATCATATATGACTAAAGATGAGTTCTCTCTAATGGGTAAGCGGCTGCTTCCCAGAGTGATGGTAAAACTAGCTCAAGTGCTCAAATCCCAGCCTCGCTGTGGCTTTCCAGTTTCCCAGTGGTTTGGCACTGTGAGAATACTTTCTGGGGCATTCATCTCTTTCACAAAAACATCATCTCATCAGCAGGTAATGTGCGACATCCTCGCTGGCAGTCCCAGGAGTGAAGGGAAGGATTTAATGAGCACAGACTCTGAATCACTTCCTGATTAGGACTCAAAATGAGTTGACTTCATCTTCACCAGAAAAAAAAAAAGGATAAAATTAAAGTCTTTGTGTAGAAAAGGCAAAGGACAGTTTTAGCTCATGCATCTGAAAGTGGTAAACCCTTGATTTCCCTTAAGAGTTTAGGATGACAGATTATCACCATGTTAAAATATGGCCTTGTCAACCCCGGGACACGAGCTCTTGTCAACTAAACTACCTTCAAAACACACCTTTAACCAGCCATCGCTGCAGCCCTGCGCAAGGAGCTTGCACTGCTATACAGCCCTTTCCCAGCCTCCGCTGAAGAAACGGACTCGGGTTCCTGGGACAGCCCAACCCTCAGGAGACCTCTCAAGCCTCAGGCTCTTTTTGTGGTCCATGTGAGAAAGAGGAAGAGGAGACTTTTTGTTTCCCCAGCCACTTGCCCACCTTTATCGAGGGCTTGCATTCGGGTGCTGAGTTGTTAGCGAACCAGCAAAGAAATGACACACTATTAATCACCACCACAGTGCTGACAAAGTGTGCATTTCCAATAGCACCTTTTACATGACTATTATTCAGCCTGCTCCCCATTCATTTAAATTAATGTAAAAAATCAACACCAGAGCGTTTTCAATGCTAGCAATAAACCTAAAGGGTGCAAACAGGGGAAAAGAGAGGAGCAATCTGACTCTTTTTCCAATATATTGTGGTTTCAGTAACAGTGCTCCTTCAGAGCTGTCATTTTTTTGATGATTCTCATCTTATCTATATATTTCTGCCTTTAAAGGCAGTGTTGGATCCCAATGAAAACAAAGCACACACAAAAAAACCCCAAAACAAATTAAAATTTCCAATCTACAATGGATCAAGAGCTTCCTCAGGCAAATGAAGAACGCGGTAACCCGGCTGATTCCAGGTCTGTTTGGGTAGGGAAAGCAACAAGCTACTTTTCAATACAGTAAGTGACATCCACAGCCATATTCCAATTGCCGACAGGACATTATTCATCTAGCCGGTTTTTTCCCCTCACCAGATACTGACATTTTTCAGAAAATTCAGAAAATAGATAACAAAGTCATTCAGGCACAGCTCACTGAAGTTTGACTTTACACATGATTTTGTTGGGA
The DNA here is from genome assembly GCA_008711295.1 of Anarhynchus alexandrinus. Lineage (NCBI taxonomy): Eukaryota > Metazoa > Chordata > Aves > Charadriiformes > Charadriidae > Anarhynchus > Anarhynchus alexandrinus. Next base: position 821,265 of record VUYV01000056.1, on the reverse strand, counting down.
ATTTTGCCTCATTGGCCTCAAACTGCTGGGTCAACTATTTTTCTTCTTGGCTTTCACTTTCTTAATGAACCCTTTGAAAGCCTATTTAAAAGAAAAAAAAAATATTCAATCTCTTCCAAGGAAAGATGTGGGCAATGAAGACATTTTACATCAACTAAGTATTACATAATTTTTAAGAAAAGGTTTTACTTAAATTACCATCGACCAGTTCATGACTTTTCGATGTTAGCAGTTAAATGCAAGTGTGAGCATTTGTATTATGCACACATGCCAAATATATACATCCCATGCAACCATGTCAATATGGGGCATATTGATATTAACATATTTTATGCAAGTATGCTAATCGTACTATCATGTCTGTCCCACGGGTGAAATCAGTGGGGCTGGGGGGAATAAACCCAAAATTAAACTATCTCCCTTCCTTACATAAACTTTTCTACTAAATCTGAAACATGGTCAAGTAGTCGTGTTGAGGTGATATTACCTGTCCCAAAAGAAAAATTTTTTCTACAAGAAAGGGACAGATTTTGCCAAAGCACATCTCCCACAGGTAGGTCCAGCTTTAAAAATAAATAAATGAAATCACTGTTCCTTCCTGCATTTCACTGTGCAAGGAAAAACTAGGAAAATCCAATAACTTTCTTTTAGGGGGACAATATTAACTATAGCTATCACTATCAGCTTCATCTCTAATGAAGTTGTGATAGAAATTCTGTCAAATCTCTGTGAATTCAGAAACTTGCTTTAAACATGTCTTTTCTTCCAGACTTGCCTGCAGCTGAGATTGCTGAAGACATCCTGCCCAGAGTCAGCGCCGGTGCATGCCTTCAGATAGAGCACAACAGATCAAGGATATTTTTTTCTACTTCTCCAGGTTTTGGATTTCAAGTGGAAGAAACTCAACTCATACTTGAGGAGAAAAAGGAAGAGTAGCACGTTTGATCTGTTATCTTCTAGTAGTCAGCTGGAATTCTACTGGATATGGTCAAGGGGAGGGGGGAAAGAATCTTACTCATGTATGCAGAACAGCAACAACAGCTCAGGATTAGCTGCAGACAGAAAGACCATACAGGATTAACACAGTGAACCAGTCATCGTGCTTACCAGAATATTCAAGAGCAAAATATGCAGAGGATTTCAGGGCAGGATTTAGCAGAATTTGCCTGAAAATAGCACCACATTTTGAATAAGCTTTATTGAACACCACAGCACCTAGCGCCTCTTCACCCAAACGACTTAATGTGCATTAATTTCAGAAGCATTTCTTGCGTAACCCTTTAAACAATCAGTGCACTGGTGGGGATGGAAAGCTGTCAGAAAGGCATCTACACACCAGCTTCAAAGTGCAGGCGAGAGCCTTACCTGCAGCATATGAACTTTTAAATGACTGGAACGCAGGGTAAGTATTATTACTGTCAGATGCAAAGTCAAGCGCCCGGCACCATTTAATCAGCTTCTGCTGCTGAATTAATGGCTTTCATTCCTGCTTTTTTCTTTCCACGACGCTTTGACTGCTATGACAGCCTTACTTGTGCTAGGGGTTGTCAATAACGGCAAAAAGGATACTCTAAGCTTCAAATTGCAGGTTGGATTACCTGCATTAGAACAGCATACGAAAAAAGAAAGAAATTCAGCTGGAAAAGGCTTATTACTGCTATGGCAAAACCTGGCTCTGCAACGCTTCAGCAGCGAGGAGCTGAAGTGCTCCTGGAGCAGCTGCAGGTGCTCCTTCTCGCCAGCTCTGTAGCAGCTTCCCAGAAGGAAGTGAAGCATCCTTCTTGGATCTACACGGACACATCATTGCTTCCATCTGACAGGCGCTAGCAGCAGGCAATGACGAGGGGAAACAAGCCAGCGAGGGAGAAAACACTCCCTGCTCTCCTGCACCGCTGAGCGAATCCTCGCTCTCTCCAGAGCAAAGTTACTCCTCGATATAATTTCCCACGTTGCAGGAGGAGCCACACATCAACAAGCAACAGGTTCACAATCTGTCCCTTTACCGAGCCAGGCCCTCTCACAGAAAAGCCATTCACAGCAGACAGGAGCCTCCTGGGACTGAGCTAGACTTTGCATTTTGCCCATTTCCCCTCCTGCACTGCAGAGTAGAAAATAAGCATAATTAACAATGTAAAGCTCAAGCTGCTGAACCTGGTCGTTTAATTTAAAAATGAGCTCCACACATTCATGCGAGGCAACTATGTTAGAAGAAGTCTCATTAATCATCTGGGCAAGCATTGCTTTGAATTTAGATCCTTTTTGGCTACTAATTCCAGCCACTATGCTCGTAAACCATTCCCATTTACACACACACAAGCTGATACCCCAGTAGCTGGGGCATGAAAAGGACAGTAAATAGATGGCAACTGATAACGCTGTCGATGTGAGATGACACTGTAACCTAACCCAGCACACACTCGGCAGCGGTGGCTGGAGAGCGCCCTACAAGTGCTCCTGGCATCCCAAAATAGCCACTCTCCTATTTGGCTGTTCACTAACTGCCTTTATTAACCTGCGCTCTCGGCCAACCTTTGAAGAGGCACACAAGCCTGTCCATATTGCAGGCTCTTGGTTTATTTTTCTACACTCTCGTTGGCGGCTTACACAGCAGTAAACGATCGAAGGTGCACAAGGACTGCATCCCAGTTCAGGGTCGACTTGGCCATTCATCCCCCGCCACGGGATCCGGGGAACGGCAGCCGCAATATGGGAAGCTGCTGCAGCCACTGGCCATGCTTTACCTGTCCTCTGGGCAAATTAAGCTGATGGCTCTTCATCACTATTAACACACTGATGTGTAAAAATAAATAAATAAAATAATACAAGCCTCGCCTGCAAATTCCTCTAAAACTCCTGGGATAAACCAGACACCCTTAGCAGCGTACCAGCGGGCACGGATCACCAGCTAAGTTAGCTCTAAAGGCAAATATTCCTTTTTCACTGAGAGATGCAGTGTGCTATAATACGAATAAGGAACAAAGACCCCTTTCATTCTGCTGACAAATACAGTATAGCATGTCACAAATCACACGAGGAGCAGACAACACAATGGCAAGTAAATGGGTGTCTTTTTATTAAGAAATACATATAATAATGACAGATTATGTACACTCCTCCCCCCCAAGCCTTCAAGAATTACACTGGCTAACATGGCTGTATTTAGGGATGTTACTGCTGTTACACAGAGAACTATCTTAAGAAGGGGTATATCCAGGCAGCGCAGCAGGATACGCACAAATAGATATTTTGGTTGGTTTTATACATGTTGTCCACCTTGTTTATTGCAATTCACACCCAGCTTCTGCAACTCATTCACAACTGATGTATTTTTGGAGAAGCTAAAAAAAAAAACCAAACCAAACAACTATACCCTTTTTAACTCTCTGGCTGCTGACTTTCGACTGAGACACCATCTCTGCCTCCTCCCTCCTTGCCCTCTGCCCTGCTGACCCAGCCTGCTCTCCAGAGATTCACTTCCCAGCATTCACACCTGCTTAGTTTAGGGAATGTTTTGCACAAAAAAGGACCCTCCTGGTCCTGCTATGCCTTTCAGATGTGACCAGCCTCTCTGAGCCTGTCCCTCCTTGCTTGCCAGAGCCAGCAGAGGGGACGGCTGCCCAGCACCTCGCCCCCGGCCACGACCCCAGGAGCAAAAACCCGCGCCGATTCTCGCCTCCCGCTTTACTTTCGGCATCTACGGCCGTCTGCGGAGCAGCTACATTTCTACCCGAGATGAGCGCGTCCCTCGCGAGGTCTCCTTCCTGCCCCCTCCCCGGCTGAGCCGCGGGAGAACAATGCGGGGACAGACATTTAGCAACACCTGCTGTATCGCATTAATATGCACAGGGACGTATTGATGGTTTTTCCCATCCAGCACTAAGACCGCATTGTTCGGGGCGATCCATCAGCGGATCGCTCCCCCCGCCCCGCCGGCCCCACAAGCCCCCTTCTGACATGTCCCCTTGTCTCCCAGCCCCGGGCTGACGACCACGTTTAGGAATGCACTTCATTAAATCGGAGCTGCCCCATTCCAACCTGCAATGCGGAGGCAGTACAAAGCCAGCGCCACGCTTCCTCCCGCATTTCTTTCAAAAGCCCCATTGTTCGGCAGGCATCTGGTCCTGATCTCAGCCTATTCGTGCCCATTGACCCCGCTTTTTTCGCAGCGCGCCCGCTCGCCCAACGGGCCTCACGTAAAGCCTGCTTGATGAATTAAAAAGCAGCACTAGCCATCTGTCCTCCCGGGCTGGGCTAAGGCTGCGCCGCGCCGCCCCGCGGCTCCCTCCCCGGCCCCACAGCTCCCTTCCCCGGCCCCAGCCCCACAGCCTCCCCCCGTCGGACCCGCCGCCTCCGTCCGCGCACAACCCGCCGCCGAGGAACCGCTGGGTTCGCTCCGCAGACGCAGACCCGGCTCATCGCATTTGCCGCTTTTCGTTTCGCACGGAAGCGGCTAGGAAAGGAATAAAGAGAATACAACGGAACGCTCTCACTTGCCTGAGTCCTTCGAAATTCAAGCACAAATACAAGATTAATCCTTCCTTTGTGAGGTCTTGTCTTTAAGTCGTGGTATGTAATGATCCTCAGCACTGCAGCAGAGGGGAATAAAAAATGCAGGGATCATAAGCAGGGGGAGGACAGGGCTTACTTACATCAGGGTTTCTGCCACATGACAATAGGTTTGAGAGGGAAGAATAAGCTGGCAGCAGCAGCTGACAGTGCAAAAGGGAGAATGCAGAAGCCTGCCTTTTATATTATTGGTGACATTTCTAACACATGACAACAATTTCCATCTGTATTTAAGCTGGGAGTGTGAGGAAAAGAGCATTACATCACGACTCCTCTATTCCTAGGGGCTGTGGAATATGTAGGCCAGGGGGATTAAAAAGCACCTGTGTACGCTGGAAAGCTGAAATACCACCAGGCAGATTTTTACCCCCCCTCTCTTCTTTCTCCCTCACCCTTTTTATTTCTCTATCACCTTCCCTGAGCTGCTGTTTGAGAATATGCCCAGGGAAGCGCAAAATGGTATTGTCCTAGTTTGCGAGGCACGGGAACGGGGGAACCGTGAATATGTATTTCTAGCTCTCGCTCTCTCTCTCCGTAGGAGATACAGCACTCATTTTTGCAAGCAATCAGACAGAATACAGAGCATCTTTCTGTTTTCTGCTGTGCTTGTCCCAAGGGCTTCGAGTTTCCCTTAAAGTACCAACTTTCATCTCCCTTCTAAATCTGTGGGGAATTTCGGTGACAGTAGCAATGATTTTTTATTTTTTTTTCCCCTTTCTTTTACAGCCAACACATGCCTGTATCTTTTTAAAAGTAAACATCAAGAACAGGGGCCAAAGATATTTTGGAAAAAGCACTTGACTGCTTCAGAGCCAGCAGGTGTCCGTCTTGGACGCTTTCCACCTATCTCACAGGACGGGCTTGCTTAGACGCAGTACCGAAATCCCGGGGGGACTCCAGCCTCGCAAGGAAACCTGCTCCCCCGCAGCTCCAGGGCTGCTCCCCCGGGGCTCACACGGCTCCACCGAGGCAGGCAGGGACGTGTGGATCCCGAGGACCACCCGGGAGGTTCTGGCGGGGCGGGCAGACGAGCAGAAGCAAGAAGAACGAGCAGAAGTTTTGAGCCGCCCCAGCTCCCAGCCATCGCTTGCAAAAGCAGCTCGGTACAGGGGGGGACGCAGGGTGACAGCTCACAAGTTTGCAGCCCGCGTGTGCGAGGACCAGGCGACGTGAGGAACACACATCATCTCTCTGTTCCGCTACCAAAACCCAACAGCGCAAACACGGCGACGGCTCTCGCTGAAGTACCCCATCCCCAAAAGTGTCTGAGCTGGGTAGGGGCAAAATGCCGCCAAGACATAGCAAGACTTGTATTACCTTTACAAAAGAAATAGCCACAAAGAGGAGAATGGCATGATAATAAGTATATATAACAGTCTTAATTTTACGAGACGCAAATATTTTCATGAAAACACCATCTGGCCCAAGGTGCCGGCCCATTGTGTGCCTCTTGTTTAAAAATAAAAGAGAAAATTTCTTCGCTCGAGATTCACCTTCCCAATCTTTCAACAGCCTCATTGAGTCTCAGGCTGGTTTTTGGGTATGTGTCCAGTCAGCTCACAGCCTGTCCTGGTTTGAGTCCCCATGGGAAGCCCAAAGCCTGTGATAACGATGGGTTTAGAGGACTGGATACAGCAAATTTGAAAACTGCAATATGAAAATAAATAACTCGTAATTCCTCGCCCCTCTTCTTCATGTCCACAAAATAAACAAAATCTGCACAAGCCAGACTGGAACTCTCTCACCAGAGGATACTTCAATGATGCAGCGCCTAAATGGGACATTCCAGGAAAAAGCCTCTTTATTAAAAAAAGAAACGGTGCATTTTATTTTACATTTAGTCAGAGACGCAGTTCCCCAATCATTTATGAAAATTCTTTCAAAATATTTAGGGGGGGGGAAAAGGAAACAATGAAATGACTTATTTTTAATCTGGGGTTTAAAGGCTTTTTCTCTTTCCAAAAAAAAGTCCCACACACAAAGAAAGAAATTCAATGCAAACCTCTGTTTCTGTATCATGAAAGCCCCTTCGAGCACCAGAGTAATCAATTTCTCAGAGCTTGTGTGGTCTACAGCAAAAGCCAAAGAAGGTATTTAAGTTTATACAGCCTTCAGCATTTCGATGGCTTGCTTTTGAAATACGACATGTTTAAATTTTATATCTTTTTTACAGTTAGTTATGGCTTAAGAAAATAGTTGCTGTCAGTCGAAAAAAATAGAAACAAAGGAGAATAAATGAAATCCAACCTGGTTTTAAGCTGCTTGCCCATTCAAAAATCAGAGTAATTCAAAGTTGCACCATGAAAGCCATTACAATCGTACTTATAGCGCCTTACGTTATATTATACCCAGTCTTATTTTAGCATCAAACACTTTGGTTCATTCTAACAAAGAAAAAAATATTAAACAAGAGCGGTGCTCCAGTGCCAAGCACCGCCAGATAAGCATCCACACAAATTTCCAGGAACAGTGAAGCAAGTACTTCGTCAGATGTGAGAGAACTCTCTACCTTTTCTTGAGCAGAAAGTCAAAGGCGAACCGTAAATCACTCAGGATGGGGAAAGGAGTCTTTGTCCTCACGGTAACCCCAACTTCCCACCATGAAAGAAGACCATCTTGAGACAAGGTTTTACAGCTGGGATTTAACTCACAGGGTGGAAGAAGTGTGAGATAGAGCACTCTTGTAGGTAGGAACAAACTTCTCCAACAGACTCCTCAATCTTTCATCAGTACATTTTGGATCCAATTCACTTACCATGTGGGAACAGCAAATGGGGAACAAACTGTGAATTCAAATAACTGTAAACTCAGCAAGATGTGGAAATAAAACACAGATGGTGCACTTCAGATTAAGGGTCAGCGTTTCAGCGTCGCTTTCCACTTTTACATTGTGATAGGTGATGTATAACAACCACCTCCTCCTCGAGACAGCGCTCTAATTAAACCATGACTCACTTAGGCAAACAAGGAGCCAAGTGGTACCTCCAGAGAAGCCTCCCTGCCAGTCGAGAGGAGCGAAGGTTACTTTATTAAGCTGTGGCTCATGGGTTTGCTGCTTGAGGATTAACGTTTGGGAGTGGAACTCATCTCTGCTGGACAGACACAGCTGAAAAAAGCTTCTTCAGCTTCTCCAGCTCCCGGGCGTGCTGAGGGAAGGATGCTCTGCCTGGCAGGGCCGTGCCCAGCACCCATCATAGCCCCTGCCACAGCACCGCCTGGCGCCCTCTTCACCACCTACACCTCCAGCAGGATTTTGCAGAGGCTGCTCCGATACCTGTTTGCAAAGGCCGAGAACTCAACCGCTGCTCCCAGCGTTACCCCGTACCAACCCAGTGCTAAAATACCTCTGGAGGTCTGCGTCATGCTTGCCTGAACATTGGGTTCGTTTTATTCTCTGAAACCAATTTTGTCCTAAGTCTCAGGAATGGAATTTCGGAGGACTTTGTTCTTGCTGTGAAGTGTTAATTGCATGCCCAGGGCCCTCTAGGAAAGGGTCTGCTTGTAAGCACAAGTTCAAAGAAATAATAAAGGAGTAAATACAGATTAGATGACAGAAGAACTATAAATCTATAGGAGCTTGAAACGCCAGACAGAGAGGAGCAGTAGTGATTGTAAGGTGACTATTGCCTTTAAAATATGCCAGAGGTTGTTTATCAGATCAGAGTTAATGAGGGAGAAATCTAATTGTACTATAATATTAAATTTACCATTTTAATGGTATCATCAATGTTCTATAATGTGGGCAATTTACAGAATGTCTGTCAATGTGATTCTCCAGTGAGGTTAGTCACACTGGAGCAGAGCTATCGCATCTCATCAGCTCTTCCCTTCTAGAAAACACTGCCTGTTCCGCAGAGGATCGGAGAAGGCTAAGTGAGATAGCGAAATATAGGTTTAAAGTTATGGGAATGCAAAAAATGGGAAAGATATTTATGAACGTTGTAGGATGTTTACATTCCTGAAAGAACTGGGTCCAGCTCTGCCCCACTGCCGAGCCCAGCTTTCCTAATTCTGCACTGCCATTTAGCGTCCTGCTGGCTTTTCCTCAACTCTCTTGCGCATCTTGCAACACTTACTGCTGTTCCCAAAACCTTACATACGTGGAATTAGGAGAGCTGAAAATAACCCGACTATTCAAGTAGGTTTTCAGCTCTCATGTATTAGTCCCCTCTGAACAAAACAAAACACGCAAAAAACCCCACACCCTAGAAAAACATGAAAGAAGATGGCAGTAAGGGCTCAGAAACTATCAGGTAAATGAAGAGAGTCAAAATATAGAGTTTGAAGTTTTTGATTACTAATTCAAGACCTGTGAACAGTAGGAGATGGTAATGCTGCATTTATAAATATCCATCTCCTCATGTATTCAAGGAAGAGTTTGCTAAAAGCAGCAGCTTCTTAATTTGGAGTTCCTCTTTCCTCCATCACCTGTCCCAGCCCCTCCGTTCCGAGGTACGCCAGGTCAAACTCCTCATACAGCAAAGATTACCGCACATTTTTAGCATACGACAATCTCCTATTAAGCAGATTTCAATTCAGTAGAAAAATTCATACTGCACCGGCAGTATTTGGGTTGCCATGATGGTCTGAGATAAAAATGAAGTATCATCAATTTATCTAATAAGCAACACTGCTTCTTCCTGCAGACCTCCTTTCACCAACATCAACATTTGTTTAGTGTTTTTCCCCTGGTAAATAAAGTATTAAACCAGAATTTTAAAGAAAAAGTGTAGGTCGTGAATGAATGATGAAGTATGTAATATAATTCAATAGCAGATGACACTTCCAAGGGTCTTTGGTGTTTTTTTCCATCTTCAGCCCCAAAAAGACCCTGCAAGTAAAACTGCTAGACCACTATCCAACGGATTACTCTGTGATACACGTCTCATTCTGAAGATACATTAGCCTTTCAAAGATCCATTTATTAAACACTTCCATTTAAATAATAATTTTCAAAATCCTCAGTGAAACAGATGCATTCCCTCTTAAATCACTAATTAAGAGCGGCCTGGGACATTACAAAGCCCCTTAAAAGGAATTCAGGGAACTGGTGTCCCCCTTAAACAAATCTGTTCTGGCAATGTCCCAGGAATCTTGACTTCATAACTCAAAGCTCTAATTATTCAAGAGGATATAATAAAAAAAGGATACATCTAGACCTTTATGACTAATAGGAAAGATTTATTTCTCCTTCAATAGGGGCAGAACTAGAAATATTTGTTCTATTTTTTTCTGCCTTCTTATTCCCTGGGGGTAGGGGGGAAGGAAATCAATGAGGATTAATTTACCCAGTTATTCCTAGTCAAGGTACTGGGGATGACTCTCCCCAAAGAAAACCAGCTAGCAGAATCTAAACAGCTTTATAAATGATTACACAGCTAATCTCCTCTCTGCTGAAATAAAGAGAGAAAGGATTTAGAGGACAAATACAGCACGCTTTATGTGAAGAAGCATGGTAATGTTAAAAAAAGGATAATTGTTTGAAGATGAAGTGTAGCAAGTCTGCAACCCCATCAAACCCTCAGGAGCTTGCATCTGCCATCGCCCTCCTGGCCCGGAGACGGTCACGGTGGCAATATATGTGACTGGGAACCACACAGGCATTTCCTCCTCTGCAATGCCACTGGTTTCGCCCACACTACGTTGCGGATACCGCACTGGACCAGAGTAATATAATATAAATAGGATTTTCAGGTGTACTGACATCTTTGATGAAAGAAGCCCGGGACTTTTGTAGCTGTGAAAGCAGCGTGCAAATCAACCATCCGAGCACAAACACAGCCATGCGGTGACGGGTGCTTTCTGGAGAGAGTTAACCAGGAAACATCAAATGTGAATCCCAACCGCAAGCATCAGTGGAGGAACAGGTTAGAAAATGGCTACGCATTTCATTTTTCCTCATTTTAAACTGTTCCTTTTGCCTGGAACACTCGTTCTGTTGGCTTGTAGCATAATCAATACTCTGTAAACCTCGAGCAGACACGTGGCGGTTGTTGAAAAGAAATCAAACCGCCTCGATGAAATCAAGAGCCGGGACACCGCAGCCTTCACAAGAGATCTAATCAGGACCCTGGGACATCGTATGAAAAATTCGGATATAAGGACACTTCTCCCCTTTGACCACACACTCTTCAGCAGATTTTCATTGCATTACTTTGGGGGATATCGCGATTTGCCGCTGCTATAGTTTAAATTGCGATGGTGAATACAACCACGGCAGGACAGAGCCAGTTCTGAAGTGAACGATGTGGGGTAATTCACCTCCACTCCTTCAACCTCCACACAGCAGTAACAGCTCTCAGCTCCGATTTACTCCCTGCTGTCCATGAGACTCGCAACCTTAGAAACCTTTACGTTTGAAAACATATGCACAGAGTTGGTTTGTACTACCTAAATACCCACTCACAGATGCTTTTTCGTAGTACAAAGCAACCGCAATGAAAAAACGCAAAATTAAGTACACTGGGGACTAACAAAGCAAGCAAAGAAAACTAGCCATGTAATCGCTTCCCACACTTCTTACCCAAATCTCCTTTGGCAAGTGGCATGGGAGAGCCTATAAGGCTGAGCTCTTCTGCTTTGTACTGTTCTCCGGTGCCTCATGCAATTTCAACTGGGCGCACAGCAAAATACAAAAAAAAAAAAAAAAGCTATTCCTTACAAATGGGTAAGCAGATGGAGCAATATTTGCTATCATAAGTGCTTTTCTTTCCAAATGTTAAAAAAAAAAATACCAAAAAACCCCAACCACACCAATAGTTTCACTGGCACAAAGTGCACTGTTGAACTGAAAGGACACACCAGATGGGAAAAAAAGGTCTGAAGTCTCCTGGATTAAACAGAAATGACTGTATACAGAAAGGAACCAAATTACAGAAATGTTGGCCCTGTTGCTAAAAACAGGGCATTTTTCTCTCTCAAAAGTGAAAACACATCTGGTTCACTAAGATGTGAAATAATTACACCCCTGAAAACTGCAGGGGACTCTGCTGCAATTCTGCACCCCCTGGAACGCAGCTACAAGGATTTTCTAAGCCCACTGGTTGGACTCAGGATACAATTCCTGCGGAAAATACAGGAAAAAGTAAATGTGTGTATATTAGCTAGCACGGGAAATATGCCTTATATCCTTTAGAGTCAGATTAACTCACAAGAAAATGTTCCTGAGAAAAATTATCTTTACATACCGCTGGTACCTGTATGCTGCACCCTAGTGATAAGGACACTATTTTAAAAATATTTAAAACTTTTTCCTAACATAAATCTTGTAAAACAATAATTATTTTTCGCGGGTTAGAAAAAAGATCAGCTTGCTGTTCATCGCCTTATCAGTGTGGGCCTTCAAAGGAATATTTCACGGACACTGCAACTTTTTCTCATTACAAAAGCAGAATTACACCTTTAGGAAGGGAACTGCAACAAAAGGTACTTGGATAATAAATACGGCTGCAGGTCTGGAAAGCTTTTGAGAATTCAAAGAACATTTGTGTACATAAACTGATGATTTATTGCCTGTGAAGAAAAATAATATGCACTGTCAGTGATTCTGTTTATCCTTAATAAAAATTAGCAACTAAAAATAACTTCGAAATTGTGACTCAAATATCCCCACATGTAAAAACCACATGCATTTGTAACATAAAGCTCTTTCTGCTTCACTTCAACCATTTTTCCCAGTATACTGATACACTATTATACTCAATAGTCTAAAGAAAAGAACCTTCTGTAAGCCGGTTTGCATGTCCCTTCTATCAATTCATTTTGAAGTTCAGAAGTAGTTATGGGGAGCCCAGTGCTACAGGACTTTAAAGGCTGTCCTGGGAAATCACCGAAGTCTGCGTGTTTGACAGCAGTTTCATCACACCCCAGCCCATTTAGGCTCTCTAGTCCTCCCTCAGCTGCAGCTGATGGTGGTTACGCATAGAGCAGCTTATCTTACTCCTGGAGCAACTGAACCACCCTTTGATAGTTCAAATATCCATGAAAACATTCAATCCAGATAATAAGGTTCAATGTGCTCTTCTACATCCACTTGCTAAAGTTTGTCCTATAAACACCGTGAAGTTTCCTTGTTCAATATTACCAGTTTTCCTTAGAAAGGAGCCTTTTCCTACGCACCGGCAGATTGCTTGGAATAAAGAAACTTATCCTCAAATTTTCCACTGCAGTGTGAGCGAGCGCAGGCCAGCCAGGTGCCTGCGTGTCGCTGCCTTTTTCTAAGCCTCCTTACAGATCACTCGGCACTTACGCTATCGATTTTTTATCCATTTCTTTCCATTTTGCTCCACGCTCCCCTCTAAGACTAACCGCAACCGTTGGAGCTACTGTTCTGTAATTGAAGACAGAGGAACAGATCAAACCCTGGGAAGGTGAGAGAACGGACAGCAGAAATGAAAGTGGTAAATCTCTAACGTTAAAACCTCCAGCCAATTAATCCCAGGGCATGTACTTGTTTTGGGAAAGTGAATCAACCTCCTGAGGTTTTAAAAGCCAGTTTTGGGAAGAAGAAGGGGGGGGAAGAGCCTGTCACATAGTGTCTAGGCTGACATCCAAGACTTAACTCCAGGCTAGCCATTACATTGGCCCTGTTTCATCCTCCTTCAAAAAGACCTCGCACTTTCCAGAGTTTTGCTTCTGAAGACTCCAGCCTGGCAAAGCAAGGAATTGCACAGTACTGAAGGAAGATAAATGCGGAATATACATAAAGTGGGGGGGAAGGATGACTCATGACACCCCACTGGTCTGTGATTTCAGGCATGCCTCCACCAGGTATACCGATTTGGCAAGTAAAGGTAGAGATGCCAGAACCACCAGAGCTGCCTCTACGTGTCACACAGGACTGAAACAAGTGGAGAATCAGGTATGTGTGCTCAGAGAAAAAACAAAACAAAACAAAACAAAAACCCATGCTGAGATAAGCTTTTATGGAAATATCATCTCCTTGATTCTTCACGATACACTTTGAAAAGAAAACTGCTGTCAGGCTGTTGAGAATAAGCAGCTAGGACAAATGGCCAGTACTGCTTGTTTATTTTAAACAGATGCCCTCTACCATGGTTTCAAAATGAGGAAGATAATCCTGTCTGTTCAGCCGACCGTGAACAGTGGTTTAGACACGCCGCTGCACTGTAACGTTAAAGTAAGTTGCTATCACCTATCTTTCTCAATTAACACTATTGCACAGATATCCCAAGGTAAGGCTACTTGGAAACACCTATTTAATGGATATATTCTTACGTGTACTTCCAACTAATCACATTTTCCACTAAGTAAATCTTCACGTACACCAATCCTGTTTGGGGGAGTTCCGCTCCTGGAAGCACTCAGCCAGGAGGTCAACGCACACTACACCGCGCTCAGCCTTCCCTCCAAATCAGGTGTAACGTGAGTCCCATCAACTTCTGTCAACGCAGGTGGACTCAGACATGCCGCAAGGTGCCCCAGCAAGGTGTCTCACAGAGTTGGTAAACCTGCCCTTTTGCTCCTCAGTGTTTAGGCCGCCAAAATTGAGCTGGAATAAGTGAAATCCGGACTAGAAATAAGCTGTGGGCAAAGTCTCTGCATCAGTCGAAGCGCTTCTGGTACATTCATGGCCAATCAGTAATCATGAAACTGTTGCCAATTCACAGTCTACTCCGAGCTCAATGGAGCCATTAACTGGCCCACAAATAGAGTATTATTTCTGGTGATCTTCATTAGGCACATCAGAAAACAGGAAAAATGTGGTGCTTCAAAACAGAACGAGGCAAAGGGGATAGCTTGAGACTGGACCAACATCTTGCGAATCTGGATGATGTATTTGAGGGTTTTTTCTGGTTTTCACGGCAGATCCTACATGCTAGGAATGAGAATAGTTATTTATCTGAACACATAAGGAGAGTAACTTTGCTCAAGTTTAAGGTGCTGATTTTTCTTATGCAGAAGACAAAGGTACTCTAAAAAAAAAGTCTCTGACCCAGCACATGAAGTTAACAGTGAAATGAGAGCATCAGGAAGAAAGTAAAGGAAATAACAGAGAGTCGGTTCAGCTGAAAGAACAGCTGGTTCAGTGGCTGAACTGCACTGACTCTTTCAAAGATTTGTACATTGTGAACGCATGGCTTCATTAGCACTTATGCACCCTCCAAATACATAAATCGGGTGTCCCGCCTCTCCTTCTGAGTCCGGCTCGGTCCTAGATCAGGACGCTGAAGTTGTAAATTCCAGAAGAGAACGCTTTGGGTCTGTAAATAAACCCGTGGGTTCGGTGTGATAGTAACAGCAGAGCACTCATGACGGCACAACAACCAGACTTGGAGGCCACCTGGAAGCTTGTCACGGCTGTTGTTTACTACAGATCTTTGCAGAAGAAATCAGCTCACCAGGGAGCAGGGAGCTGAGGGTACGACGGCTCAGAGGAAGCGTGCTGCAGGGGCAGAGGGCACTGAGGAGCAGGGGAAGACTTCAGCTTGCAAAAATAACCACGTGGTTCATCTACTTGGTTCAGTAACACTTTACTTTTAGGTCCGTTTCAAGGACACTTTTCTTTATGACAGCTCCCACGTTTAGGGATGAAGTCCTTTGGTCTCTCAGAAAACCATCCCTGTGCCACCCATTTAGACAATGCTCATATCCCCCTCAGGAGTTGGCATCATCCCACTCTCTCCCTCTCGATTGTTCACCAGAAAATAAAGCAAATTCTTAACCAACTCTCCTAAAGTAAAAATCTAAATGATGCTTAGGCAGCGTGTCATTGTCGCATGAAATAACGAGGTCAAGTTAAAACTTCTGCAACTTTCCTCCCCTCTGTTTGACCTCCATCTTCTCCAAAAGCTACAGCCGTATCTCCACTCACTCCCTGACTCAGCCCAGCGCGCAACCGGCACGCGGCTGGCTGGGAAACGGACGCCCTCGGGGTTTTCTCACTGCCTGTACCAAACTAATCAGAGCTGAACCACACGGGATTCTTATTAGAATTTCTGGGGAAGAACTGGTTAACGTCACCTTTCTCTATTTTGCATTTACTAGTTACCACTTCATTTAGCCCTTATATTAGTGCAAAAAAAAGCAGCCGTCAGGCCAAGCATGCTCAGTCCAAGTGACCTTGTGTTCTTGTTCGTGTTTACCACATAATCAGCAGGGAATTCCATTTTCAAAATACAAGACTTCATAATCCATTAGCACTAGAGATTGGTCCAGGGCTCTGGATTTACTGGTCACGTGTACCAAGGAATAAAAATATGAGTGTACAGCTAGATTAATCTCCAGACCTGTAAAGCATCCCAACCCACCGTGCGTGCAGCAGTCTCATTCAAATTCACATATGAATATTAGCATCATTCTTAAAAGCCACTGCTAATACCATCCCCACAGTACACGCAGAACAAATTAAATGCTACCTGCTTTACACCTCAGGAAGTATGGAGACACACAATAACTAACTCCCCTTCTCAGATTTTCCATTTGTTTCATAAACGGAACATAAGTACGGATGTTCTCATTAACATATCGACAACCCATATCTCCCCCAGCTATTTCCAAAAGGCAGGAATGACTTCCACTGCTCTTAATTTTAAATCAAAAGTCTTTAGCAAGTCCAAGCAGTTTAGCTCACCATCACGTTCAATAAATCAGAGAAAAGAATCAATGGAAAGCGTTTCAAAATGTAACCTTGGTAACGCACAAAATGCTTCCACAGAAATGACGCTCATTTGCTTTATTTGCTGCTTTAGAAATTGGAATATAACCCATAAACAGAAGGACATTAGCATCACGACACTGCATCTCCCGAGCCTAACATTGCAAGTGCTCTCCTAGAAGGCACTTTCCCCAGTATGCTTTCAAAACCTGCAGCCTGGCAAGTTAGATGATTGAAAACTAATCATATTTCACGTTGACAAAATGGAAAATGGAAGTGTTCAATAGAAAATAATAATCCATATTTATTCTTTATGTCCATGCACAGCACTTAAAACGTAATTTGGTCCACGCTTTCCACTGATAAAACGAGAATAAACTCAGTGGTGATATACAGCATCTGCCATTTGAAGAATCAACATTTGTCAGTGTTACCACACAATTTTAACTGTGGTCCTACACAGTCCTCCCGCAATGTAACACTTAGATTGAAAATGACTATTACTTTAGGTACCATTATATGATATTTGTTGGCAAATACTGATTTTGAGTGGCAACATCATTATTCAATATTTATATAAGTCTCCCAGGATCAACAAGCTCTGATTCATGTCGAGATAGAAAACTTCAAAATATTTTGTTGCTCGTCTCAGTATGCTGTAACCAAGATATTTACCAGTTCTCATCCCAGCCCCATCTGAAAGGCATACCATTATTCCCACAGCTCGACGAAGTTCAAGCAGAAAAACCTTTGCTTTAGAATAGCCCCTCCTGGCAGCTGGGGAATGCCAAACAGAGGTGCAACGAAATTGGATCATTCTCCATTCTTTGTACATCTTCCCCAAATGCCAAAGACAGACTGATTTTGAGTAAAGATTCCAAACTTCTCAAGATTACACTCTCTTAACTTCTCAGTTTTTCTCCTGGTTGTTTTCTGAGTGAAAAAGAGCATTTCCTTCTCAGCTGCACTACCTCTTGTTGCTTATCTCCTACGTGACTCGAGGATGACCTTCCAAAAGCGTCAGTTGCCTGCTACAATGGCACCCAGCCATAAAACACTGTTCAATTTCACAAGTTAAATAAGCATCAGAAATAAAGTTCTGCTAAGGAAATAAAAATAAAAGCAGGTTTTTTTATTCATAGGTTTCAAACCAATAAAGGAACCTTCACCTTAATGCCATTAATGAAGACCATTTCTAAGGCAAGTACTCACTTCACGGCTGCTTTTTAGGGTTTTTCTTCTTCTCAGTAAGCATCAAAGGCCTCCATCAAACCATCAGCTGTTCCAAAAAGCTGAGTTCAAGGATGAACTGGTTTGTTTTTAAACCCTACCTGAACCCCTACCCACTGTCACACATGGAAGTCTGCTCAAGCTGAAAACTGAGTCTCCCCTGGCGCTGTGCACACCACAACATGAACGCCTCCAATTAAAAAAAAAAGAAATTCTACTACATGTAATCCACCAGGTCAGTGTTTTGTTACTTACAAGGCACAGCATGGCGATAAAGGTTATCTCTAATAGTCTGCTGCAGATCGTGATCCGGCGATCCTTTCTGAAACCTCTGGTTGAGATAATGTCTCAGGTCTTTGTTCAGTCTGCTTCCTGCAAAGAAAAAAACAGCCACTTATTTATTTCTAAACGCACACAATTAACATTTCCAATTCAGGCAAATGTTCGACTTCCATTCAGAGTCCCCTAAATTATGGCATGCTGACTTTATGAGCGGAGGCTCATCTTCCTCTACAAATGGCTAATTACCAAAAATAACTCGCTGTAAACAAGAGGTCTCTCTTGTCTCATAATGCATCTTTCTTCCCGTGGTGTTAAACAGATCATCATTCCCTTTTATCACTTATTTGTCAGAGCAAATGGAGAAAGACAGATGATGGGAAAAAGCAGAAAAATAATAAAGGTAGAGTATTGCTTTTGCAACTCGCTGGAGGGTGAGCTGGGCAGACAGACAGAAGGCAAAGGCTGCTCCCATTAGAGGTACTAATACAGCTGAACATGGCACAAAATCAAAATAGTGCTATACTCTGCACTGGTGTCTACCCCAGCACACAGCAGGAGTTAGAAACATTGATTGAAGGAGTTAAGAGCACCCGAAGTCCTTAAAAACAACATCATAATATCCAACACTTTTCACTTAAATCTATTTATTTCCCCATTCAGTTTTGAACACTTTCAGAAGTGTGTGAGAACAAAGATACATTAGTTGAAAACAGAACAAACTAAAAAAAAACCCAAAAAATAAAAACCAACCCAAAAACAAAGAAAAAGAAACACAGTTGTTGATGAACATTGCTAGTTCCTGAACACCAAATCCTTTCTTGTAGCAGAACATACCAACTGGAGCAACTTAATGAAGTCTTTTCCCAGAAATGAAATATTTCCAAGTCTGGAATAACATTGACATTAATTTGACTGAAGAGCAAAACCGACCCCACAAGAACATAGAGAGAACAGGGATAGAAACTCTTCTGTTCTAAAAAAGAAAAGAAAAAAAAAAAAACAACAACAACAACATTGGAATAACTTCAGAGCAACGCAACCAGGATGATCAAAGTCTGGAGCGGTTGCCATCCACGGCCCAAGAGAGCGAGTTGGGATGCTGCAGCCTGTTGGAGACATCGGTCTCCAGCGTGCCCAGAGGGCGGGTGGGGACTGGCTGCTCCCCCCCTCCCCCGACACAAGGACGAGGGGACACCAACCAAAGCTAACGGGAGCTTGGTTCACAACCACACAGCAGTGGCAGTAGTTCACACAGGCTGTGGCAGACCTCCTTGCTGGAGAGCACTGTGGGTGCAAGAAGCTTATTGAGGAGCTTCAAGGAGAGACTGGAAAAGCACTTGGATGACGCATCCATCGGAGGTTGCAAAAGAGGGTGTAGGAAATCCCTTGAGCTGAAAATGAATTGCTGGTGTCTGGGAGATCTGGGAGAAGCAGCGGGGGAGTATCAAATATCTTGCTCTTTTCCTTTCTTTTGCTAGGCATCTTATTTATGGCCACAGCTGGAGCCAGAACGCCGGGCTACATGGACCTCGGGCTGAACCACTGCAGCTGTTTCTATGGTCTTTTATAATTTGCATTATGATTTTTCAGATTGAGAATATGTAAAAGCAGAGGTCATATCAATACTTGTTAACACTGAACATAGCATCACAGTTGCAGATTCCTGGCTGGAGCTTCTAGGAATCACTGCGGAACAAATCAAGAATAATAATACTGCAATGGAGTGCAGTTGGACAGTGGGTCTGGGAGGCAGCAGTGGTATCAGACAAACGACAAAAAGAGTGTGGACTGTTAAATGACCACAGGCAGGAACAGCCTATCTGCCGAATGCTGTCCTGCAACATTTTCACAGAAATATTAGTTTAAAAACAAAACTCAACACAAAAGACCCTAGTCTGAAATACTGAGTCAAATTCTAAAAAATAAATAGGTCTTTCGTATTTAGGTTCTCCAGACACCATTTTTTTTTTTTAAAAAAAAAAAAAAGATTAAGTTTCTTATTGAAGAAAGGAAGGCTTAGGCAGCAGGCTCCAGCTATTATAAGGAAAATTTTTAACGACCAAAATGCTTATTACAGAAATGGCTTAAACAACAAAACTGAAATTAAGGCAGATAAAACTGGCTCATCAGACTTTCCTGAGTTACCCCAGCAACACTCCCCACCTACAAGAGCCGATTATCAACCCATTTTCTAACAAATGGTCTCCCGTTATTACACTCTAAAAACGGTTTCCCACATCGGAGGCACTTGGAGGGCTCAATAGACTTATGGGCTACAGTTTTCCAGTATCAGAGCTGATCTACCAAACTCCAGATGTTTTATTTCTTACCACACCATTCTACCCCACAGAGAAATGGGGCACAAGAAAAGAGCATAAATAATAAAGCATTTCTTTATCTTTTAACTAAACAGTCCATATTTTTCCTTTGCACACGAAACAGACAAGGTGGTTTCTCATAGCAAAAAGAACAAATATGACAAACTTGGACATAATGCACGGGCTTATGCCAGCGAAGAAATGAATGCACTGAACTGCATGTATCATATAACGTAGGCTTTCTCCCGAAATACTGCGTGATTCATGATTCAATGATTAATGTCACAACAATGTCGAGAGGTGAAAAAGCTCTGCTGAGCTAGGGCTTGTTTAACCACAGAAAATATGCAATTTACTGATGATATCTGCTTTTAGCTTCCCTCTGTGCCCATTCCATCTAGCATCTCAGTCTATTACGGCCCCCGCTGGAAAGTTTGGTTATTTGGTTTATGCAGTAGCTGGGATTTCCCAGCTGAGTCACTGATGCACTAGCCAAGATGGCAGTTGCAAAAATAGGGGCTACAGCAATACTTACACTCACACAATTGTCCCTTCAGGGAGCTCACAGGGATGCTCATTACATTTATTTTAAATGGGGAGAAAAAAAGAAAAAGGGGGAGGGGGAACAAACCCAAAACCCAAACTGATTGCCACGTTTTGTTGGTAAATTCCAGAAAATTCTTGATGGAGAAATTAAGGCTTCTTGCAGCCCTGACCGATCTCAGCAGCCGCTGAGACCACAGCTGTGGACAAAAGCAGGTTCACCCCATGGCAACTCACTCCAGAGCGTGGAAGAAGAAAACGAGCTAACACAGAAACTGCCACCATGTAGAACACTGCCAAAAGGCTCCACCCTGGAACACGTCGGATTCTTTACCATTTGAAATGTTTCAATGCGCTCTGATTATCTTTTCCAAAAACCTCCGCAGACTTGAGAGGGCACGTGCTTGATATTGGCATTATTTAGTAGACTCTAGTGTTAGACGCAAGTTTATAAACACTGATAAATTCTTTCTGAGCCTGAATTGTACGCAACCGCAATTCCTGAGAATCTGAAAGATATGCCAGTAACGTTGCAGCAACCTCCTGCGTGCAAACTGTAGCACTAAAATTCACTCTTATCCTCAGGGGCACCCCTTGGTTGTGCACGCTCCCTCTGAAGATGAGTCTCACCCTCTGAGGGCTTCTGTCCATACACTGACCACCACCAGGCTGGGTCGAAGGGCAGGTGCCCAAACCCACCTGATTTTATGCAAAAGTCCTTCCTTTGTAAAGTCTAACTCCATGCATAGGTTGTACTCAAGAAAATACCTGGCTCTGGTTTCCTTCGAGATGAGCTGCGTTAACTAGAAGTATACTACTACCCTTCAAAATACTCCTCTGTTCTCAAGGAGAGTGGATCTTATGTTTACTCTTTGGAGATTCTTTCTTTCCTTCTCTGGTAAAAGCACATAAAGAGGTCCTACAGTGATAACCGCAGAGGAACAAAAGCTGCAAGCCAGAAAGGATGGTTTCCAAACAGGAGGATACAGGTGGTGTGAGCTGGCCAGGATAGGCTGGAAATGCATTTATTCACACGCAGAAATCTCACCTTGTTATTTCTGTAATCAAAATTAGGCTGCTATATCTAGCTTTAGAAAATCAGACGTACAAAATGCAAAAAGGAATTCTTCCCCACTAAACTCACCAAAATTTGTATTTTTAAGTTTTAGAAGTAAAACATGTTGAGAGATGGGGTTTTGTTGTTGTGTCAGTTGCCTTCCTCTTGTTTTCCCCCACTGGCCAAAACCCAGTGCCCTTCTTTTATGTGAAGAAAAAGGCAGAGAACCAACTTTCCACTGCTTCACCCCCCATTGTACTACTCCAAAACCAAGATGTTTCCATCTTATTATACGAATCCTTCTTTACCTCTGAATGAAACAACGGACAACTCGCTGAATGGCTGGTTCTCTCAATTATTCTTAATTCTCATACTGCATTTTAGAATATGTCAATTGTCCTCCCAAACCATTACATCATAACAATACCTTAGTAGCAAAAACAATCCCCAAGGGGAATCAAAACATCTCTCACAGAAAAAAAAAATATTACTGACATAGAGTTTTCTGAGAAAAAACGAACTGCTCTTGTCAATTTTGTGGAGATAAATATGTACCTTAGATGTTTTTGTGATTAATGAAAAATATTGACTGTTTCTAAATACACTTGTTTCAAACCCTCAATCTTCTGTCACACGTGTCCTCCAACAGTTACCTAATATTAGAGTCACTAGAGAAACCATGCTTTGAATTATGCTCTGATGCTTATTGTAATAATTGTAATTATTATTACAATTTCCAGTTTCTGCAGGGGAGAAAGCTGCACACCAGACCGTGTAACGCTCTTGGTGCTGCAGAAGAACATTCATCTCTTCAAAAAGCACTCCCACCAGCGACATGCAGCGCAGACCTGGGGGGGGCTGAAAGCCTCTTGCCTTATTGGCATACGGGCTTCCAGTAAGGGCAGCAGGCTGCATAAATGACCCACCAAAATCGGAATTTTTTCAAGAAAATGTGAGCGTGAACATGGCAGGGCTGGCTGACAGCACCTCTCTGCCAGCTGGTAGAGAGTCTATGCCAGAACTGTGCAATATGTATATTGGGAAGATATATTTTGAACTCATGTTTTATGCATTTGGAAACTATCATTTTATAGTTTATGTTTATATTAATTACTGCAGCTGTTTTATCCCATTTATGTTTTGACATGGTCATAGATAATCCCGATAAACAGCTATACTCTGACAGAGCCTGTAGATGCTTGTGCAAAGATGGGTCAGGGTCAGGCCTGGGACAGAGTGCTCTCTGACCTATATTACGCTCTTATAAGCAGGTTTACACTAGTATTATGTACTTTTGCTTTACTCTTCTTTGGGAAGGCTACCGATTGCTACATGCACACAGTGACTGATAGCATCTGAACTGGGAAAATCCATTTTCCATCCCTGAATTGCAGCAGAATCCCCTTTCTCTTTTCGGGATCTCCGTTTAAAGGCGTTTTTAGCAGAGGGATTCTCTGTGGGCAGACAAAGACCATTTCAAAACAACAGGGCCGTGAAGCAATGAAAGGTTAAAGGCCTCGCTAAAGGGATAAAAGTGCAATAGAGTCATCGGGATTAAGACTCTCACTGCCCTGATGTCTACATCAAGAGGGAAGGATTCAGTTTTTTAAAGACACAAAGATTGCGCATGTTGGATTTGCAATATAAACCCCTGATTATAACATACTGTCTTTCATCTGAAGATCTCTATCTGAAGGTATTTAACAAACATTTATAAGTTATCATGGTTGGCAGGGTTTTATTTCTGTGCTACAAAACACAGAACTGCAGGTAAGGAGGAAAAAAAAATCCAAACCAAAACAAAAAAAAACCCTCCCCACGAGTTTAGAGGCACGAGCAGAGAACCTGCAGCTCATATCTTCTAAAGCAGCGAGTGGACCTGCAATCTCAGCTGACTGGCATTACAGGCTGGGAGACTTCAGTTGTGCTCCTTTCTCCAAGGCTGCTGCTCTACCCAGCCAACAGGACTCAACAGAAACTCATCTATAATTAGAGTCAAAAAAGCTCCCCTTAACGGTAAAGTGGTTTAAACCCATCATCTCCCTTCCTAAAATCCCTTGGCACAACGGCAGTGCCAGGTCATCACCACTGTGTCTTACTAATGCTTGCAATGGATTTTCCTCAAGTCCTTGCGTAAAGGTAGCCTTGATACTCACACATACATTTTATTAATGTCTGTAGAGATTCATATTCTATTTCTGGATCAATTAATATAATAATTTTCATGGCAAGGTCCAATAGGCAGCAGCCCATCTTAGAAGACAAAATGAAGGCTGAGCGGATTTTTATCATTTAACAAGACTGCACTGGTAACCACATCATCATCAAATATTCCTAATCCCAGCAGTTGTTACACAAACGATAATAGTTTGTGCTATATCATTTCATTCTGTCCCATCCTTGTCTTCCAGCTGCTGTCCAAAAGTGATTATAAATAATGGGGCTATAAAAGCCATTCAATAATTAGAAGATTCATTGGCCATATGCCAGCAGTGACAAAAGAGAGTGATTTATGTAAGATGAGTCTGTCACATCTGCCAGATCACAGTTTCATTACGCCTGTGGCTTTAAGGTCACAGTTTAACACTGTTCCAACAGCCATTTGTCAAGGGGCTGCTGGGGGGAAGAGGGGAAATACATCATGGTTTTGTTTGCTTTCTTGTTTTAACTACTAAGTAAATAAGTAAATAAAATCCAGTACCTACGTTTGTTATCTCATGTCTCCTGTGAGGTCAGAGACACAAGGATACAGAGTAAGAAACAAAACATTCATCATGGTTGGCCAGAGTTCAAATAAGATCACAAAGCAAAGACATCCAGTTTAACAGCCTTAAGTATTCATGTGGCTTCTTAAACTCGGTATAATCTAAGCATGCTCCATCTTCCAGCCACCCATGAAATGAAGGCACCTTGTAAACCCACAACATGTTGGTAAATTAATTACTACTACATTTTCCTAACACAAGTAAACTTAAAAACCTTTTATGGCTCAGTGTGCTAAAAAGATATTTAAACATTGCCACGGGAGTTCAGTTTAACAATTAACATGGCTCAGTAGACACCTGATTTGATTCCCATTCTATTTTCTTCTCTTTTTTCCTGTACTAAAAAACAAACAAACAAAAATCTCCAATGAACTTTTATTCCTGGGTACAGACCAGTCCCATAAAGTCCAGATGTTTGGGTGTCCGCATAAATGCTTCACCAGCCCGCTCTGTCATTGTCAATGATTTCATCCATACCGATTTCGAGAGTCTCTGTTGACAAAACCTACTGGTCTGAGCAGTAGAAACAGCATCTTTGTTGGAAATGCTACATCCAGTCCCAATCAGTATTTTACTCTAATTCGTACCAGCCTGCTCTAGCCAGGCTCCAGATAGATGAACTGCTCAGGTAAGAGCCCAGGCGTTTCTCTTATTCCAACAAATCCATACCACAACCAAAGCAAAATGACCGCCCATCCTTTACCTGCCTCCCTGGTGTAAAACATAAAACACTTTCCAATTTTTATGCTTTAAAACCCTCTCAGAACAACAAAGCCACATCCACTGCAAAATTCTTCCAGTGGAAGGAAATTATGATAAGCTGGAGGGTTGTGCTATGAAGAATTGCACAAAGTTACAGGATGAACTACCGACACAGCAATAAAACTCAACTTTGATGGAGCATGGTTAAGGCTTCAGCAGCAGCTTAGCTGCTGAATCAGCAGAGAGCTCTTCAGCGCAGCTAGTAATTCCTGTCTAGAGAATGAATAACACTTGTTACTTTATTACTAACACAACTTCTTAAAATATTATTTTAGGTGTAAGCTGTGAATCTGAAGGAGATGTATTCACTCAAAACTTTCAGGTCGTGTTCGGAATCAGGAATAGGCGAGAGCTTTCTTGGCACAGTACCTTTTGGTATCGCTCTCAATCTGCATGGGTGAATGAACCGGCACTAAAGTGGTAATTCAGCATTTGCTGCTACAGAAATGCGCTTTACAGATCATAAATCCACGGTGAAACTATTCTACGAGCACCTAACCTAATCTACTGTATTCGCAGGGTGCTCCACCTTATTTTCTGTGCATTAATAGCGATTCATATTTCTAGTATAAATTTAAACAGATAGTCTTTCAGCTGAGAAGTGCAAAAAAACCCCAAAAACTCACAGACCTCAAGCTTGGAGGTTGAAAAGCAAAACTATTATCATTTATACACCAGGCTTGAAAATTTTGAACACTTGTGACAAATACACTTCTGTTGCTCCTCGCTGAACCCAGACCAGCGGTGCCAGCAAACGCAGCGGAAAGACCCGCCTTTCTCCCCCTTTGGCCTCTTCAAGCTTTTGCTGCCCTCAAGTTTCAGCCTTGAATTTCTCAAAGTTCCCGGAGGAGAAACCTTCCTCCCTTCGCCCTCTGACATCCTTGCAGCCCAGGACAACCCTGGGCTGGGAGCGAGGGAGGTCACGCAGCCACAATGGCATCCCAGGAAGAGTTGCGTGGTCTGTCATGGATGGTGCCTGCAGGAAAGCTACCGATGACTATCGTGTTTGACAGCAGGATGTCCTATACGTCTGGGTAACACTGACAATGCTCTCAAAGAACAAGAAAAAAAATGTAGAAAGTAAGAGTTTGACAGCATCATTGCAGGCAAATATATCCTGAAGCTTTAAGCCACCACAATATTAAAAACACTTGCCAATTCAAGCTCTCTTTTTGTGAGAATTCACAAAATAGTGATAGTTCAGTCATTCGAGAGCTACTGCATGAATGATGGTAGAAATCCAATCTTTCTACCTCAAGAAGAAACTATTTTATTATTTTCTTCCTCAAAATACCAAGGTTTGAGTTTGTTTTTTTTTAAACAAAGCATTGTTTAACTACATCTACAGTCCTGGATCCCTTCCGTGTCTGAGCAGGTCAAGTTGTCCACAGTGTTGGTGGGTGACACAAACTTCTGGGGGTTGGTAAAGCTGTGTCCACGTGATGGAAAAACCTGATTCTGGTGATCTTTGCCACCGCTTTACTGCAGGCTGCAGCAGGTTTCCATGCAGAGGGGTCCTACCTTAAAGTAAAGGCATGAGGAAGAGTATGAAAGACATTTTCTGCTCCTCTCTTCTAAAAGCATTTGATATCTTTTGTGTCCATACAGAGCCTATAGCACCACAACGCTGAATAAAAATGACATTTCTCCAGAGAAAGTGGCAACTGTACCTGCCCCAGGAAAGTCTAGAAGGAGGCAAAATCTAATACATGTGAGGCAAAACCGTGGGTAACTGAAAGCATGCAGCTCAGGCAACAAGAACACGTGATGAATAGAAGAGGGAAAAGAAAGGCCAGCAGCATTAACGGCTGTTGGCCATGGATACCTCTAAACGCATTTGAACCGGTCAGGCACAGAGCTACAGAACCACGGCTTTACTGCATCCCTACGGGTGCTGGCAGATACAGAGCCAGCCAGGGTGCTTCTTGCCTCCAGTATAGCTAATCATGAACCCAACTAACTAAAAGCTGATTAACCACTACTACTTTGCTATTGACTCATAGGATTTACCAAGGTTCAACCAAGAAAAGATGATCCTTGAGGTCCCTTCCAGCCTGGCATTCTATGATTCTGGGAGTTGTCTTTTCTTCCCTCATGCTGTTTTCAAGAATTGCTTCAAGCTCCCATCTCAGCCTTTTGTCTTCCTTTTTCACCGTGAAGAATCCACAAACACAAGACAAGGAGGGAGCCCCCACTCTCAGGTGGTCTCTGGGAATGACAGCAGAGCGCAAGGTGAGCCAAGGTGAGAGAAAGGACCTGCTGGGATCACAAGTGCAGAATACTTTCCTACTAAAATGAAAAATCTCCCAAGATAAAACATAATACTAATTAATAGCCACACACGCTATAAGGTTTTCAGAGGAAAGCTTGGGGAGGTAGGTGTGCAAAGAACAAAGTAATGCAACATCCTCTACCCTTGTTTTCAATGAAATCTGGATTAGCATCACGCTAAATACTTTAGACAGTTCTGTGGCCAGCTCAGCGTTGAACTAGAGGCTTAAGTTAACTGGCCGACAATCAAGCTCTAACATTAAAGTCATGTCCATAAATGCTTCCTCTTGGCAGTGACCTTAAAACCAAACGCCCAGAGCAAAGCCTCAGCTCTGCAAAACTTTACAGAAAGGCAGACCCAGAGGTGAACTTAGGGGAGCAGAGACATTCCTCCAAGGAAGGCATTCTGTCTCGCACACAAAGACACTGCTGTGTTGGGGCTTTTTGCGCTGTGTGTTCCAGCAAGGAAGGGCTATGAGGAGTACGAAGCGGTCACGAGCGGCAAGAATCGTTGATGTTGCCACGTAGGCTTTAAAAAAAAAAAAGTAAGAAAGAAAATTAAAAACCTCCTACACATCCCAAGTGAATGCAGAATGAAATCATTGTAAGAGAGTGGCACGGGATGCAGCCTCTTTCCATGAGCGGCTCTGAAAGCTTCAGGCTGAGCGGCTCACGCCCCGTCGCCACTCAGCCTTTCCATCAATGAACACAGACCGGGCTACGTGATCAACCCAATCTTCCCGTAATACTCCATCAGGGAAGTACGGTCTGCATGGGAGCCACGTAACAGCATTTGTCACTGACACCTACTCCGTAAAACTGCGTCGCGTGAAGCAACCTGGATAAGGGAGCACTGTTTCTTTTCCTTTGCTCCGACTCAAAGCCGCCAGCGAGTCTTTACTCTTCTGGGATGCAGCAGGGAGGGCTGACGGGAGGCAGCAGAAGCAGGGCAGGGGGGGAAGAAGAAAGTCTAGAGAGAATAGTAAGAACAGGGAAATCGAGATGAAAAGCGCTTGCGGTTTTTCACTCAAAGGCAACGACCCGTTTCTGGAAATTACATGCATATCTCTGTATGTCTCCTGAAAGGAGTTACCATATGTTCTAAAAGTAGGATATAATATTTGAGCTGTAAAAGCCAAATCAGCTTGAGAAACAGACGGCATTACAATGCTTTAGCAGAACAAGCCCCACATAACAATATGCCAACAAACTCATTTTCTAGAATAGCACTAGCAAAATATTTGCAAAATCTGAAACCCGTTCCCTAAATACAGCGTTTGATTCTTCCAGAAAAATGGGAAAAAAGTGACATACATGCCTGCATTCAGGAATTTCTAGTAGCTACTCATATTCTTTGAGGGTTTTTTGCTTGCTCTTCTCTTTAGTTTAAGCATGGATAGTGGGTTTTGGTGCCTTTTTTTTTTAAACATGACCTCAAACTCCTTCAGCAGTCAAGCTAAGTCCCTTTTCATCCTTGTTCTTCCTTGATTGCTGGAGGGACAGACTCCCATTGCCCAGCCAGGTCACCTCGGAATACTAATCACAGCCTGATAGTTTTTCGCTCTGCCCTCGCTGGCTCCCGGGCAGATGTCAATATTAACGGCCTGATTTCCAGAGGTACTGAATACATAAAACCTAACGCTGAGAACCGGTGATGGTCAGGCAATAAACACACACCAAATGCAGACATTATCAGAACACTAGCATTTTGCTGCTGCTTTTTGTATAATTTTTTCCCCCTCACAAGTATCTCTATCAGACAGAAAATGTTGGCCTTTTTGGAAGAAACCAGCTACAAATCATAATGTGTCTGTTTGAAGTTCTGTCCAAAGCACTGTTGACCAACAGCCCATTCTCCGGCACAGCTGGATGACGCACACTCAGGTACACCAGTGTCTCACCAAAGAAAAATAAATATATTTTTTTCTCTCTCTCCAATATATTCATTTACACAGAAACAAGATCTGCCAAGAAACAAAACCAGAAACAAGAACTACTGTGGTCTCACAGTAGCAAGTAGAGGTCCTGTTCTTAGTACCTTATTTTCAAAGAGCGTACAACTAAGCTTAGCCTGAGATGGACCTGCTTTTTTTTGTTAGGGTGGGTTTGGTTTTTTTTAAATATCTAATTACACATTTGTGGACATATAGAAGAGACACCAAACATACAGTACATAAAGGAATCACACAGGCAACAACACTCCGTGATTTAGAAAGTCAGGCTCTCAAAGCTGAAAACAATTATGAGCTAAATCTGTTGGGGAAAAAACATTTAAACAGAAAAACATGTACAGCAGTTGGGAGCTGTTGAAGCACACTTTACGAGAGGCACAAGAAACCACAAAAAATTGAGTAAGAAGGTGACACTGGTTAAAAAACCCAACCTGGCTTATAGAGAAAGTGACTGCAGCTTTTTTTAATTTCATATTGTAGAGAACAGGAAAACAAGATCTGAGAAACTGGACTAGCTCTGGTTAATTATTCTAACTGCAAGTATTTTTGTTTTATTTTTAGTCTACCATTGGAACAGTTTTCTAATGGTTGGAGGATATTTTTCATCCATGGAAAATGTTACATCAAGACTGTTTTTCTTGAAATAATATGTTCAAGCTTAAAGTGGAATTGATTCAAACTAGTTCTATAACGTCCTGAACTATTACTCAGAAATCTAATTTAGAAAGACAGTGCTGAACAGACAGGTAAAGGACCTGGAAGAATGGGAGATCCAACAGTAATTTAGAAGAGTTCAGAGTGAAATGATGCAATGAGCTAAATCTTTTCAGTTGCTCAGTTGACCAAGAACCTACGCAAGTTCAAAAAATCAAACTGGTAAAAGGAAAGCGTTAAGATGCCGATTCTGTAGTAAAAGCCATTCAATACACAGCATTGTGGGCCTCCCTTTTGTGCAGCAAATGGAAATGAAATTAGAAAATAAGATTTTAAAGCACTGACAGAATAAATAAGTTGGCTGGAGCAAGCAAGAAGAATGGCAGGCCAGTTTGTTATGAGTTTTAATAAAGTACTACCATATCTTATTGGCAAAACTCAAATTGTCAGCTAAAGGGAATGAGGGCAATATTGCTGTTAGCGATTCCACATACTGTCATGTAAAACAAAAATTCTGATTCTTGGGACTGTCTCTTCCATGCAGAGCAACCCTTCTCTTCCGTAACTGCCCTGTTGAAGGCCGGTCCATGACAGCAGCTAAAATATCAAAAAAATCGCATTCAGAAACAAAACCCAAATGAACTTGAATAGCTTTGGTCTCCAACATAAATTTAATACCTCATATAAAGCAAGTTTGGCAATAAAAAAAAAATGTACATGAAAAAGCTTACTAGGCTCTGGAACAAACATCTTTTTTGCCTTGGTCACAAGGTCTTGTTTTCTTAATGTATTTAGGAGTGCCTGTATCATGTTTCTGTCACCCTAACTTTTCCCCCCAAGAAACAAATATGAATATTACAGATGGTAAAAAACACATTTTCTCAAACAGGAAATAAATGTTTATACATGGCATATAGCAAAATATATATTTCCAGAGACAATAGCTACAAGATTTAGATTTATTAGTGCAGGGCAGGAATTTTTAATGGAAAACACATTTTTGGGGATAAGAATTTTAATTACAAAGAAACAGCATACAAATGGCTCCTTTAGATTTAAAGCAGAGCAGTTCTGCAACAGAATCAAAAGGACATGGTCTCTTTTGGTGAAAAATAGAATATTGGAATAAAGAGAGAAAAGCTCGACTCGCGTGTACGGCGGGTTAGACATTTTCCATGGAATGCTTTTGATTGCAAAATGGCATTTATCAAAATGAAGACATTCTGCAGGAACGTGACATTTCTGCAGAAATCAGATATAGCTCTGATGGTGCCCTTTGAGATCGCGTCTTAGCTTGCCAGGCTACCCCGATCCTGGCCACCGGTTCGGAAGTTTCCAAGCTCAGTCTAAGTCAAGCCCTTCTGCCCACACGCCTCATCTCTCTCCCCTTCTCACGTTCCTTCGAAAATTCATACTGCAGCAATAAGAATTAGCACACTAATCTGAAAGCGGTGGCTTATGAAAGGCTACCGATACCCAGGTTAGATCTTCACATTTGCAAACAAAAAGGGAGCCAAAGCACCAGTTCAGTTCTGGAAACACCAAAAATTGGCACCTCCAGAATAAAGTTACACAGCTTCTGGTTTGGTAGAAAAGGAAATATAGGAATTTTTTGGGGAAGCGAGGCCTCCCTTGTGTGAGCACATCTACTTAGCTGCAGGCATCTCACAATAAAAACAATTAACTGGAAAATATGAGACCAGAAGTGGTCAAAATAACTGTTTCCCAGAATTCAAAATGGAAAGACACACTGGTTTCATTCCCATTACTGTTTCCAGCAGCAGCCTTGGTAGCTTTCTTGTGTATCCACATTGAATGCCTTTTGTGAAAGAGTAACAGGAAAAGCAGAGACGAAGTGTTTAATCAGGCTTCGCTGCTGGCTTTGGCTTCATGGGATTTTTCCCATTTTGCAGGATGCACGTAGACCTGCCCATGGTTTATTCCCATTTTTGCCTGGTAAGAGTCGGCTCTGCAGACTCACATGGTTCTAACCAATTTGCATTTCTGCGAGGAAATCTCCATGCTCAAGCTTTACCTTTACTGTCATTGCCATTAAAACCACTAGCCACTTCATTTTTTTAAATTATTTTGATAAGCATTCTGATGACCCAGCTGCAGATAAGAAGAGATGCAATAGAAAGCAATAAAAATCAGCATTAAGTGTCTAAATACTAATTCCTCCTCAACTTTTTATTCTTACTATTCTTATTATCTTGGAGAGCTCTCCTTGCACTTTCTCAGTTGGTTTGCTAACAAACATTTTTCAGCCCCACTTAATCAAATGCATTTGGATGGAGGTCTCTCTCACTGATTCTGAAATGGAAAGCTCTAATCAGCTTAGCTGCAAATTCATTTTACGCTTCTCTCGCTTTTGGGAGTGCACAGTCAAAGCTCTGAAAGTCCTGCGAAGCTGAAAGACGTTTTAAGCAACACAGGTAGACTGGAGCCCCTTGTACTCCATCTGCTCCTGCAGGGGAAAAATATTTTGGAGAGATCTAAAGTGATCTAGGAAGAGATGCAAGGAAGCACAGTGCTGGCCTCGAACTTCTGAGTGAATGTCACTGTGGTTTCTGCTTTTATGTTACTTTGGGACTTTGGAACGCTCTACCTCCACTCATTAAGTCATTGGGAGTTTTTCTGCTGACTTAAAAGGACTTTGGGTCAGGACCTCCCAGCTTGGCGAGAAAAGGTGTCAGACAAATAGCATGCAAAAGGAATAGCTATTTATCAAAGGAGCGATCCAGAATAATGCTCTGATCCTATTTGAACACAGTCCCACTTTTAGAGTCTGAATCAGGGTAGATGAACAAAGGAGGAACTTTGGAAGACGGGTTTTTTGGAATAAAATCAATTTTGAGCATAATGCACACCAAGCATCCAGGAACCACAGACGAACAGTTCACACAGGGAACCCAAAATCCCAAGTCTCCTGCAGACAGGAGCTGCGCTATCGCCCGCAGCTTTGTGCCAGTCACGCTCCCCTGCTAACAACCCCGCGGCGAGGCCCTCGCTTTCCGAGAGATAAACTCTGCTTCTCTTTGTGAGCGGGTCCAGCCGGGCTGGTCTGCTGAACCTACCGCCTTTGACATGTTGTGGGTTTGCCTGCTTCTATCCCGAGGGTTTTACAATGATATGCCTAACTATTAATTCATTGGTCTAATTTTACATTTCTTCGGTTTTGGTCTTGCCTTTAAGACACAGCCTGTTTGGTAGTTAAGCTTTGAAAAGAAGCGTAGGAGATTGGCCCTCTCGTGATACGATGCTCCCCTGTTGCTGCCTTTCCACCTCTGTCCAGACCCAGAAGTTTCATTCAAACCAGACAGAATCATAGAATAGAACGGTTTAGGTTGGAAAGGACCTTGAAGATCATCGAGTTCCAACCCCCCTGCCATAGGCAGGGACACCTCCCACCAGACCAGGCTGCCCAAGGCCACCTCCAGCCTGGCCTTGAACACCTCCAGGGCTGGGGCCTCAACAACCTCTCTGGGCAACCTGTGCCAGTGCCTCACCACCCTCACAGTGAAAAACTTCTTCCTCATGTTCAATCTAAACCTGCCCTCTTCCAGTTTGAAGCCATTCCCCCTCATCCTATCACTCTATGCCCCAGTAAAAAGTCCTTCCCCAGGTAGATCCCAAGTCGCCATATAAACACCGAGTACGCGCGAGCCTTACGCTGCCGGCACACAAATGGCAGATGCGTCTACACAGCCTGACAATTGATTTACTCATAATTTGCAACCTCTTCCAAAGGAACTAGACTTCCCAGCAATCAATGAGAAAATAACCTTGTTAGCAAATAAGCCAAGGTTCTTTTAAATTAATCAGTTCTTTTTCATCCAAACAGTACAGATAATGAAAGAGATGATGACATTTTACATGACCTATAAAGAGTAGAGTTTCTATTTTAGGCTCTCCTTCATAAGGGTGCCAGGATGATTATGTTTTGTTTACTGGACAGAATAATCTCTTATTTGTTAAGGCTCGAACGCAATTTTATACAGTACAAAATTTTATCTTCTATTGTCTTAATTATCATCTGGAGGGTGAAACATGAGACGATGGCACAGAGCAAAATGAATATTAATGTGTTCTATCTGCAATTTAAAGAGAAAGGACTTGGAGCTTTCTTTTGCTCATACGCTTAACGTGCCGCATCAGACTACTGAATTATATCCCATTTAGCTGTTATTGTTTCTCCCAGTAGCATGAAGACAACAGACATCAACCTTTTGCAGACTGCCTGCATTTCCAGTGTTCAAATCCACAACCTCTTCCTCAATTTCCTTTTACGTTATTTGCTAAAAAAGTTTTAAAATATCTTCTGCTTCGTGCAGTGGGCAAGGCTTCAGCACTGTTTTTAAAGCTTTTTAGAAGATGCCCTTCTAACCTGCAGCACGTTCTCATGCCAGTGCGAAGGCGCGGGCAGCGGGACGCTGCATTTTCTCTCATTTCACTCATCTGCATCCTAATCGCTACCGAATTCAGGGTCTAGAAGAAAAAGGTGCGTGTATCCCGGGACGAGGTGGGGAAAAAGAAACTCTCAGATGGTGAACAGTGCGCAGTGACATTAGTAATTTTTCCACCTTCCCAGGGAAAATCTAAGGGAGATTAGTGTGCTGATTTTTAATCAAAACAAGCATAATGCACAGCCTGACCAGTTCAGAGTGATTTCAAAAGTGTCAATAGGCACTGAGTAAGGCAGCGTTTACATGTAATGCTACATGGTTTAATTCTTTCCCAGTTTCATCCTGCTGTATCAATGCTGACCTTTCCAGGACTGAAAAAAGGGAAGAACTGAAAGGTTTATTGTTCCTTTTTGTGAAGAAGAGGAACTGGGTCGGATTTTGTTTCGGGGGCTTTTTCAGCTCCATACGCAGTGTGAGAAATTTAAAATATTTAACAAAAATCAAGAGAGAGAAATATCAATTAGTAGAAGACTGGTTTCTAATTTTGAACGGATATAACAGTCGAGCTATACAGACAAAAGAAATATAATTTGTATTTCACAGACAGAAATTTAAGTTGCCTGAAAACATAGAAAGAAAAAGTTTGCATGGTTTATCAAGATAATTCCTTTTTAATATAGTTTTAAAGCAAAAGGAAAAATAGCTGCAATAAGGGATATGAGCCTCTACGGCATCCTGCACCCATTGGAAAAGTGAAACGAGAGTCTCGGGGTTGACTCGGCTCTCGTGGACTCCAGGGGTAATTGCAAACACAGCAATGACAATATATAAAAGATCCTTTTCACCTTATGCTGTTCCAGGCCATGACAATTTTAAGGCCAAGCATGTGTGCATCTAAACAACTGCATCGTATGTTTTTCTCTTTGGGGTTCTTTTTGTTTGTTTGCTTTTACCACTCTTCAAAATCCCCAAAATGCATAATTCTGCTTTAGCAGCTCCAAATTCAATCAAGTGGATTAACTTTACGCCCACCTAAGCAGTGTTCAGAATAGGAAAATGTTCATTATCAAGGCGTTTCTGTTGCAAGCCTAGAGTTGCTAAAGAACAGGACAAAAACCAAAGACAGCACTGCACGTGTGTTGTGTCACCATTAGGATAATCCACCTGGGGCAAGAACACTCACTGTCTCAAAGTTAGCACATCCCCTAAAGCCAAGGGGCCACAACCTCATCCCACCAATTGACTACTCTCCACCATATCCACCATGTAGAATGTAGAGTTTACAACAGTAAAAAATTGGTTTTAAATGTATTCAAAGTTTGAGGAACCACCCCAATAAACCACAGAAGAGTGTGAATTAGGTGCTAATAACGACTACCACTCCACTCAAACCCAACAGGAGCCAAGTGGATGGGATCTGAGGCTCTTCACAGCTCCAGTTTATGAGTGCGGAGGGATGGAGGTTGCTTGGGGTTTGCGATGGTCTGTCCCAGAACCAGCCTCCCCCATGGCACCAGCACTTCACTCGGGGGAAGGAGAGCCTTGAGCCTTCCCTTCCATGGCCAACAGCTCCTCTGGAGAACTCCACACCATCTGTCTGCCCATCTCACATAAGCTTAAAACTCCAGGTCACCATCACCTCTGCAAGCGCTTCTATACAAAAGTTCTCCTGCTACATTTCCAAATTGTTTTAACACACAACAGCACGTGCAGAAGCATGACTATCTTCTGCTTAGTGGATGACCTGAGCACCTACAAATAATGATCGATACCTGTACACGTGCAATGCCACTTGCTATGATCAAAGAATAATGCCATTCAAAAACATCCATCTAAAATTAAGAAAAAAAAAAACAGGAAAAGACAAAAAAGAGTGGAATTAAGAGCCAAACAAAATACAATGGAGAATGCAGTTTAAGCTGCCTGAGGTAAACAGGGAACAAAACATATCTGATAAATGATCAAATCATACTGTCTAGCAGATTAGTGTCTACTGAACAGAAGGGCTGAAGAACACAAACACTCCAGTGTGACAGCTATAAATCAGAGTTTAATGAAATGATAAGCTATTTCTGCAAAGCATTCATGGCTATGACAATTCATTTGCACAAAGTGAAAATAGAGTAGAAATTTGTCAAAATGCAAATACAACAGTGACCTATTGACACAAAGTCAAAATGTGAAGGGAAGCAGCAAGTTCAGGACACAAGGGCTACAATTACTGCAGTGTTCTAATAACAACATTTCTCTCTTTACATTGTGATTTTCCATCAAAAGGCAGATCTGAGAAACTCATTAACACGAAGAAAAACGAATCAGACATTATTGAAAAGGAAGCGAGAAATATGCATCTTATAATTTGAATTAAGATTTCCTGCTGGAGAATGCCTTTATCTTTCCAGGCAAAGTAGCAAAGCGATTTTGCAGGAGAATTTAATTGAGAAATACAGCACACAAAAGGGCTGCTTATATGCATACCTCAGTGGAAGATACCAAGTAGTAGCAAGTCCTCTGGACAAAAATAAGTATTTCACATCAAACAACGTTGCCAAGTATCATTGCTTATCTATGAAATATCACGTTTACATCTGTTTCTAAGGAAAGTCACATTGCTTCCCCAGTAAAAAGGCAGTTCCTTTAAGTTACCACAGTTCTGATACACTAAACAAATATATCCATGCCAAAAAAAAAAAAGGAGGTACTTGTATTTCGCTTTGAAAGTCACTCATCTGGTTAAGACATTGGTATTTCGACCACCAGGTTTAATTTTGAAAGGATTTGAGCAGCTTTACTGTCCAGCAGCCATGAATAATTCTGCGCTTGAGTACTTTTTATAGAAGTACATGAAGCAGAGCACCACTGCAACAGGCAAAGCACAGGCCATTACTCTCACCAGCTTAATTACATGGGCAAATTAATGCAAGCTAAACAAATTGTCCACTTCTCTCAACCCATCTAACTGACTTTTTTTGCTATACATGTATATGTACATACATATAATTTTTTCACTGAAACATTTCAGTTTCCATAAGCAACACAACAAATTGTTTTGATCTTCTTATGAACAGAAGACAAAAGGATTAGGTATTCTTTCTGTGCCCAACAGCACACATGCAACAGAAGCTTCTGAACACTTCTGCATCCCTTCAAAAACCTCTTTCAATAAGAATTCACATTTTACTTCAGCCTGATTGCTTTAAGAAAAACCCGTTCAATACTGCAAGCAATCCAGTTCACACAGACAGAATTGCTAATATCTCGAGAAGTTTGCCTGGACTTGGACGATAACAAAGAACTACCCCGGGACTGTTAAACGCACACACGCAAACTTACACAAAACCATTAACTCATTTACTCAGGATCATGTTTTGTTCCGTCATTTAAAGAGCATAAAATGGGTGAGAGGACTACAGGTGTTCAAGGGGAAGCCAGAAAAAAAGATAGCTGACAGGTTTCAGTTCAGTTCGTCTATCAGCTATTCCAGGAACTTATTAATGTCAAAGGAGGTACGTCTGCACGAGCTAGAGGAGAATCAGAGCAATGTGTAAGCCGCCTGCATTAAAGACAGCAGCCTGCTGCGGTTGTCAGCGCGAGGAAATCAGACGTCTCTGGATGGTGTCTTCTACAACTTTTTTCCTCCTAATTCCTCACAATGGATCTTCTCCTCTTTTGCATTTTACAGCTTAAAACTCTGTAAAGCTTGCCAGCTCCACCTTGGTTTTTTCCCTCCTGGTAAATCATTAGAAATGACTGAAATAGTTGTGTGCAAATGAACTCACCGCCATCCCTTCAGCTCCCATTAAATGCCATTCTGAGTATTATGCGCCCTGAAAATGAATATTGTACCCAACGCTCTCCTCTTCCAAGTCCTTTACCTAACAAAAGCAGCAGGCTTGACATTAAGCAAATTCCTAATTTCACAATGGATTCTCAATTAAATATCACAGGAAACATTTTTGCAGTTATACTTCAAATGTGGTACGTGTCACAGTGTTGTGGGGGAACTGCAAAGAGAAAAGATGAAAACAGCATGGCTTGTCATCACTTCCATAATTTCATTGAGAAAATATTTCCAAAATATAAAACTGAATGGGAGGGGTTTTTAGGGATACAAGGGGGTTTTTTATTCGGTATCTACAGCTTAAACAGAGCAGAGTGGCAAGAAACGCTGATGGATGAACTCCTTAACTACACTGAGATCCTTCAGTGGTTCAAGGTTGCCCTTCAGCCTGCTGCTTTTTAGAGAGCTCCAGATTACAAAGTGAGTGATTGCTATTCTTATGGACCTTTCTGGGACCACAAAGTCTCCTTTTACTGGTATGCTTCAAATGTCATATTCTTCTTGCTAATGCGTGATAAAACGGTCCACAACTGACAAAAAAGAGTTCTTGCTGTTTAAGTACCCGGTGACCACAGAAGTCATGACAGAAGGTGTGAGAGATACAAGTACGTGATGATGAGGAAAGACAATCTTTAAATGGAAAAGGACACCTTTTTTTTTTTTAACTACTTTTTTTTTTTCTCTTTTCTTGTTTTTGGGGTTTGTTTTTTTTTTGCCTAAGAGACTGGATATTTTTTAAATACCCCAAATTAAGTTATCCCACTTTTCAACTTACTGTGCCTTTCTTTTCTTCACCAAACCCTCCTGTCTGCTCAGATGAGAAGTTCAATGAACTACCAGCCATCTTCCAACATCACTCGTGCAGTACCGAGCCCCCCTGAGCTTCACGTGATACCGGCAGCAATTCCACAATACAAATATACAGATACACGCGTGCGACATGCACACAGTTGCACCCTTTTCTTCTACTTGACAATACAAACTTATTTGGGGGACAGATTTGTATTTGTTCTAACTACCCCAAAACATAATCAGGCATTTCAGGACTAACAAGGATATTGAGAAACCCAAATAACCACAGACATGCATCTTCATGTGACTGAGAAGAAACAGTTTAATTGTTCCATTACAGGCCCGTACCGGACCCAATAGTCCATCTGCTTTGCTCTACAGAACCTAAAATAACCACAAAGAAGAACAAATGTCAAGAGTTACTGTTATTACCATATATAAAGGGCAGAACAAAATTATTTCCCATCAGTTCTGCTATGAAGAGAGCATGATTCTAGGATTATAGCTTTTGTGCTTGAATAGCATCACTGGAATTAAAGGCAACTCAAAGAACCATCTAGAAAAACAACAAAGAGAAAGCAAAAAAGTCTGTTGTAGCAACACAAAACAGCAGACAATACAAACTGGCCAAGGCACAAGAGAAGAATGTGTTCCAGTCTTAATGATGGAGAAGGTGGTTAAAATGGCTGAAAAGCTTATATCCTCTTCATTGGAACTTATTCAAGATCTGAGAACATCCCGAGTCCCTTATTAGCTGCAGTAAAAATGCTGCTAATAAAAGGACGCAGAAAATTCCTAACACCAGTTTGAAACTTTTTTCACATTGTAGGATTCAAGTCACATCTGTTATTTCATTGATCAGAAAAAACCCATAACACCACTATGTTAAGCTCCCGTTTTTTTAATATATATGCTTGTATATCTTATACGGTGGTTATAACCTTTTATGCAGCCGAATCTAATGTACATTGTGGACATTAAAGCAACATATTCTTATACGTAAGGCAGGGAAGCACTCCTCATTGTATATATGAAAAATTTTGATTCAGAAGGACATGCAGAATGCATGCAGACAGAAGAGGAGGAGAAAACAGCCCACTTGAGGCCACTCGACTGCCTGACGCAGGTGCTCTTACCACTCTTGGCCGTGGAAGAGCCATTGCAGAGAGCAGCGGGGTTACCAGCGGTCTTGGAGAGTACTCAGCCAGGAACTGGCTGGGGGGGGGGGCACCGATCAGTTCTCAAACATTTTGTGAACACATTCTTCCGTTCACATTCCATCCTCCCGGTGTGGTTTTATCACACGGCACCGTAACGATTCATTACGCTATAAATTATTTCAAGACCAAAGACTAGGGCTGTGCATTGAAACGCACAGGACAACCATGAAAATCTCAAAATCTGTCAACAAATGAAGCTCATTTAGAAGAAACGGAATACAAAGGGCAGCTATGAAACCACACAGTGCAGAGCAGCGGGGAATTGGTGCTATGGCATGAACTTGAAAGTAACTGTCGATTTACCGTTTCTCATGATTGAAAGCCACACAAACCCAGGGGTCTCGAGGCCAAACAGAGCTGTCTGCCCGGGACGGGAATCCAACCCCACCACGCTGTTACCAGGTTCAGTCTGCAGCTAACTGGGGAAACGGTCAGAGTGGCACCAGCACGCTATGTCTGGTAAGGGAAGGGAATGAATCAAGGTACAGATTATATCATCTCTTTTTCACATAACGCCAGGTTTTGCTTGGTTAGAGAGATAACTAATAAAAGAAACCAGTGGCAAAGTCGAAAACTAGAAAATTAATCTTTCTAAGTGAAGCATCCTAAACCACTCCCAAAACAGGCATTAAAATTGTCATTTTCCCCCTCTACATGACTGGGAAGGAATCATTCTCCATCTGCCTCTACGATTAAGAGGGGATGACAGCACCATTCAGAAAATACAGCCAGCGACATTCATTGCTATTGTAAAGGCAGTATTTCTGCCCATTTATCTTTCTTACCACACAGATAGGAAGTCCTAGGCCATTCGGCTGCCTGCTTTGGTCACCCAAAAAAACTTATAAAAGTTGCCAAGAAGTCATATTTAATACCCTGGCACTGCTGTACTGCTGTTAACCTAATTGATTGTGTGAGTCTACATTACCTGAACATAAACTAACAGGAATGCATGGCATTTTTAAAGCAAAGCCATCAGTCCCCTCTCCTTTGCTAGAACAAATTCAGCCACTTCTCAAAATAACAACAGGCCAAGACAGATCCAAACTCTTTGAAGATATTGATTCATAGCCTACCGCCTCAAGGACTTTTTTCCTTGTAACAACCTTCAATAAAACTTGCACCAATTTTTTTTCTGTAACGCAAACTGTCAACTTCTGGATTGCAAGCGCTCAGTTTCCCACATTTCATTCCCTTTATTGTAGGCAAGGGGCTTTGTCCTACTGAAGCACGGCTGGGAATGCTGTGGTTGTCATTCTAATTCACTACCAGTTGCCAGAGGAGAACCACTGTTTTTCCAAAACAAAAGGTAAAAAATACTTTATAGTTTCTGGGTAAGCAGGTTGAAGTTAGACTATAAAAGTTTTACTGCAATGGCATCCATTTACACTGACAAAAGTACCGCGGATTTGAATCTAGGCCACCGCTACACATGCACTTGTATTCTATTTAATATTCTTTTCATGGCATTTCTAAGTACATTTGATCTCTTTGATAGCTTCTTGGCAATGTTTTTTCATTAGTGTCCTTATCTAAAAATCTTTTAATTTTTGTTTTAATACACATAAACTTATTGTGAAGCCGACTTAAATACTGCTAAAGCCACCTGGAATAAGGGACTCAAATGCACTAATCTCCCCAAATTCTACCTTCTGAATAACAACTTTTTGAATTGCAGTCTGGGTGATATAAAGATGACCAGGAGCACATAGGTATTCTTGGTCAGTAATGGAAAGTTACGTTT
The DNA here is from genome assembly GCA_008711295.1 of Anarhynchus alexandrinus. Classification (NCBI taxonomy): domain Eukaryota; kingdom Metazoa; phylum Chordata; class Aves; order Charadriiformes; family Charadriidae; genus Anarhynchus; species Anarhynchus alexandrinus. Next base: position 779,245 of record VUYV01000056.1, on the reverse strand, counting down.
CCCCCGTAAAGGTTTCACCTTAAACAAGTCAACAGGGATCTTCAGTCTGCATTTAATAATTAGGTTTGTTTAGGTGATAATTTCACAGGCTGCGAAAGAAAAGAATAATCCTCCAAGCTGAGTTTATTGGCAGTGTTTTGTTCCACAGTGACTTTTCTGGATCTCAAATCCAGAATTTTCATCGCATACCTGTCACATGATAAAAATCTGTAGAAGCAGCAAATCATAATATACCTCAGAAAACGCAAAGGCTTTAATGTGACAGATGCTTTATCCAGAAGACCTGCTTCTGAAAGATTTGCTGTTCTGCAACCTGGAAAAAGGCAAAGCAACCAAGTTCCTGAAAAAACAAGATTAGAGTCACATCCAAGTCATTGGACTAACTATGATATGGCTCATTTGAAATTGCTTCCATTTAGCTTCCCCCTTGGGTTTTGCTACGAGACACAACACTTTTTGATATTTGGTACCGACTGTCAATTCAAATTAGATTAAACTGTAACAACAAAGTGTAGGACACCCTGTCTAGGAAGACTTAGAAAGAAGTATTACTTGATATACTTGAAAAATAAATAATATTCCGCTGCTTTGGAGCAGCCCAGGATGGGAAAAGCAGAGCTGTCATCTGCTAGAACAGAGATAAATTAACACGGCTCTGTCAGAGAGCCCAATATAGGACATTGTATTATGTACGGTCTCAGGATGTCTTAATAGCTTCTTGCTCTCCTAGAAGCTTATAGCTCAGCCCAAATTCCACACACATAATTCTTCATCCTACATAACGAGGTGATTGTTGCATCATTGACAAATGCAGAATAAAAAATTCAGGCTTTGGTTATGAAATATGCTAACCAAGAATCAAAAATGATTAAACCCAAGCAACACGAGAGAACCGATTTACTTTGCATTCATGAAATGTTAAGTCATTTACATAGCAAGTGCAGAAACATCTCTAACAACTATGCTAGTATCTTGCCTTAAAAATCTCCAAACCTGTCCTTGGTCTCCCTACCCAGATGCTCTCACGTGAAAAGAACCAAGGCTGAATTCTAAGTACTGGTAGAGTGGAAAAGGTGAAGCGTGTGAAGGAGAAAAAAAAAGAGCAGACATCACATAACATCAGTAGTTTAACTGGCAAAGAACATTGTTGTTGCATAGTGATCTATGGGTAATATCTGTTTACTAAATAAACTCGAGACTTACAAAAATATCTCTTTGTCGGTTTAATGATTTTCACTGTTGTGAAGAACTAGAGCTTACTGTTAGAGGATACTTTAGCTGACTATGCTGCTGGTAGGTTTTAAAGTTACATAGGAAAAAAATAACACTAACATTCTGCAAAGCGTGACATGAAATCTTCCTTTCAGCAAAAGCAGCAATGTCATTCTGGGACACCCTCTGCAACAAAGCGACCCTGTTTATACACTGCCTTAAAAGCACTGCAAAGTTAATTTAGCAGCTGTACCTGTGACTCCAGCTGTGCCCAAACTTACAGCGCAGCAGTGCCCAGGGACGCTCCTGTGCCCTGGGCCACGACTGTCTATAATATTAAGCTGTTAGAAAGGTCCCTGGCACAATTTTGGCCTGTGCCAACTATCATTTTCCCATGCAATCCCAGGCACAGTTTGAGAGCTGGCACCGTTTCCAGTCCTATGGGAATGTTTTGTAGGTTAAGAGACTTTTAATGGTATGGATGTGGGTCATTCTGTACCAGCTGGCCTCGGTGCCCAAAACATTCCCAGGCACATTTACTAGCACAGAGGTTACCTCTAATACAATATTAATTGCAAAGTAAACATTGTTCGTTGTAGCGGGGTTTTTTTCCCCTCAGTAAAGTTCTTGAGACACTTCACAACACTGAAAACTAATAAATTTTTAAAAATAAATTCTGAGTTTGTTCAATGACAGACGTTTCCACTATTTATCTCTTGGAATGTCCTAGAAATTCAAGCTAAATAAACAAAAGCTTGTATCATTCAAAGCGCTCTGATAAATAGCTGCTGAAAACTTCAACGCTTCTGATTCGGAGAGCTTACAGAAGCAAAGGCATTTATATTCTGAAGCTACATTTGTAAATTGTTCAAGCATCATACCATGACAACAATCTTATGGGATAAAATAATCTTTAATAACAGGGAGAGTAAGTCTATATTCATGCTTCTTGCTTCTAACAAGCATCAAAGCTGACTGTCCATGTGACTCAGTAACAGTCTCTAAGTACCGGATTTAGAGCCGTAATGCTGCAAACCCTTACATATATGAGCAACTTGGCACAGACAAGCTGCCTCACATAACTACTTCTTACTAGATTCCTGTACCCCAGTCCTTCATGGTACTCTTTATGGACATATCTTACATCTTAATAGACCCTATTATTGTCAGCAGCGCTCCCTGCAGAAATCTGCCCAGGAGCAATTTGCAGGATCACAGCGTATTCAGCCACATTAAACTGAGTAAAACGACTCTAGATGGAAAGAATTTCCAAATCCTGCGTTCTCTGGATGGACTGCACTCCAGCTCGAGAGAATAATGAAGGAACACCTCTGAGCATGCATGAGCAACACAAACAGACAACGGGTATGCGGACAGACAAACGCCACAAGAATGGTGAAAGTCATTAGGTTCACTTTAGATTGGTAAGCAGTCACGGAGGAGTGAGGAGATGTGCCCTAAATCACTTGGTGGCTTTGGCAGAACCCAGATCCCCAGCGAGTATCCCATCCTTGGCCACGCTGCTCCCCAGGGCAGCGCTCATCCCTCCTCAGCACCCTCCTGCGGGGCACATCGTCTCCTCCTGACCAAAGCCCACATGCAAAACTGGGTTCAACCTTGTCTGAAATGGGAGCTAAATTTCCCCTCAGCTAAATTTCAGAATCTGGAAACCAGGCTGCTGCAGGGCTTTCAGCAGCGCTGTTGTTCCTGGTGAACAGAAACATCTCCTTACAATAGAGGCAGCTACGGAAAAATCAAATGGCTTTTTTGCAGCCTACCCATGAAAAGAATCGAACCACAGCAACAAAGAGAAGAACTTATTACCATGGTTATTGCTGCTATTTCTAGACAACGTGAATGGGCTTTTTAGGCTTTCATGAGAGAATTTACAGACTCTGGGGCAAGCACACTGTTAGTAATTGCAGTTGCATTCTGCCACTTGAGTATTTTTGGCAATTGAACTGTCAGAAACCATTTGATAGAAAAATGTCTCCACATCATTAGTGCCAGCAAGGAGGATATTATGTGCCAAAGTATGAAGTGAAAAGTACTTCTGCTTTTACAAGTTAATCTTCTGCAGCTCACCGATTTCAAACCCCAACCCCCTTTCTGGCCCTTGGCGGGACTAAGCTTTGAGGCTGTCACATGTGCTACCAGGTCCTTCAAGGGGCTTTTTGGTTTTACACAGCAAAATATCAGTGTTCTTTATTCAAATCCAGTTGCTGTCCTACTGTCCCCCACCAAAAAAGTACAATATTTCTTATATACCACAGCCTTTCTCAGCAGATCACTGTCGTCTCTGCTCTCTCCCGTTCAGATCTCTTCCCGTGTCTAACAAAACATTCCTGTTTTCGCAACCGTGGCTCTCAGCAAAGCCAAGAGGAGCTGCAGGATGTTCAACACGTTTCAAAATTGAACTACTAAAAAAAAAAAGAGGCTCTGGAAACACACTGGAAAATTCTGGGCCGCAAAATTAGAAACTAAGTAAAATCAGATGAATTTTATAGTCCTCCAGGATTCTTTGCAGATTTCAATGTTTGTCCTTTTTCTTATGATCCTTATTAAAACAGATTATTTACTATTTCTTTTTAAACTTAAAACACAATAATTGCAACTGTCTGAAGTTTCTTCAACTCGAACATTCGAGATGTTCCTCAGCAGCTAGGTACCAGCTCTTTTCAATTTAGAAGCTTCTAATTACATTGGAACCATAAGCACATTTGTCAGGATTTATGAATCAACAGCTCTCCCCTCTGAGTAACCGGTTCGAATCACAAAGAAACCGCCCATCTTCATTTTACATACTGTTTGCTCGGTCCTTTCACCTCAGACTTGCTTAATTTCCCATCTGCCGTGTAGCTTGTGGACTAAAAACAGTTTTCCTTTAATGAGTGTGTGCATTCAGCAGTGAATTGTAGGAGTTGTAATCAACAGGAAACGCATCCATCTCCATGTTTAGTCTTGTAAGGTTACAACTGGGAAAGAGAGGTGTTGCAGTGGGTTGTTTATGCTACTGACTCCTTGTCTTTTGTCTCATGAAAATCACGCAAGGGGAAAATAGCGATTTTGCCCACTTATTATGAAATCAATTATACATTAAATAAAGTACCACTAAACCTTTGAATAAGATAGACAAAACAACGGCCGATTTTGCACCCGCACACCCTAGTAATTTGGGAAAGGAAGGGATACTAGTACCAAATGAAAAGATATGCAAGATTTAAATATTTCCAAGAAAGGAGAGGTAGCCGGTGGTGATTACACCTGCCACTGAATTGCACACTACAGCTTCCATCCATTTCCTGCTGACAGTGATGGAACACGAGGTCTCTGGCAGGAACTTGCTAAGCCAAGGAACTTTAGCGGTTCGTTTAAGTATATTTTAAACCAGAAAGGTTTTATACTGTCTTTACTGATCACTGAGGATAACACACACTTCATCCAGAGGAAAGATGCTGTCTTATCGCCAGTGGGATGAACTCTACTGGTTTGCCTTATCAGAGGATAATTTTTGCTAGAGGAACTGGCTAAATGAAGCAGAACACCCAGATTTGATAGTCCGGTCTGCCTCAGACTTCTCGTATGCACTTAATCTCCTTCAGCTTTAGTAAAATGGAGATAATACTATTTTCTCCAGATTCTGCCTGTCTGAGCTGGTGAGCTTTCAGAGGCAGATCCGCTCACAACCGACGCTCGGCGCGTTGGGCACAGTCGCGCTCCAGCCCGGCCGGGACAGAGCGGGGCACCGCCTCCACCACCACCACCCGATTCCCCAGCCCCGCGCCTGCCTGAAAGGAAGGTGTATTTGCTCGAGAGCTCTGCTCCACCACCTCCTGCAGATGCTTTCAACAAACAAAAAGCTTCATCCGCAACCTCCTAGGTAAGGAATGCTGCTGATTTCCCCCGGTCATCGTCGAAGCGTATCCCTGCACGCGTGAGGTTGTGCGGTGGGAGGGGAGTGTGGCACCTCGCTGAAAGTTTCAAGCAGCCTGAGAAACTTAAGTGACATCAAACATACAAATAAGCTACAAAGATGGTTAAACATTTAAGGGTGTATAGAAAAACATGCACCACAGACATACAGTTCATGTGTACATGGATACAATTAAGTTTGGGTACTGGAAAGCTATAAAGACAAAATTAAAATGCACAGTGCTAACTGCAAACTCTACCAAGATTATATTTTAAGCAGCAGTGGATTGAATCAAAATACATAATTCACAGTTTCTTCCTAATCCATTTCAAAGTGAAATATTAATCAACAGAAATATTTCATTCCACCATTTATTTCCGTTTCTCAGAAAAACCACACTTTCTGCCTCTCTCCTTTATGGCTTCGCAGAGCTGTAGGGCTCAAAAGCGCTCAGTGCCAGCTTACAGCCTGCGCCTCGGCCTGTGCTAAGCACCCCCAAAACCAGACTGTAAACCACCCCGAGCCTGAAACTGGAATAGAAATGACTTTGCCTGTAAAAGCAGGGTATCTTCTGTGCGTTCAAGACCTTAAGCTGCAAGTTAGGATGCTGCACTGGAATTTTTCAAACTCAGATGAGATTACGTCTTTGTTACGAAATTTGATCTTTTCCCAACTCAAATGTGTTAACTCAAAGGCCAACATATGCAAATTAGTTCAGGCTAAATTTTAGGCTTCCTTGAAAACCTCTCTTAATTCATTTGTAAACAGCAGAGCCCAACATCATCCCTAGGGTTTTCTTTTGAGTGAGTTACCTTGGAAAAGACGCAGCCAGAGTGCTGGATGTACAGAGGGCAGTATGTGACTTAAAATCAGGATTACCATGCCGGGAGCTCCCACTGAAATTTCCTTCTTTAAGGACTACGTTTCCTACCTAACCATTTCTAAACATTTTTTTAAAGCATTCCCAACTTCTTAAGATCTTTGCAGAAATTCTCTATAAACCATCAAATGACAATTAAGCCCCTTTAAAATCCCCCCAACTCTTTTTCATTGTATGCTCATCATAAGATGCATAGCAATCGTCAAGTTATATTTCATAGTTCTGAAAGAAGAAAAAAATGCCCGATCTTTTCAATGATTTTATTGAGTTCTCCAGACTGATACACAGTCAAATTCTTTCCTTTGTCAAAATAAGATATGCTATTTGTTGTTACCAACCCCCAGAAAATGACGGGCAAGACAGAATTGCTACTGTTCTACGCTTGCAGATCGCATGCGGGGCTAATGTTGTGCAACCCTGGGCAGGCTTGAAAGATAAACTGCAATTTTTAATGTACTGCCATCAAGTTTTCACTGAATACCCTCCTCAGACTCCAGAAACAAACGACTCTTTGTTTGGGAGCCCTGTGATCAATTGGGATGGCTGTTCTGTGGCTATTTCAGCTACGCTGGCTGTGTGCTTTGCCGAGTACATGGCTTTGAAGAAAAGACATCTGTAACTACGGAGAAATAGCTGATTAAGTGCCCTCTCCCAACCTAACATGCCATTATTTATCTTGATAAACAGCCTCTCCAAGGAGGGAGAAACAAGCCAGCCGCGCTTCCAGCGCACGGCTCCCGCAGGGCCGGGCTCAGCGCCGTGCCTGCACCTCCGGACCCTGCTCCCGGCTGCCGTCTCCCATTGCTCCTCACCCACAGCCGCTGATGACAAAGCCAAGAGTTGACACGGGCCACCGCGTCAGGCCACTGCTGTGCATCCTGCCACCATGGCTCCGTGCGAGAAAAGAGGTTGCGAATTGCCCAAACGACATCAGGTTGTTTACAGGCAAAACGCAATTAAGACAAGGTCCAAAGTCTGATGAAGAACGCATACAGCTTATGCAAAAATGTAATTTCTGCATCTCAGCTCTGTCTTTCTGGCCAGACACCTGGAAACTCGTCTCTGAGGGGCGTGCAGCTGCCACCAGTGGGGCTGGCTAACGTTTCTGGCAGCACTGGTGGGAGAGAAAACGAACCATAGGCGATGGTCCAAGAAACCTCTGCCAGCACTACCCTCCCTCGCCAGTCTCGTGCTGGTGCTCTCCCCAACCTTGGGGCAAGACACAACCGAGCACGCGTAAAGAGGTACAGACCAGCAGCGCTGCCTCAGGCTCACCACATCTCTAGCGCTCCACTATCAGAAATGCCGTTAGAACAGAAGAGACCCCACTCAAAAGAAGATTGGTTAAGAGATACTGGATCTGCCTTTCTGACGCTTTTCAGGTCTCAGTTTCTGCCTCTTTCTGGCTCAGGTATCTTTGGAGAAAGCATTGTGCCCTGCTGCCCACCGGCGGTACGGAGGGTCACGGCAATGAGGACAGACGATCTGCACAAGCTTGGCCAGGGCACAGCCCTCCCAGATGTGGCACCGGGAAGGTGTCTTCCATACTCTGTCATGTCTAAACCAGGCTAATTAGGCAGAGCTGCAGCCCACAGGGAGCAGACCCCTCGGTACTCCCTATGTGGGGCAGAAACAGGGTCTTTTGCCATTTGCAGCCATCAGCGAGGATGTGCTGCACTGTGCTCTGCTTAGGGACCGCTGTGTCCAGCACAGCAGGAGACTGTGAACGATACTCATTTAATGACATCGTCTTCTTCCTCCGAGTTATTTATCTTGTCATACTCGAGGCCAATTACTAACAAAATCTTTGATGTGACAAATGTGCCATAGACTCTGTCACTCCTTCAAGTAGAGCTAAAAGTAGCAAACCAGCATGCGAGGACAGGGCGTTCGGCAGGAAAAAGCAGCCCCTGCTCTTGGCTCTGCGCTGCCGAGAACAGCAGCCAAACAGATCAGGCTCGCTTGGTAAAAATCACATTACAGCAGTCGGCGTCCAGACAGCCCACTACAGCTAACCTGAGTTAATGCCGAAACTAACTCTTTTAATGACTAATTAACTTCTAAGCTGAACTGCTCAGCAGAGAGTCCTGATTTGGTGCACGTGAAACCGCCAGAAAAACCAGTAAATCCCAATATATTCCAGTACCTCAAGCATAAACTGTGATGTTATGCCTTCAAGTCACAGAACAAGGTGTGAAAAGACAAGTGGTAACAGAAGTAACTGGATTTAACTTCCCACCCCGTCCACTGCAAGTGACAGTAAATGAAATTACCACAAGCTGCATATCCATACAGCTATGACAGCTCAGCTGCTGAGCCACGGTCACAAATTTAAGACTAGTATCAAGTCAGCCAGATGACACCCACCATTAAATGTTTAGCTCCTGGCATAGGAGAAAGCAAGCTATAGTGCTTTTTGAAAATCGAGACACTAATGTTATGCCCAACGGAAGGAGCACAGGGACAGAGGTGAGTGCTTTAGAGAAATCACACACTTTACTTCTGGAAAACTATTTGCAAAACAAGTTTTTCCCTCCTTGCATTCAGCATGAGTGAGATGGGAGGACATGGCTTCACACAACAGTCCAGTAGAACTGGCAGCGCGAGGTTCAGGTCTTGCTTTCCATCCCTCCCTGTTGTGTGGAAACACAGCATTAGATCAAAATTTTGAGTCCGTACCCCATGTAGCCCCACGGTACAGAAGAAAAGCAGCTCACTGCTACTGAGCTCCTCTGCTGCGCAGGATTTATATTTCCACTCAAAAACTTTCAGGCATCCATAAATCAAGAGTGATTGGAAGAAAAAAAAAAAAAATCCCTGAATTAGACCAGTCCTCTAGTGTTTGTTAATTTAACTTCCAATTTCTCAGCCACTAGCCTAATTCAGAGGCTGCCATCAAAACCACCATTTCATTTATCTGTGTCTTGCTTCAGATTTTCTTAATGTACTTAACTACAATCTCTCACACACAGAGTGTGGTTTGGATAAATCCTGTAATCTAATCAATCAGCTAATTCCACTGCAAGCCAAAAGGGGGGGTGTGAGGGAAAGAAAATCCTAAAACTTTTCATTACATATTTCTCTCAAAAATAAATCACCACCTAATGGATTGCTAAAATCATGCACAAGTAAATTACCAGCAGATAATTAAGAATTAATAGCCTTCTGCGATCAGAGGTTGCTATTCATAATGAGCTGACTGAGAGATTATGAAAGAAGGCTTTTTCTATAAAATAAATTGAAATACAAATGCTTCTACACCACGCTGCGTATGAAAAACTAATAAAGAATATCAGAAATGAAATCGCATTTACTCATTCTCTCCATGGTATATGAGAATTTTAAGTAAACTGCAGCCTTATTTCCATATTTGTTTGCACTGCAACATTACAACCTTGTTGTTGTTAGCCTCAGCCGCGAACACTGAATGAATCTCTAATGCCAAAGAATAGCTTCAGTGGTTTCTCATTAGAAATCTGTGATCTCGGATATCCAAGAAGAGTTTGTGCATGGAAAGAAGTGTAAAGCCTACCCATACATACCATGCAAAATCCCATCTAATAGGTTTAAAGATAAACATGTAGATACACACAAACCATACAGCACAGCTAGTGCCATTTCAAATGAAACAGATTACGAAGAAGCTCGCTAAAGCACCTTTCTGTTAGTTGTGTCAGGGTACCTCCACAGGCCAGGATCGTACGTCCAAGACCTTCACACCAGACAGCAATGCTGGTTAAGGTCTGCGGTACCCAGGCAGCTGTTCTGCATCAGCAAATGCTGATAACGCTGCCAACACCTCTGTGAACTGCTTTTGCTCATACAGGTCAAAGCACGTTCAGCAAGGTACTGCATCTCAAGAAGTTAGAGCCTCTTGGAAAATGCAAAATACATCAGCTCAGCTTAAACAAGGTGTCTTTTGCAGTGCCCCACACAGCCAGTTATGGGGTCTGACCTGGAGCTCAGTAACTCCTTGAGAAGCACCGATTTCATCCTCTGTGGACATCTGAACACAGCCTAAGGGTGGAAACATCCGTCAGACTAAGCTGATCTGGATAGCACAGCTGCCAAAAGCATCAGTCCCTTTCCTTGCCCTTTCCAGCTTCCCGCGGTCCTTCCCTGCCTCGGCACTTCCAACCGTGCGGGGACAGCAAAGCAGAGGTGCAAGAGGCAACAGCAATAAACCAAAGCGATTAATCCTCAGTCAGATCAGGAAACCAAACCCATTTTCTGTGTGGCCAAAAGAGAGGCAGGACTACCCCTTTTGAAACCACATTCAAACGCAGCAGCACCATCATGCTTTCTGGTGCCAACTTTCTCTAATACAAGACCGATCTAAAACAGCCTTGAAGAAACTTTCAGATGCTACAGTATCATATCGATTTACAATATACAGCAGTGCTCTCAGAAACAGGCTCATTCTTTTCTCCATAAGGCTACACGTCAGAAAACATTAACTTGCATTTACAAAAGACAGAGCATAGATCTTCAGTGCTGTGTTTTACCCTGCTAAGGCTTCACACTTGTGACCTTTCAGACCAAGATCAGGGAACAAGAAGAGAAGTTAAAAATATGAGCTTTAAGAAATAGGATTTTTTTTTTCCTCCTGATTTTACTGGAAGACCATCAATATTGGATGAACTCCTTCAGATCTACTGTGCCCAGAGCCACTGAATACCAAATGCTACAGTAGCTATGCTTCAAAGAGAATATTCTGTCATAAGCTGAGTTTTAGCAAGGCCAGCTCCCGATCAGATTGCTGCCTGCTGCCAAGAGTCTTGCCAAAAAAACATGTCAATGAAGGCCGTGCTTCATTATTTCGTGGCGAACACTGCTACTCCACAGGCCAGCATTCATAAGGCAAAAGCACGCAATAGTATTAAATGCCACAAGACACAGCAAAAACAAAAGCAGTAACAATCACAGAAAAAAACCCATAATTTGGTGTTGCCAAGTGGTAAAGGATGGCTTTTATCCATAATTTGGCATCCCTCTTAGAAGGTGCTTGCATGTGGCTGTGGACAGCCCAGCAACATAGTTTACAAAGAAAAAAAATATATAATATTCACTTCAGCTGCGTGTTGGTATCCACTGGACCATAAGCTTGTGGAGAAGTAGGAGACTGCACACAGCACAGACAACAATGCTCTCTCAATTTGGTAATTAGATCCAGAACCAAAATCAGAAAGGCAATCCTTATTAATAGACCAGTACAAAACTTCCTATCCTACAAAATTTTGGGGGGCAGGAGCAGAAGGAATTTCAAAAAATTCCCCTTTTCTGTGTAATCTGAGATTTCTGGTTTCTACCCTCGTAAAATAGGCTTATGTGTGCATCAGTGCACTGTTGCTCTGGTAAATCAGCCTTAAAGGAAACTGTCTCCAAACAAAGAGCAGCAAAGAGAAAACACTTCCCAGTCTCAATAAGCCCAAAGCGCCCTCAGTGTGCCCGGGCCCACCGAAATGTTAAGGGCATTGCAAGAGAGATGTATACTACCCTGGACCTTTTTGCTCACCTCTACCTATTTACCTGAAAGAGATTACTCTATTGATCCACTTTAGGAATGGTTCTTTAAATCACTATTTAAACCACAGGAATTAAGATTTCCTTTGTCTCTGCAATTTGTCTCCAGTCAAGTGAACAGCTGAGTTATTGCAGCCCACCCCACCGACCGCCCAGACCAGCACGCTGTGGTGTGGCAAATCTTGTAGCTTCTCCTGGAAGTTCTCTCATTTCTCCTATAGTAAATGGTCAGAGATGTTCTTCCACATGAAAATTCCGGGATTATTTTCTAAGAAACTTAGTCGGTCCAAACAGCTTCACTACTCCTCCAGTAAATTCACGTCTCCTGCTCTCGCCTAGTTAGATGAAGCAATCGATCGTTTGCATCCTCCTTCCCATCCATCTCCCGCTACAGTACAACAAAACTGTCAAATAAGATTTATTGCCATAAAATTATAAGACCAATTCTAACCAACGCTTACTATGGAAATGTTAAAAGCGAAATTCCACTTTTCCCTTTTCTTTTTGCTTGGAGGTCCCGTGAGCAGCATGTAAGAGTGGACCTCTGCAGAGCAGGCCTTTGCTCCAAGCTCTGCCCTGGACACCTGGGTTATCCCCAGAAAGTTCCTGTGTTTATACATCCTTCAATATCCTTCTCTGAAATAATGATAACTCTCTGCTGAGCACACTGAGATTTACTGATTATTCACTGGGTTTATCTCTCTTTTCATTTAATTATTTTGCCGCTGCCCATGATGAACCAAACACAAGGCATGCAGAATGAATCAGAAGAGCCCCTCTTCTTCCTCACCTCCTTCATGCCTCTGAATCCCTAAACAAATGCCACCAAGGATTATTTTTTGGGGGTGGGGTGTCGTGCAAACAGAATCTTGACACACCTGCACAAAAATTTGACAATCAACTCATGAACTGGCATTTTAGGGGTGTTGCAAGCTTGCTTCAGTCGCTTCAACTGACCTTACTGCTCTGCAACTGAATTACCTAGAAGACAGAGACAGTCGGGAATTAATTGCGTATTAGACATCCTGCTGTATCTGTCTGTGCATACACTTCTAACTTGGAACAGCTTCTTAATATGCCATAAATCTAAACTCCAGTTTTCTAGCAGTATTTTTACGTACCTACTAGTACATAGAGATACTCCTAAGTACTCTTTTGAAAAAAGATTAAAAACTAACAACAATGCTAACAGAAATGTAATGCATTAGTATACTGAGGACTTCTACAAAGCTTTTCTAAGAAAATGTCTCATGCCGGTATCACACCCTCCATCCCAGTGCCCTGAACACATAATCCCCTCGCTGGGAGTACACACACTGTACTGGTGAGATGGAAGACCACGGCCCACGAGCATGCAGCCAAACGCACAGCAGCGGGAGTGCAGAAATTTCAGGGATGAAATCACAGTATCAATGATGACTGTCTTGAAGACTTAAAAAACCAACCCTCTCATGTCAATTTAACTTCTTGAAGTTTCCAGAGTCTAAAGTAAACAATCAGTTGTCTTTCCAAGCCATGCCATTGTGTTTCCCATGAAGTCACCATATGAGATAACCAATAAGGGTAAAACGCTTTCATGTCCTGGAGTTCCCCGTAAGCTGTTTCTATGAATCCACCTCCAGAACAAAAAGTCAATATGCAGTTGGTTTTCTGCCCACTGCACCCCTCATCACTCGTTTGATATTTACTTTATTTTTAATTAAAAAGACATATAGTCCCTTCAAGGGCACTAAAACAGAGCAACTGTTTAGAAAAATCAATATAGGCAGGGTTGTGGCTCCCTATAGAAAGCTTAATTGTTGACAGCAGATCTGCAGCAAAACAGACAAGAGCATGAAGAGATCCCCAGTGCTTCAGCACAACCCACTCCGGGCACCCCAGCAATAACCGCGTTGAGTTGCACCGCTTCCAGCGGCCTTTGCTCCAGCCCTGTAAGCTCTCCCACTGAAGAGCCCAGACCGAGGAAGTTATGAGAATTTGGTGGCCACCGTACACTGAAACACCACTGGAAGAAGCTGGAAATGTGAAGAACTGCACTGATTATAAACCTGTCTGGCCAGGACCTCCAGTTGGAGATGCAGAGAGTAAGGAGGGAAGCACCATCCTTACTAACATCGCTGTTAGCTGACATTTCCCAGCCCTTTCATGTGAGCTCCTCTGAAGAGTTCAATAGCGCCTTCTTACCAGGAATGAAAGTTGGGCTGGTTCAGGGGAAAAAGAGTGCCTAATAAAGTCCCTGTTACTCATGGTACAGATGTGAGACTTACTTTGCTGGAACGGCTAGATCGATCCATTTGGCTCAACATAAAGCTTTCACTCCTAAATGAAGATGACTTCAGGGTTGTTTTTGGTATTTGACTTCAAGGAAAACACATAGCTAAGCGTCAAAATTCAGTGCAAGGGCATTCACTTCTTGCTGCTTCATGTTTAGACTCAGAGCAAGTTCCTCAGATTTGCTAACCTCAACGGATGGTTGACACCTCCTCTAACGTACGGTGTGGTTCAAGAGCTGGCCTGGGTGGAAGGAGCAGTGCGATTGCAACATGCCTGGTGGGACATGTAGTCCTCAGTTCTCTCTCCTTCCAGCAGCTCTCATTAATTTGCAGTGATTAACTATTATGGCTGGCATAAGCACGGTATTGCTACAGAACCCTCCCTCCAAAATCAAGACAGCATGTTTTTGAACTTGTAGAACAAGCTAAGAAATTTTAAAAATTAACCTGATTGCCAGGGATTGGGTAATCCAATATTTCTCTTCTAGAACCTCTATTCTTTAGTCATCCAAAATAATTTTAATGAGTTCCTGTGACTAACAGAGGCAAAAACTCATCCAGAAAGTAGAACTTGGAACACACTTGAAAATAAAATTACAATACAATACAATTACAATAAAATACATCCAACTCCATCAGAATTTGCTCTCATGGCTGTGGTAAGTTACAAGACTCTGAATTTTGTCTAGCTACTCAGGTTGAAAAGATTAACACTATATTTATTTTGGTGTTTTCCTCATTCACCCATATATTGAAAAAAGTAAGTCTGACATAACTGCAATGCAAGGATAACACTGAATTTTAAATTCAAACACTTGGCACTGTCCCAAGAAATGAGTGAGACTCGGAGAAAAAACATTTAATTTGAACCCAAATGTCTCCCTTCTGGAATCAAAAGTTATTCTAACTATATTTCCCTGGCTTACTAATTACACAGTTAACTATATACGTACAAGTCTTCTCCCACATACTTTTTATGACTGAGCATGTCTTCAGACATATGTATACAAACCAAATTTTTCTTTATTTTAATAAATTTGAAAGGTTGGAAGGGGTTTTCTGATTTCATGTGCCTGCACTGGGTGGAAGGAAGGTATTTATGCCTTGAAAAATTACTGGTTAGAAAGGGAATACATGGTGCATGCCATGAAGATGGTGGATACACCCTTCCAAGTACTGTCTAAGCAGCAGCTTCTCAGAACTAAAGATGAGTCTCTGAGATTATGCACATACCCAAAAGCACAAAAATATACGCAATGGGGCTGCATCATAATAGCTATTCTGACTCTACTGAACTATTTTAAATGACATAGCAAAATTAAATTTCATTGCAACTCACTTGATCAATCAAGTGGAAACAGCAATACTTTTAATGTTTGCAAAAGCCATCAGCAGACTGCAAGCAAAATGTCTTAGCATTTGCTTTGCCTACACAAAGAGATGGTTTTTTTAAACTGCAAATATAGGAAGCCTTTATATAAAATATCCAAAAAAGTTTATTTCCTAAGACAGTATAAAGCCTGTTTCTAGCAATTGCTGACCCCAATAAGAAAGGCCTTCAAAGAATGCTAACAACTGACGGTCCACTCAAACACTGAAGAAACCAAGTCATTGTTTCCAGACATGTAAAATGAAATAAACTGCCTCACTGAGAAATGTTTGCTTAGGAAACATTAATGAGATACAGCAGCAAATCCTGCTGCAATCATAATTAGATGGGTCACAAGTGAAAAAGGATGACCATCAGCACGCAGCAAGTGCTGTAGCCTTGGAAGGACCATAAGCAATGGTGAAGGTAAGTCCTTACACCTCCACTGAACTTTCTCACCTAGATGAGACACAAAACCAGTGTTGGCCCCCACAAGAGACTACGACGGCCACCACCACCACTGGTACCTGCTCTACCCCGCTACCACCCCCAGCCCATGAGAAGGGCATCCCTTCTTCAGGCAGCATGAGACATCAGGGAGAGGTGTGAGTGTTGGTGGGAAATTGTCTTGACTGTAAGCATCCAGGAGAGTAAAGTTGTGATTTTACCCCGTTAATCCTGCACCCTGTATGGCGAGTATGGAGCCGTCCACGCTGGGTACCACCATAAGCCTAACAGGCCGAGGTGAGGAAAGCCACAAGGACATCACTCCGCTGATACTCCTCCGGTTGGATGCGTGAGAGAAATTAAGGCTCAAGGAACTAAGTCACACTTGTACAGTGCCACATCCATATGCTTTATATATTAATACATAATGAAAGTAATAAAAATAGGGTATAATTAAAACAGGGGGGAGTCCAGTAAAAGTTTTTAAAGCACAACGAACTTGCACTGTTTCTTGCCAAACCAAACTCTTGAGGTTCATCTATTTTTTTTTTCCCCCTCAAGCTGCCCTTCCTTTCACCTTGCCTTTTATGAGGCCCCATTTGGAAAGGTGATCCCTGAACTCACAGGCTTCGTCTTTCACAAAGCCCAGGGACAGAGCGGTTCCCGCAGTGCGGGCCATCAATTCTGGAAAGAGACCTCTATGTCTGGATCTGAAAGGGAAGTTGCTAAACATCTTTCCAAAAACAACACACTTTAAAATGTGTGTTTAATGTGTGGATTAAAGGGAGCTGGCCTGTGCTGCCAGCTCAAGGGGAAAATAAGAGCTCTGACTTAGCAGTTTAGAGCACATTAATGGAAAAGCCATGAGGAAATCTTTCGCTTGCGTGCGTAGCCAGGACATGAACATAGGCATGGTTTGTGCTTTTTCACTTGCGGTTAGCAGGCTTCTGGGACTAAAAAAGCCAGCGAAGATGTTGCTTTACATAGCTGGTCTTCAGCACTGTCCCCAATCCATTGTTTGGGTGGCTTCAGGCTGACACCACACCAAAAAAAATATAAGCCCTATGCTTGGTAAATAATTTAAACTTACAGCCATCAAAGCAGCAGCATGCCTCCCCCAGAGGAAAACTCTTGCTCAGACTACAGGGGGAGAAAATCCTTACTGACCAAGAGCTATTTGAAATTTCTTGCAGTCTTTAATCTGGTCAGCAAACCGGGAAACCTGCTCTGATGCGCGTTTCATTTACATTTGCACGTGCTTTTATTGCAGAAAATCAAGTAGATTCAATGTTGACATTTAGAGCTAACACAGAATATTTGCCCTTTTGAATTTTCTAAAAGTCACGGATAGGTCATTTTGGTTAAGTAGTCTGTGCCTAGGAGTTCTGCTTAAATTGCAAGTGACTGGGAAGCGTTATATCCAAAACATGGAAGAATCTTGAAGTGACATTCAGAGATGAATCTGAGACTACGCGAATTCGCTGAACCCCTTAAACTGGCATCTCCTACAATACTGCACCACGTACCCCTATCATTTACATTCCTTCTGAACCACCGAGTTGAGCGCCACTACACCTGATTTACTCACATTTGAGTGAGAGGCGAACAGGGAGCAGTTTTATAGGGAATTCTTCACTTGACTTTCAAGTTTCAGCCATTCACTGCTAGGATATGGTATGGTCATTATTTTCCTAAAGTATTTCTATTATAATCACTACATCGGCACAGCCCATAAAATAGCCCTAACAAGTCACAAAGATAGAAACCCCTCCAAATATGTTTGATTTATTTTGAATATGTGATTTCAGACTGCAGACACAGAATATATCCAGGCAATTACAGAATTCACAGAAAATAACACCAGTGATCCCAGACCATCAGACCGCGAGTCAAGATAGTCACATCACCATATAACCATTTGAGGCACGTCATGCTGAAGGCCATCCTCTACATCAAATCCACTCTCCTGAAATTGCAGGCAACCATGAAATAAGGGATTTTGCCTGCAAAAGCCCACAAAATATATCCTCCCTCCACTATTACTCACCACAGCAAACCCTCTAACAAATGTCACGCATTTAGTGGCACAGGGCTGGCCACAAACTGTTTAATGTGCCAGATGAAGAACATGGAAAGGTCAAAGGCAGTGTCAGGATTGGGTTCCTACAATTTCAGGGAAGCTAAGTTAAATACCAAAATTGATTTTAAAGCTCCCAGGAAAGGCAGGCTCTCACCACCTGCTATAAAAACATGCATAGGGCAGTCTCAATTCAGGGGANAATCAAGACCTGAGACAAGTTTTCCTTCAATCTTAAAATATGCAAACTTAAGCTTATTCGTAATTCACTGCAGCCTTTGGAGAATCAAATATTTTCTATCATTTAATGCATATTCTTTTTCCTGAGTTTGACTTACCAAAAATCTTACAGAAATCTTTCTTAACACTCCCCTTGCACAGCACGTACGTGTTATGCAAAGCCCTGGTTTAGCTACAGCAGCCAAACTGTACCAGCGTGCCAAAAGCTGCACCGAACACCAATTGCTGTGCTATCTTTTATCAAATACAAATATACAACAAACAAGATAGTCCAAACAGCCATCATATGAATTTCTTGTCCCCAGTTTGGAAACCTGATCATAACCCTGGACATCTGAGCTCTCTTTTCTTTACCACCAAATGCTTGAACTTGTTGGACTCCTTTGGTATTTTTAATTTTCAGTTTTTATTGACTTAAGTGTTCCTTGCCAAGACTGAAAAAGAAGACTTCTTGTCGAAGCTCAGCATTTGAGATTGATATGCATTTCTTAGGTTTGTTTGACAGGCTAGAGCCAAACTGGTATCAGTCTTCAGCCTTCTGGGAAACACAGACCTCTGGGGAGGACGAATACTGCAAATCTGAAAGGCTTTGTTCAACTATTACTATTGCATGTTGAAAGCCATGAGAGTAAGCATCATTAACTTGCCAAAACTCCAAATGCATTGCAGTAACCTGGAAATGGGATCATAGCACTAGTAAGATGGTGAGAATTATTTTGATCTGCAAACAGGCATGAGGCAACAAAAAAGAAAGCTCTGTTTAAGTTTCTAAGTGATGATCCCTTTAAAGCAAAAGTCAGTCATTTAAAATTAAGGCTCAAATATAGTTCAGTAACCAGAGTGTCAGGATTTTGATTCTGCAGGGACAACATTGATGATGTTTTAATTAAGCCCTCTGCTAATCCTCAGGTCTTGAGTCTCAGTCTGTCTAATTCGTTTGGAGAAGGGTGATGTATTTCAACAAGGAAAGTCATGCACCAATTTTAGATACTGGTAGGGTTACGTAGCTTTAATTTTTGTTGAAAGCAGGTTATGTTTTTGCTGACTTCTATTCAGTTATTTTAGTAAGGAATGTTGCCATATCCTGATAAACACAGAAAAACAGGTTTTGCCAAGTTAACAGTATTTTTCTTCTCTTTGTTGCTGAAAAAGCAATGAAATTAAAAAGTTGCTATTAGAAATTTGGCAGCTACAATCCTTGTCAGCTTTCCTCGGCTGCAATATATTTAGCATCCCTCAAACAGCCTGCAAGAACCTGTGAAAGTCCAGAAAACAACTCCTCTGAGTAAGCTGGTTTTCCTCAATGACAATGAAGGCTTCATGCTCGTGAAGTCAATTTGATCAAGTCAACCTCCCTGAAATGTAACTTAACTCTACAGAGGAAAAATATCCTCTAGAATAGGAAGACGTTTTTCACTGTGAGGGTGGTGAGGCACTGGCACAGGTTGCCCAGAGAGGTTGTTGAGGCCCCATCCCTGGAGGTGTTCAAGGCCAGGCTGGAGGTGGCCTTGGGCAGCCTGGGCTGGTGGGAGGTGTCCCTGCCTATGGCAGGGGGGTTGGAACTCGATGATCTTCAAGGTCCTTTCCAACCTAAACCATTCTATGATTCTATCATCCTCAGGTATTCTGTATTAAACACAGGAGGAATTTATATTTAATCTTGTCTGGCCAGCCTGTGATACAAAGATCACTTGTTTAAGAGCCATAGTCAGCAATGCCCAAACATCCCCCATACAGAAGAGCTGCTCTGAGGACAGGGAAGCATACGACTAACGCAGCTGATCATCTTTCATTAAAGTACGCACATTGAGAATGAGAGAGAGAGGTACATCCAGAGACAGAGCAACCAGAGAAAAGAAAAAGAAGATTCAGCAATCCCTTTGGTTACTTTCTTTTCATCTCTTGCTCAAACCTGACGTTTACTGAGGATCTAACATAGCTCCTGCGCATACTCGCGCACCCAGAGCTGCAGAAAGGCTGATTTTCCTCCTGTTTCATCCTTTAGGAAACCACACCGAACACCGAGAAACACTAACACACAGAGCAATTTCAGCGAACAAGGTTTGTCATCCATGTTGCCCCTCTAGCAGTCAAAAAGGCAACTGCCTCACTTTCCGACAACGGTTTTGCAACTCCTACTACGTGTATCTACACCTCAAAACCCCATAACCAACATCAGACACGAAGCTTTAAATCCAACCAGCACAGGAGCGAGGTATGCTCAAGTCTTCCCGCTGTACCACCTGAGGTTGCGTCTCGAGCAGGATTTTGGAGGAAGCGCAGATGTGTTGCAAACCTGCCATGGAAGGCAGGAGGCTGAAGGTGAGCTTAGCAATAGCAGGGAAGAATCGCTCTCAGGGGCTGGTGAGCTTCTCTGTGAGACAGGATGAAAGCAGGGAGGCTTCTGCTGGTGTCTGGGTGCTGGTCAAGGAGCAGAGGAGGCCTGAGGGCAACGGTGATGAGAAATGATGGAGGGAGAGGGAAAAACTAGGAAAACATAGGACATCATCAATGACGAACTGGGGATGCAGTTTCACTTAAAGCCTCGGGAAGGTTGGAGAAAGGCCATTGTGATCCAGATGCACACTCCCACAAGCTGCACTGGTAAAGTGTCCCTCTGAACACTCCCCCCCTGTTTTTTTCCTTCTTAAAAAAAACAAAACCAAACACTAAAACTTTGATGCTCAGTTATATTTCAAGCCAATAGAGTGATTTCAGAGCTCCCCATGGTGCAGTGTGTGTTAGGACTTTACCTTCTGTCCCCTTGCAAGAGCTGGCAGACCCCTCTCCGTCTGACCGACTCCGCTCAAGCTAAGTGGGACAAGTTGATCGAATTGAAGCAGCGAGGAAGAGGCAGGTCCGAGAAACAGACCTGTAGCACTCCTTGATCAGCAGCTTCTACACAAAATAGACCTGGATCAATCTACATGAAGAAGCTGACCATTGTGGGCATTAAATTCGGCCACGTCTCATAGCAGTCAAACGATTACGGTGCAAAATCAACAGTATCGACAATTACCGCAGTGCATGAATTTCAAGACCTCCGCTGTGTAATTTGGAGGTTACTGCTGCAGAGGAGGCCCAATGTCTGCAAAAGAATTCTAGATATAGTTTTACCAAATCCAAATTTCAAGCCTGGCAACTATTTTTTTTTTTTTTTACCAGAAAATAAAATTGATTCAAGGCAAAACTTGAATGAGTTCATAAAAGCCGATGTTTCTCTGACCTGGCATTTAAATCCACAATAATATTTAGATGTATCCCTGGTAGGATAATCTATGTTCAATTTTACTGTGTATTGTTACTATTTTTATCACAACTTTACCCATATAATGCAAAAAATCTTCTAAAAACTCCAGCAGTGAGTCTAGTTCAGCTAACATAAATAAATGACAAATTTGCCTTGCTTTTCCCCCCTAAATCCTTCAGGTTTATTGCTGCCTTTAGAACACTCCATCATAACAGCTTGATGGAAGCTGCTCTTCAGGCATCCATGATTTCTGCGTCTACTACTTTCTTATTGACAGAACTTGCTGTTTGCTGTGACCACTGTGACTTCCATGGGTTACTCAACTCCTAGTTTAATGCAATATCGCCCTCTTATTTCTCTTTCCCTCTCCACTTTTGCACAGGCATCAAAGCTGCAGTCATCACCATGGAAACTAGCTGGAGAATTAAAAAAAAAAAAACCACACACAAAAAAACCCCAAACATGCCTCATCCAAAGCTAATACACTGCCACCCACTGGGTACTTGCATTAGAGAGCCTTCAAGTACAAAGCAACCCTGCTCAACGCAAGCAAATAAGTACCCACTGCAACAGCCTGCATTCAGACCCAAATATAGGCATTTTTTGTGTCAATTATTCTCTCATCACACGGCAGTATTTGCTCTCAGTGCCAAGATCACCCTGGCGAAATTCAAGCTTAATACACCCAGCCTCTCTTTGCGAGCTCTACAATACAAGAATCTCTCGTTTTCACGCAAGTTTAATAAGGAACGTACTCGTGCAGGATACATCGCTTCATCCTCTGCGATGGCTCACTTATTCCCGGAGTGCGGGCTTGGGCATCCTGGGAAAACAGACCCATGCAATTCCAGAGGGAGCTGCAGGGTTGGGTTTTATCAGGGATCAGGCCATGAGCGTGCACCTTCTTTCTCTGAGGTATGAAACACCCAAGAGGATTTGGGATTTCGGGGAGCTGGCTTTCGTTGATCCATAATGCTTCGTTACTGGCCAATAGTAACTAATATCAGATTTTACTTTAAGAAGATCTCCATGGTGATTTGAGCCTGCTGACATAAGCTGGTTTTTTTTGGTGTGGATGTAAGAACAAAAAAGATAGCCTAATAAAAGGGGAAAAGACCTCAAAAAAATGGACAAAGGATGAAGAACTCATACATATGTTGTAGTTCAGTTCAGTCCTCCAGACAGATGCAAAACACTTGGAAGAAATCTCTCTGATGTTGTTTATGTCATTAAAATTATTAAGAAAAATCCTGACTTTATAGCATACTGTATCATTTATTGAAAAAAATAAAGGAAATTAGCTGGTGGGAAAAAAGCAAAAACAAAATGTAAAAAAAAAAAAAGAAAAATCCATAAATCCCTAAATCCAAAAGAATCACAGTAATTTTTACAGTGGTTTAAGAGAGATTTTTCAGACCTGCTGCAGTATTACGTATCAGCTCTCTAGCACAAATCTTTAAACGAGAAAGGGGGAAAATGGGAAAGGTATCCAGACATGATTTGTTCTCTTTGCTATATGTTCCAACAACTTGGAGTTCATAATAATTCCTAGTACTGACAAACAAAGAGGGACTGGTGGAGGACATCAAGGTTGGGGGCAGCCGTGGCGGTAGTGATCATGAGAAGACAGAGTTCAGGATTATGTGCAATATGCACAAAAGGACAAGTAGGATTGCAACCTTGGGCTTCAGGAGGGTTAACTTTGATCTCTTCAAGAAACTGCTTGGGTGAGGGCTCTAGAGGGCAGGGGGGCTCAAGAGAGCTGGTTGATATTTAAGCATCACTTCCTCCAAGCTCAGGATCAGTGCATCCCGAAGAGCATGGAATCAGGCAAGGGAAGCAGGAGACCTGCATGGTTGAGCAGGGAGCTTCTGAAAAAGCTCAAGTGGAAGAGGGAAGTTTACAGTATATGGAAGAAGGGACCGACCACTTGGGGAGATTACAAGAATGCCATCAGAGTATGCAGGGATGAAATGAGGAAAGCCAAGGCCTCCTTAGAATTAAATCTGGCAAGGGATGTCAAGGGCAACAGGAAGGGTTTCTTCAAGTACATAGGAGGCCAAAGGGAAACTAGGGAAGATGTGGGCCTGCTGTTGAATGAGACAGGTGCCGTGGTGACAGATGATGCAGAGGAAGGGAAGTTACTGAATGCCTTCTTTGCTTTTGTCTTTACTACTCCAGCCAGCCCTTGGGAGTCCCAGACCTTGCAAGTAACAGAGAAAGTCTGGAGGAAGGGAGACTTTCCCATGGTTGAAGGGGAACAAGTTAGAGAACAACTAAGTAAACTGGATAACCACCCTCCCTTTAAATATTTATAAGTATTGATAAGATCCCCCCTCTGACGACTACCTCCGATAACCTTCCAGATGCTTGGAGATGACACCCAGAACGAGCTGTTCCATCATCTTTTCAGGGATGGAGATGAGGCTGACCAGCCTGAAGTTTCTCAGGTCTTCCTTCTTGCCCTTTTTGAAGGCTGGAGTGACATTGGCTTTCCTCCAGTCCTCAGGCACCTCACCTGTTCTCCTGGACCTTTCAAAGATGGAGAGTGGCCCAGCAAGGACAGCTGGGCAGCTCCCTCAGCACTTGCGGGTGCATCCTATTGGGACCCATGGATTTGATCTGGACAGGCTGGAGAGTTGGGCAGAGAGAAAGCTTATGAAGTTCAACAAGGGCAAGTGTAGGGTACTGCATCTGGGGAGGAATAACCCCATGCAGCAGTACAGGTTGGGGGCTGACCTACTGGAGAGCAGCTCTGTGGAAAGGGACCTGGGAGTCCTGGGGGACAACAGGATGACCATGAGCCAGCAGGTCGAGGGAGGTCATCCTTCCCCTCTACTCTGTCCTGGAGAGGCCACATCTGGAATATTGGGTCCAGCTCTGGGCTCCCTATTTCAAGGACAGGGAACTGCTGGAGAGGGTCCAGCAAAGGGCTACAAAGGTGATTAGAGGATTGGAGCATCTCTCTGATGTGGAAAGGCTGAGGGACTTGGGGCTTTTCAGTCTAGAGAAAAGAAGATTGAGGGGAGATTTTATCAATACTTATAAATACTGAAAGGGAGGGTGCCAGATAGATGAGAACGGTCTTTTTTCAGTGGTGCCCAGTGACAGGACAAGAGGGAACGGGCACAAACTTGAACATAGGAAGTTCCACCTGAACATGAGGAGAAACTTCTTTCCTTTGAGGGTGGCAGAGCGCTGGCACAGGCTGCCCAGAGAGGTGGGGGAGTCTCCCACTCTGGAGACATTCCAAACCTACCTGGACACCATCCTGTGCAACTGCTGTAGGTGACCCTGCTCTGGCAGGGGGTTGGACTAGATGATCTCTAGAGGGCCCTTCCAACTCTGACCATTCTGTGAAAATACCTTTTTAATCAAGTACACTGCTGAGATTTTCACAAATTTGGAAGGGCATTTTTCAATTTCATCTCATGTTGCTGAAAACAACTGGATGTTTGTTTCCTGCATGACTTTACTTTTTCCCCCTCTTTCTTTTAATAGGTTTTACAAATACATCCACGCACTTATTTCAAACTGACACTCTAGAAATGAATTAGATTTTGTATTTTTATCAGGCATGAGCGAAGCAGGAAAATAATTTAAAGCAGCAGGTAATTACACCAATGAAATATTTATGGAAACTGATTACACCAAAACACTCATTTTTATCTCAGCATATTTGTCTTTTATATAACTATGCAAAAAAGCAAGTTTAGGAGTTATACAAAGTTATAGTTCACTCCTTTTACAAATGAGAATGCAGGCAATGATTTCCAGAAGGCTGACCAAGTGCAAGCCACTGCAGTAATACTTATACTGGGGAGGTATAGCTAGGAAAGAGCTGTCTTCACCCATCTTGATACAGCCCTGGAGAATACCTAAAGTCACCCCTTCTCCAGTGTCAGCACAGAGTCCGTGCTGTGACGGATGAGGCACCGACAGAGGCTGGGCTGGTGCTGAGGCACCGCTGGACGATGCGATTGCTCACTTTTCCCTGCCAGCCTCAGCACGGTCTTGTATTTGTTGGCCCTCTTACTCCGAGACTAAACCGTGTGGGACACACATGACCTTTTCATTGCCTTTTCTACTGCACAGGGTCCTGGACTCCAGAAAGCTCCCAGGCACTTGTGCAGTACAAAAATTAACGCTGAGTCCAGAGCCCAGCCTGCTTCAGCTCCACGGAACCGCAAACCCCTGGCCAGCTTGTCAGCAGCCTTCCTGAAGAGGGGACAGGAGAGAAGGACTGGCACAGATCTCACAAGAACAGCATTGGAAACTGCCCACTCCCCCCCCAGTTTTACTCTCAACACTACCAGATGAAATTAAGCAATAATTTTGTCTGCGCGCATTAACTTCCGAGTGAGCAATACAGACAAATGCTTCTCCACTGATACTTCTGTAACGGCTGGCATCTGCCTTCACGTTACTTCTAATCCTGAGGCAGTTATCTAGATCGCTAGGTCATTCTGGACTCCCCAGAGTCTTCAAAATATATTGGTAGATTAAAAAATTGGCCTGTGAGAGAATGAGTGCACTTTGTGTCAGAAGGCAGGTCTTCGGGACGCTGAATGTTGGATTTTTGTGTTGTTGTACTCCCCCCGCTCCTGTAAATGTGTCAGCAAACCTTGTGGGAAGGAGTTTCAGGTCCTTATAAAGGCTACATATTTATATACAGCGCGGATTTTTATATAGATGCTAAAAATGGAAAGCAATTCCCATATGGATCAACAAATAGTTCTCTATAAACAGAATACACAGGGGCTGGAGCGGAGTCATATTTAATCCATTCTAGACCTAAACCACTGTTTATGTGACAAGCTGCAGTGTAGAAAAGCAGTTTTCATGCCAAGTACAGTCCCTGTGTTGGTGCCAAGGCCAAAAGAGCAAAAGCAAATGGAGAACTTGCAATTCTTCCCTTGGGGGCCTTTCACAGCAGCCTGCAGACAGCAGATGGGAAACCACCACCGCGTCCAGGCACAGCTCCTGTGCCCTCCTGCAACCCTAACAAAAACTCAGGTGCTGCCGGTTGTACCGGGCTAATCCCACCCTCCCCATACACATCTGGGAGGAAAAGCATGTCCGGCTTTGTCCCCTGCTGTCCTTCTGCTCTGGCCCCCAGCAAGGGTCTCCTTGGACTACAGAGAAATTTGCCCTGCCGTTGCCTCAGGATTCCTGAAGGGCCACATATTTGACAGCAACTACAGGTTTTCTTCTGAAAGCAAGACGTATAATAAGTCACTGGAGTGGACATGCACAGAATACATATTTGGAGAGTAGGACGGATTATTAACAAGAAGCAGGAAGGCTTTAAAGATACCAAATGGCCTTGCACGGAATCAGCAAAATGAAGGCTATGTGATTTCTGCCACCTTGATTTAGAGAAAAGAAATTGCCTTCTAAAGATCCCTGGAGAGAAAACTTCAGACAGAAGGAAAGATGATTAGTTCACATATTTGCCAGCTTTCCACTAAACAACAGTTGATGACAGCATTAGAGATAGGAAGGAGAAAGAAATTAAGGGATAAAAAGCACAGCACAAGTGTGCACAAGGATAAACTCTGCATGGAAGAGGACAAAAAACTTGAAGTCAAATTATAGAAAGCTGTTTGTCTTAGAGGCAGAGGCAAGAATGCCAGCTTTCCATCTCACATTGTAATGGCTAGCTCTCCAAAGAAACATTGCATGTGTCCATATGTGTGGGTATTTCTGAATATTTCCTTAGCCAATATGGGGAACAAAGGCAAGCGCCCTCCTGAGCATCCTCTTCGCTGCTGAGAGTCAGTACAGTTCCCCTCTAAGTATTGTGCAGATGTATCAGGATGAAAACAAATGTAAAAGATATAGTCATTCTACAAAAGTACATGCAGTGAAAATTACACACAGGAATTAGAGCAGTCCCTCGATTCTATAGACGGGAGTGGTTACGGTAGTATTTCCCAGAAATATTGCTGAAACTAGTAACATATCCAAAAGCTGAAATTAACTTTACATACTATTGCCATAGAGAACGTATGTTTCTAATTCAAATCAAATAAAAAGTGAGATCCAAACTAGGGCAAAATGAATAATGAAGATATGGAAATCAAAGGATCTGAAACAGAATTTATACGTTATAAGTTTTGAGGAAGGACAGATGCCAGTACACACATTAAACACGGTGACACTTCCCTAGAGAATTACGATAATACTTCACCCTTAAATAACACACTCAAAGCGCTTCACAGACATTAGTTAATTAATCTTCAATCCTCATGTGGCTGTAAAAATTATACAGTAGGAAAATAAGGTCAGATCTTCAGAGGAGATCAAGCTGAGATTAAACAGTCTACCCCAAGGCTACATACTGACTTGACAACAGAGACAGGGTTACAGCTCCCGTCTCCAAGAGCCACCCCACCACCAGAGAGACTGACAGCCCCAAACATCTCCAGCAGCTGCCCAAACACAGCGAAAGGCTTAGGCAGGGTTAGATGCCTCCCCGTGTTCAAAGACAAACCCATAAACACATCTCAAGGGACGAGGTGTTAACTGTGCACCCATGGATCTCCCTACCCCGCTGCGGCTCTGCAAACCAGCACGTGCTGTGGGTCAGTGGGAGAGGAGGTGTCCGTGGCAGTACGCACCTCTGTGCTGGCACCTCCCCAGGACTTCTTCCTCCCAGACCCAGATTTGCTGCGTGCCAAATACCCATCATTAGCTTACAGGAGGCTTCAAATACCTGGGACACATTTTACAAATATTATGGTGGAAAATACACTTGGTCAAGTCCTATCTACTGGTGCGCCTTCACAGCCCCGAAGTATTTAAGATGAACGGGGAAAAGGTGAGTTCCAGGAGCGCTGGAAGCACCCGGACAGACCGCAGCAGAGGATGCACTGGCACACTCAGTCTCCTGGGAATCAAAAAATTCCCAGCACACAGAGAACATGCCTCCAAGTGCAGGAGGAGATCAACCTGTGCATCCCGCAGCAAAACGCTCCCTATCCACAGGAAGACCGAGTGAACCAAAACGGTCTGCGATGCTCACAGCAACAAAACCTGTCCCCTAAGTGCTGCACAAGCCATCGGTCAGACTGAAATTAAGCTTTATCCTAATAAAGGGTGGGGTAACAGTGACATTGCCCTCAGTAGAATGCCCCAAAGGAGGCACTAGGGGCAATCCCAAACATCTGCCCCACTCAGAGAGGCACTGTGACGGTTTCAAGTGCTTTCAGAGTAAGCAAGCTCTACAAACAGAGGATGCAGCAAAATTTGGCTGCATGCTCTGGGAAAAAAAAAAAAGAATAAAATAGACCAAGGAGAGTGTGCTGGTGGCCTGGCCAGAGGACACTTCCTCCATAAGAACCCCAAAGTTCTGCCATTTGCTGTGGCATTTGAACAGCTGCTGACAGAGTCAGAGCTGTCAGTTCTGCCTACGGCCGCGATGCCAAGCAGTATCGACTCTCAGCTTTTTTAGAAAGTGCTTGAGAGTACTTTGAAAGTAGTAAGGTACTATTTAAAAGGTTCAGTTCTCATTGCAGGACTGTCAGAAGATTAATCAATTAAAGCTTGGCTACTGCAAGCAGCAGTACGTCTGCCAATCCCCGGCTGCCTTTGTGTGGAGATCTGGGGTTCAGTTTTGTGAAGTGAACCTGTGTCTAAACTTCTAATTATATTAAGAAAAGGTAAGTGCTAGAAAACAGCTGGACCGCATAGCTCTAGCGGAAAGTTATTTAAAAAGCCAAGGGTCTAAATGACACCTTTTTTTTTTTTTTCCTCCTTTGGATGCTGCTTTAGGAGGGGAGGGGAAATAGGTTGAATGAGACTGCACCAGTTCCAGCCCTTGTGCAGAGATGCCATGCAAATGATCCATTAAACATTCACTTAGAAATTGAAAACAATAGCAATAATTCTGTGTTACCTCAGCAAAACGGAAAAGGCTTAAGGAACTAAGGCTAGGGAAAAAGACATTGGGTAGCTGCCATATCACACGTGACAGGACGGCCGATAGAACGTGTTTCCACACATTGAATTATCTCCAGAATAAAAGTGTTCGACACTGTGCAGACCAGAAAGTGCAACAGTGCCATACAACCAAATATCAACCACAGCAAAATAAAGCGCCAATTTATAAAAGAAAACGAAGGATGGGGATTCAGAGAAAAGGCACTATTTTGACCAAAAAAAAATTAAATATTTTACTTGGAAATTGTACATTTGGACCAAGGCCTTGAAGTTCAGCAGAACTAGATGAAGACAACTCTTACTGTCCTTACGCTGTGGGTCAGTCAGGTTTGGGACTTGCCAGCAGCCGCAGCTTGCACGCACCGGGCAGCAGCTGGTCAGTGCGGACCAGCAGGATTCTCCCCTTCTGCCCTCATTGCCCTACAGCAACCGAGCACCGGCGAGTCAGACGCGGGAACCTCTCTCAGTCAGACATGGAAGCGCCGCTCCATGGGACTTCCCTGCAACCACTGCTCCAGCTGCACAGAGCCCCACACATCCACAGCTGGGGACAGGGCAGCGGAGGGGTCAGCCTGAGGGTTAAAGCACCAGATCTAACACGCCACAAAAACCAGCTGGAACAGTGAGCTGAAACGGAGAGGAGGACGTGTGATGGAAGGGGTGAGGGAGGCACAGAGCTGAGAATGAACCTGTGCCCGACGGACAGAGAGGTGGTGCCCGGGGTTCGAGGTCTGGCTCGGCGAGAAAGGCTACGCAGGGTGGGAACGGGAGAGGACAGAGGGAAGGGTCCCACCAACGTCAGCAGTGGAAGCTTGGTATTAACTGAGAAAGGTGACTTGGATGAAGATAAATATAGTCCACAAGTGAAGACAAGCAAGTCGCTAGACAAAGACACAAGGAGCTGTGAGGAAGAGCAGAGGCAGCGGGTTCTGCGAAGAAGAAAGAAGCACGCACACAAAGACGTAAACAAGATTTCCGCTTGAAGGAACTGGCAGCTCCTCTCTGTCACTGGCATTTACATTGCATTTCCTCCAGCCTTTATAGAACCTGGCTCCTCTAATTCATTCTCTAATGCTTCCACACAGCTCTTTCAGTGCGTGTGCGGGCAGTCGAGAAAGCAGTGGTTGGACAGCTTTCGACTGAAAGGAAATGTTTTAGGCACAGCTCAAAGCCTGTGGGAGTCAAGAGAAAGGGTTGAATTTGGCCTTTAAAGAAATAGGATGCCAGGAGAGTCACATTAATGCCTAAAACAACTTCTCTGCTTACACCGAAGATGCATACGCCCGAGTTCGGTCTTCGCCACTAGCCGGAGCAGGCTGTTTCTAATTAACAGCAGGTGGTGGTTCATTCTTTTGGCAAGAGAGCAGACGTGAGTCAAAGTTTTAAGTTATTAATGCAGTGTTTGGCTTTTCTTAGTAAAAAACACAGGGTTCTGCAAACTGTTGTCTAGGACCACGTCTGTAAAAACGCCGCACAGGGACCTGGGCTCTGGGTGGACCGTCGGCAACGTGCGAGCCTTCGCAGCGGTAAAGGCTACCAGGATCCAGGGCTGCAGCAACAAGGGCATAAGCCAGTAGATCAAGGGAAGCAATTAATCCCCTTTACTCAGCACTCGTTAGGCCACAGCTGGAACCCTGCCTCCGATTTTGGGCCCCCCTAATACAAGAAAGCAAGTCCAGCCGAGACCACCTCTGGTCAGGGGCTGGAGCATACAAGCTGTGAGGCTGAGTTTGTTTAACCTGGAAAGGAGAAGGCTCACGGGGTCCTACAGAAGCCAACAAGTACCTAGGCAGGGCTTACAGGGAATGTAGCCATTCTCTTCATCGAGGTACACGGTGGGAGAAGAGACACAACAGTCTGGACTGGACATACAGGTACACTCACCCTGAGCATAAGTAAGGACTGGAACAGGAGCACAGAGAAGCTGAAGAATCTCTGTCCTCAGAGGTTTTCAAGACTTGGCTAGACAAAGCCCTGAGCAATCTGGTCTGAATTCGGTGCTGTCCCAGCTTTGAGCAAGAGGCTGGACTACACAATCTCCCAGGAATCTTTCAAACCCAAATGATTTGACGCTACTCATGAAAAGCACAAGTAGTACACTGTGCATATGTTTATGAAGGCAATATGTTCCTAAAACACTCAATTAGAATGCAATTGTTAAAAAAAAAAAAAACAAAAAAAAAAGCAACCCAACACAGTCACCCACAACAGTACAGACCATAGCTACAAAAACTCAAGTCTTTTCTCATAAACTTTTGCAAAACAGTAATCACCATGACAAAGACAACAGGCACGAACTGTGTAAACCAGTGCCATCGATTGAGTTTAAGAGACTTTATGGCCAGCAGAGTATTTATCCAACAGATTTACAGCTGTACAAAAGTGTGATAAATGAACAAAATCAGGTGCCTTGTGCAAGCCACCACTTGCTCCGCAGAACACAGAACAATGAAAGAAAAGCCACTTTTGGAAGAAGACTGATCTGAAAACAAATGAGATTAACTTACTGACCGCAATGTGTCTTACATTTTAACCAGAGATTACAGACTCTGCACTAGTCTTCCACTTGATTTAGATTTCCACTTCCGTCTGATTTAGGTTTTATCACTGCAAGAATAATATCACTCTGCCTTTCACATTAAGTTCTTTTTTATATTTTTTTTTATATATATATATATAATGTTTCTCAACTAGATATCCTACAGTTTAATTAAATTAAAATTGAAATAGCATTGTAAGAATATAGACCATTTAGTACCTGAGACACTAAGCATTCATTCTACTTCATAAAGAAATTAATTATGTGAGAGTCATTAACAACAACTGTAATTCCTTACGGATTTAAATTAAGTTTTGAATTGGAAGAATAAAGTCCCCAGCTGATTTAAATTCTTCAAGATGGTGAAAATGAATTAATGATGTTAATATTCCATATGCCTGAAAATTGGTGCAGGAATTAAATTCTGCATTAAATCTAAAGGCAGCAGCATGAACAGTGAAAGCAGAGTAACCTATTTCTATCCTACCTATTTTGTTGTGCTGAAGCCTGGAGTATTTTTGGATGAGCTAGAGTCCAAGGTTTCAAACTGGGTGCCGGTAAAATCAATGGCAACCTTGGATCTGACTCCACGAAGGGCAGGACTAGGCTCTGGTTTCTCCAGATCACGTACCTTCTCCCTTTTCTGCAAGAAAACCTCAGCTCTGTCTGGGAGAAATTTTTCCCAGCCTGACTAAAAGGGAGAATGATAAAAAAAGAACTATAAGGAATGATAAATACAGCATTTCAAAATTGGGCACCCTGCTGTTAATTATCATCATTGCCTCCACAGTTTATGCATATTAAAATTATGCTGGCACTTCTTCTGTGGAAGCAGTTTGAAAAGGGATAGGCAAGAGGAATCTGTACAGCACAGCATGCAGTTTGAAAATTCACACGCTGCATCAGCTGGCTAGGAGAGCCAGTTTCCCAGCTAGATAAATCCACATTTAACTTCTGCAAGAAAAACACCCACATCCATCCCCTTTATCATACTAAAGGGACATCTCTGTTGGCTGACAGCATCACGCAGGGAATCAAGATGAAGATGCAGGACAAATTTAACACCAGCATAACCCCCATAAAACCTCCTTTGCCCAGGTCCAGGGCTGTATTTTGGAACTAAATGGCAAAACGTGAGCTCTGTTGAGGACATTGCTTTCCATTGTCAAAGCCAACCGAGCGCACAGGGTTCGTTTTGTTTCCAGGAAAAAGACGCTGATTAATTAAAATGCAAAGGCATCTTCCTGCCAAATATTTTCCAGCCTTATGTTCAGCTAAGAATAATTAAGGCTTGCCCGTATTATCCGCAAGACTGGTAGCCATTCTCAACACGCCGTCATCTATCACCCAACAAAAGTCCGTATTTGCTGAGGAACAGACTGCAACCAAGTAGACGGGCAGCACGTTAGTCGGGAGTTTTACTTGTGCCTAACTCTCACAGCTTCTGTATTACAAAAGGGTGATGGCTGCTCTCTTTACTACAGCCGTGCCTGGTTCACCTCTCAACACTACCACCGATAGCTTTACATAGCTATTACTCCTTGGCTTTAGCTACTCTTCATTGCATCCTCCCCTGCCGCTCTGGTGCGGAGAGGGAAGGGGTGATCCTCAGGACAGTGGGTGCAATGGGGCAGCGGGATGGAGACCTGAGTGCTGCCCATGGGTCTCCGCGCTCCCCGGTACTGCCGGACCCTGGGAGCTTCTAACGCACCGGCTTAAATCCCATTTAACTTCCATGAGACTAGCCATGCTTTAAATGAAGCACGTGCTCAAAGTGCTTTGCTGATGTAAATAATCACAACCATAGGATTAAAAAGCAGTATTAAAAGAGGGGACTACACAAGCGAGCAGGAATTCCCTTCTAAGAGCCCACTGCAGCACCAGGGCCCCCCTGCAATTTTAAGGCAAGTTTCTCCATCTACTTCCAGAAGTATAATGGTGATCTCGTT
The DNA here is from genome assembly GCA_008711295.1 of Anarhynchus alexandrinus. Taxonomy (NCBI): domain Eukaryota; kingdom Metazoa; phylum Chordata; class Aves; order Charadriiformes; family Charadriidae; genus Anarhynchus; species Anarhynchus alexandrinus. The sequence goes on along the minus strand of VUYV01000056.1, from coordinate 745,629 downwards.
CGAACAACCCTTTTGGCACTGAAAGGCCAGGAAGCGTAGACATATTAGGATTAATGACTTGAATTAGCTCTCTTGCACCTGTGCCTCACTGTATCCATGGCAAAGATGGACAGTAGCTTTCCCTTTATGAAGTAACGCTTGAGGGTTTCTTTGGTGTTTGTCTAAGCAAAATCTTTTCTCTCCTTGTCTTACCGAATAAACTACTTAGGAAGAAAAAACATCTCCCGCTATAGAAGTCTCTTGATATAAAAAAATGCAAATCTCAAGCAGCTGTAATGAAGAAAATCAATTTTAGACTCCTGGTGGCTACCTTCCTGCAAAGCTTTATTATTTTTCATCAAATATCTACAAGAACCAGATCACGTTTCTAGCTTCCCGTTCCTCTCCCGTGTAATGAGGGAGAATCATGTATATTGCTTTCATTTAATTTACCCTAGAAATTCAGAGTTATTGATTGTAGTTGGTAGTCTTCCTAGGTATAAGAGACTGGAAGCAACATTTTTATGCCTTTTGTATTGCTTACCACAGAGATGGACAAAAAAAAAAGTGGGGGGAGGGAGTGTGCAAAATGAAGTTTTGAGGCAGAGGGAGAATATATCACTGTGGAGATGAAATACTGAGGGGCAATAGTTAAATATACAACACAGCTAGAACTGTAGACTGCCTTTTGTGGCATTTATTTAAAGAAATATCTGTGCAACTGATTATCTAACAGGTATCAGAAAGGTCTAGAGAAATCAGGCAAAATTTGTATACAAAATTCAGTGAAAAACCATGGAAGGACCAGAAATTATTTTTTTAATTTGGATAGTATTTAGTAAACAGTTTTGCAAAAGGAAGGAAAAAAAGAACAGAATTTGGAGGAAATGTTGTGTTTGGATATTTTAAAAGCAATAATTTAATTCAGAAAGCTGCCAAAATATCAATCAGGATTAAAAAGGAAAAATAGAATGATGCATTATGGCAAAATGATTCCTTTTGATTTTCATTGTGCTGAGAAAACTGGGGAGGGAAGATCTCCAATTAATAGTGACCAGGAACTATTTATCTTCTTTACTATTTTTCATTGTGGCCACTGAATGAAAAAAAAATTAATTATTAGCATAGCACTAATTTGAGAGTATTTTTAGACAGCCATATTCCAAATGAGGAAATCTGTAATCAGTTCAAGACTGTGCCCTATGATTACCCTCAGTAACTGAGAAATTCTGGAATTTGATAAATCTGAGGTCTAGAGTCATTCTGGCATTGGGAAGTCAATCCCTGCAAACATGCCAGCCAACCTGCCTTTTCACTGATGTTTGTGCTGGCATAAGAAAACAACTGATAATTCAAGAATGTTATTGAGAAGTTTTTGCCTTTCTTCAGCAGTCCTAATGACAACCCCAAACAACCAAAATGCATGCAACTAGCTCCAAAAAAATAAAGGGAATAGACCTAAACTACAGGATTCAGGAACAGGAAAATTAAGCTGCCTGATGATTTCAGAGTTGTCCATAGTTCAGAAGCTGCCTTCATCTAAAGGAAACTCAAGATGCTCATATAGTTACACATAATTTCAGGATCCAAGCCTTTACATAAATACGTTAAAGGTTAGCAACCAGAAAGACTCACAGCTTGCCTCTGATTCGTAAAGGTAAGCTTAAAAATATTAGAAGGCTGCATTAGACTTTGGAAAAAAAAAGTTCCAATTTTTGAATCAAACCCTCTCTGTTTAGTCCTGTTTCTCTGCTTTTAAAATGTGATTAGATAAGCATGACCGAGAAACCTGTATTAACCACAAATGAAACATTGATAAAGATACACAGAGCGAAAGATACAGTTGGCATCTTCATGGTTATTTTTCATGGGGAAATTTTAGAATATTTTCAAGGCTGGTAGATGATTCCTTGTTTTTAGAATGCTACAGGAAGAAAGATATTGTTTATACACTTCTTCCTGTTTGATGTCATCTATCAGAACAGGAATTTAATAAGATGACACAAACCACTGTAAATGCTTCTGTTATCACAAAGTTTTTTGCTCAAAGTCATAAAACTATGTATTGCATTGGCTTTTAACAGTAAGTTTATAACCAAATACTTGCTTTGCACTAAAGGAATTGAAGACTCAGTTGCTTTTGCTTCCAAAACCTGTTCACATCATACCAGTGTAGTACCAAGAAGGAAGCTCAGCTCTTATCCTTAAGGAGAGTAATAGCACTTGAAGTAAAGGGAACAAACCCAGTCAAGCTGCCCTGCCTAATGTGCGTTTTCATTACAATGCCTTTTCTTCAGGCTCTCTCCCCCTTTTCCTTTCTTATTTTTAAATCACACTGCTACATTTCCCCAAGTAAATCTAGAGAAAATTCAAAAAAGATACAACCATTTCATGTAACATCCCCCCCTACACTCTGAATTATGTTCATTAGTGACTGGAATTTCACACTGACTGCTTAAAAACAGTGTCTTCCACTTACCAAAAAAGATATTATCCTTTTGTGGTAAATTTATGCAAGAATGATATTAATTAACTTAGGAATTAAAATAAAAGTACTGGTCATTTATACTCGGATTATCACTTTCCAGATCTGTAACTGATGATGTATTAGGCCAAAACAAGCAAACCAGACCATGGTCTTACCCTCCTCTGCTTTATTTCACAAAAAGATTGTTTTCTTAACGTATATGCTTTGACAGGCATCTTAGCCCAACAGCAATGCCTTCACGAATCAGTTCAGCATTTTTTCTGCTTCTGCAACTTGTTCAAACTGGAAATTTAAAATGCCCAGTCTGGAACAGCGGTCACGAAACCCACTCGTCCGGCTGCAGTAGCGGTTCTCCAAGTGTTTTGAGAAATGCCATCATGGCATATGGTCTCTCACCACCACACTGGGACTTCTAGCTGTTCAGATAGGGCAGGTCTTAAGAAGTTTGGCAAGAAACGTTGCCAAATTAATCTTAACTCTCAGCTCCTCTTGAGAAGACACCTGATTGCCTATGCAATTCACAAATCAGGCTAAGACACATTCACTGAGATCTCCCTCCTCACCTCCGCCGTCTTTTCAAAATTCTTCACCATGTTGTTAAGAAGGGATAAAATACCTTACTTACAATCAGAGCTCCTAATTTCGCAGGCTAGAATACTTTGCATGATTCGGTAGCTTACAAATGAATGCACAGAGCCAGCATCTGTCAACTCCCTTAGGCAGCCTTGCTTAACGGAATGCAATTTCTTACCTGAAAAACATAAATAAGCAACATACATTTACATTTTATTCTGCATAACTTAATATCTTATTTAGTACCCTAAATCACACATGAAACCAGTTCTTCTTATTAAGCATGCAAAGGCGCTGCATCACTTGTGTAAAATGTTTTTAAAATCAACAGTAGTTTCCAATTAAAACAGTTCAGATGTAAATATTTATACCAAATACAGAGACGTGATTAACATTCTTACCAGATACAAGCTCACTGGAGTACAACGCTTTCCATAATTACCCCCCACTTATGGGCTGAAGCTGTTTGATCCCCCCCAGGCAGCAGGAGAAAGGGTCGACCACCTGAACCACAACAGCCACACGCCTCCTAGGGGTCCTCCTTCCCACAAGGAAAGCCCTCTGGGACATGAGCCATAGCATGGCAGCGCCCTCCCCTGCTCTGGGGTTCCATGCGCTGATCACAGCCGTGAGACACAGCCCTGGCAGGAGGGACAGGTAGGAGACAACCACAACCAAGTCTCAAGCAGCGCATGAAGCCTGGCGCTGGTCCGAATCACAGAGCGGCATTCAGGGGAAACTTCAGACAGCAGTTTAATTTTCCCTCATGTCCCACTCAAGTCCAATCTACAGTCCCTATACACCCGGATCAATTGGTATTGAGTGTGAATTGCATCCCTGAGGCTCTGCTCAGGCATTATATGTTTTTGGTGCAAATCTCAGCAGTAAATAGGAACAAACTTATCCGCCTAGAATGATCTGAAATCCACAGGGGTCTACACAGAATCCATACGGTTGCCATGAAGTCCTTGGCTGCAATCATAGACTGATTATACTCGTTTAAAAAAAAAAAAAGTATTAATGTATAAAGGGAAAAGGGACAAAACCCACAACAGTAAAAAGAAAGCATCAATAAAGCACTAGAGCTTTTCATTGACATCTTCAAGAAGCAAGGTAAGGCCAAGCCAAACAGCCAAAGCGCGAATGCCTGGGAAACTATGAGAAGTGGGAGCGGACGTGCTGCCTCATCTCATGCGGGTCCACAAAACTGTCTCCCCCTTTTTCCCTCTTCCTCCTCAAAATACATTCCAATTCTGCTGTTGGAGCCAATGGAAGAAAACTGCAGCGAGCCTGGAGTCAGGCTCTTGGTGCACATAACAAGAAATCCTCAAAAAGACCAGGAAAAATACCTGATTTTCTTTCTGGTAGCAAACAAGCTGGATATCTTGCTGGATAGCACACAAGCTATCCCACAGCTCCCTGGGTTCCTCAGGCGGAACTGTGGGAAATATTTCTAACCCTCCCTCACCCCGCATCAACTCCATGTGGTCTCTTCTCCAGAAAGTTTTTAATTGCATTTTAATTATGCAAATGTGCTATGGGCTTTCAGGGCAGAGCACTGGCATAAGTTGAGAGGAATATGTATCTGTCAATCTAACCAAAGTATCTGTAAAGCACTCGTTTCTGCAGTATTTATGCTCCTCCTTCTGTGAGGAAACCATCCCATACTTACTAATTAAACTGACAAAAGTTCAACTTTACTACGCAGAAAACTTGGGAGAGCTCCCCACACCCAAAAATCTTTAAATGTGAATTTCTGGAATTACCTAAATGTGTATCTGCAGGTGAGTCACTTCAAAGGCAATTTTTCCTGCTGTGTTTAAGAACGCGAGAAGAGACCCAGGCCATGATATTTCAACAGATTTACTGACAAAGCTGCATTTGCAGGGCTCTCCAAGGTCTCTCCAACTTCAAGGGACATTCATGAATATTGTTAGGTCAGAGCTGATGCATTTTATTTTCCCCCAGGGATTTGCCAAATAAAACAATATCCAAAGACAGCTGTCTACATCCAAATGACCCAGTGGTCTTCGGGGCTGCCTGAAACCATGCGCCCAGTGCAGGAAAGAAGCCTTCAAGAGGTTATTGCATAAATTTACTGAAGGAGTCGATCAAGAATGAGAGAAAACAGCCCTGCTCCCCGGTGGGCAGTGAGGGCAGTAGCAGGTGGAGGAGGAAATAATGCTGCCAGTTCGGACTGCGTTCAGTCTGGCCCTGGACGAGGGGGTCAGAGAACCAAGCTCCCCCCAAACTGCTGCGATGTGCAGCTTTTTTGATGCAAAGCATAAGCAGAACATGCATCAGATGGAGGGCTGACCAGCTCTCACAGCTGTCCTTGTACCGAGCAAACCCAGTCATTCGTGAAAGCCTGGCAAGATGCTGCTGAACCGTGTTTCAGGAGCAAGATGACCTCAAGTATTGGCATAGATAAGGATGGAGACAAGGGGGATTTTTACATGCAGACAGAGGTTTAAAGCATGAACCAGAAGGGCCTGACCACAAGGACCTCTGTCACTCAGAGCTGTGTACCATGATGGCAGCACGTACAAGCAAGAGATCAACTGCGTTGGTCAGGGTTTCCTGAATGCACGTGGCTTCTTCCCTCACCCACTCATCTCATAATTCACAATTACTGTATTTAATGTACATAAATACCGAGTGCTCCCCAGGAACTATCACAGGCCACTGCGGAGGAGCGGAGCTATGCCAGGCAGTCATCGCGAGTAATTGCGTCAGGAGCTGTTGATGTTCATAACGCTACAAAATAGAAAACGGAGACGGGCTCCCGAGCGTTTGCTGGCTGCTCCCAAATGCCTGCACGCCAGCCGCTCTCTCCCAATTAGCAGGACATCATGCAGCCCCACAGCAATGAGCAAAGAGATTATCAGATATAGATCCAGCACTGCCACAGAGCATGAGAAGCACAGAGCCTCTCCAGCACATTTAAATATAATGACAGATCATGCTGCTCGCCTGAGCAGTTAGGCTCAAATGCTGGTTTCCGTTACAGATGTTTTATGCAGGAGGGCTCAAAACTGACAGGTTTTAACTATATTTGATGGAAACTTGACAGAGATAATGCTGGCTCAGCTCAACGTTACATGGAAAGGAAAGCAAAATTTATTTCAACTTTACAGGCTCCGATGCTGAGTTAGGAAATGTCCCAAGCCTAGTTGTTAATTCTCAGCATCACCTTTTGGTTCCCCTGCAGCGGGGAGATTTTACCTTGCCCCCCCTAAATACAGGGTATCGTTCCTTCCTGCAGAGCATTGCGAACCGACACACTGAGCCACTGCGACTGAGGTCGTCACACACAGTGAGAGGTGTCATTAACGCATGACAGTGACATGTGGCTCTGTTTGCACAGCACCATTTAAATGTCACGGGAAACCTGATATAGTTTAGGGACTTCTATCTAAAGTGTGACATTCCCATTTAAAATGCATACATTTGGGACAAGGAACAGAGGGACTTATCAGCTTCATGTTGGGCTGGCAGAATTGCTCATAGCCATAAAGGAATTACCTAAATGTTTTCCAGAGAAAGCTGCAAATAAACCTTGCACCAGCACTTCCTTCATATTTGCCACTACTTCTGCAAAGAGTCTTTCAGAGAGATTTTTAAAGGTTGTATTTCTCCCTGAACTTGCCACTGGCATGGAAGCATGAGGAGACCTCCAGGGGCCCACTGCTGAGAGGTCCCCAGGAGCTCGGTGCAGCCATAGAACCATAGAATTGCTTTGGTTGGAGGACACCTGTAAGACCATCAAGTCCACGTCAGTCCTGGTGACATCAGCCCCACAAACTGCACTGCTGCGCCTAACATACAACACGTTCTCCCTCAGCACATCTGCACAGAGGCAAATCGGTGAAAACTCTCAGCTTTGCCACCGAGCTGCCAGGTGGTCCTGGGCAACTCGCTCCACACCTCGGCCCTCCCTCTGTACCCCCGGTCTGGCCCAGAGAGACCTGTCTCTGCGGGGTCGGGACTTGCAGTGCACAGCAGCAGACCCCCTGTCCCACCTGAGGCACCTCCGGCATATAAAGAAGTAATGACAAAGCTGGCTTTGACCGCTAAATGGTGGCTCTTTGAAAAGACTTCCCTCTCCTGCTCATTTCAGAGTAAAACAAACATTTAGACATCGAACACATGCACTCTGGCCTTGGTTGTACTGTAAAATATAAACTGTAAAGTAATTGGAAGGGACAGGTCTGAATATTTAGCTGATCTTTCCCAGACACTTTTAACTTCTTTGGTGAGTTAATGTATGAGAACATCCTGGTGATGAATGCACTGTTTATACCAGAAAACTAGTAATAAAAAACAATGTTCTTAAAAGAAAACCAAAATTATTCTGATATGCCTTTATCATTATTACACAGGGACTGGGGGAAACAAACATCAGCAATTGAAATAGGATAGAAAACTAAAGTATCAAACAATTAGGCTTGCTTGCATCAAACCGTTTGGAGGAGTACAGCTGTGGCAGATTCTGCATTACAGCTACGTTATCCTAACTAGCTAGAAGACTGTGGCCACAGCCAAACAAGTTCATAGGTTTCTCTGATTTCATGGCATGCAAGCAATAAAAGATGAAAAAAAAAAAATTATGTTATTTCAAAACTTTAAAAGAACACCATATTGTGTATAACAGTATGAAGAACTTGTTTAAAAATTCAGTGTTATTTTAGCAGCAATAGCTTTCACTAGCAGCTTTCTGAACACAGCTGCGCAGGGAGGAAATTATTTTCCTAACATTTACTTCTTCCAAAGGCTAAAAAATGTCATGGCTAAAAAAGTCATGACTGCAACCTCAGGTACAGACTAACGCTCGTCTAAATACTAAGCCTTAGCTAAGGGTGCCAAAACCTAAGGCAAGTTAGGGGTTTACTGGTAGCAAATAAAGAAATGCCAAAGGGAAACAGCAAAAGTTAATGTATCTGCAGTCAAATTAATATTCTAGCAGCCTGGAGAGCAAGCAGTTTCTCAGCTGTTTAAGTAAATATTGACAGCAAATGAGGTCAGTTGACCTGAATTTCCCATGAAGTCTGGAAATGTTTGGTATTGAAATATTCTCATATTAAACAGTGCCAAACATTTTGTGAAAGCATGACGTTGGGTTTTTTGGGTTTGTGNCTGCCCAGGGGAAAGAGCCTCCAACCCTGCGGATTGCAGAGGACCAGGCAGACAGAGAGCGAACGAGCACAGCTACGCACAGCAGGTAGCACTAACACAGCTACAAATACTGTTCCTCAGCATTCACCCTAAGGTGATGAGGTGAATCAGGTTTGGACCAAAGATTCAGCTCTGTGTTGCTACATTGAAGCTCAAGAGAGGACACAGAGAAAGGTACTTAGCGAATTAATTATTACCCAGCTCATTGCAGTGCAGACCGACTCTCCCTCACTCCCAGGTGGCTGCTAACAGAGCAATCGCTCTGCCACAAAGCGCCCCCCAGTCCTGCCCTTACTGCCACCAAATGGGACATCAGACAAAGGTCATTTAACCTGAATAACTTACAATAAACACACCTGTCCCTGGTCGGGAAAGCAGCTAACTTGCCATATATCTTTCTGCACAGGAGAGGAAGGAGACGGGAAACACTGCCTCGGTATATGTCTGGTCAAGCCATGCAGGGTTGCCATCTCCCTTTTGTGGGGAAAAAGCAGCTACACTAAGGTGGCAGGATAAGGTGACTCCCACACCTGCCAAGGTCTAACCTAAGTTTGGGCAGAGTGACTAACAGCTGTTGGGAAAACACAACCAATGCATCAGAAACCTTAAACACCGAAAGTCACAGCCCTAAAGCTTCAGGCTGACTCATCTCCAGCACAGAGTCATCTCCAGCTCCTGCATTACCAAGTGGTGCCACTTGAAGCAACAAATTCTCAGGTGCGGGCAAGAGTCACCAAGCGATTTTGTTAATGGAACCTTCAGTCCCTTCTGAACTGATCTGAATTTTCACTACTGACTCCAAATGTTTATGTTACCATCATCCTAAACTCCCAGAATTTCCGCCCCTACATCCCAATGCTGTCAATAAATTACCTAAAGTTCAGGGCAACAGAACGAAACGCAGACAAGCTGATGCCCAGAGATCCACTGCTAAGGAAATAAATTTCCCTTCACTGCATAAAATTCAAGGAACGTGCTGTTAAAGTGATCAAAAGCTTAGTATTGGTGCCACTAAATCTCAGAGGGTTGCCATTTTGGGTGCCTATTAAGGGTTTATATTTATGTTATAAATCATCTTATTGCATTCCACAGAGAGCGATTTTAACACTAGGATCATACCCCTTAACTAGTTTTTATATGAAATTTAAAGGCTGAAGAACAGTAATGGTACTATTAAAGACACCTACTTTTTGCTTCCTGAAAATAATCGCATGCTACAGAGCCATGAAAAGAGAAAATGATAGCAGTGGAACCTGTAATAATTACACTAATAAAGAGAAAATAGCACTGAAGAAATTATGGGGGGAAAGACACTAAAATTTCTGTGTCTAGCTAAAGCACTAGCATAACCTTTCAGAGAATATATTTGCAAAGTATATAAAAAGTTCCAGTTATTTCAAAGGTTACGATTATCAGCTTCTCTTATTTAAATTGACACCAGTTATTACTATACTTTCTTGGTCCAGAGTCTAAAAAATACAAGGAACATAAATTGTAGATATAAAATTATAGTGTTATTTGTTATTACACTGTTATTAAAGTGATATTTACCGAGTTTGGGCTGCTTTTTCCCCTCCCTAGTGTAAGATTCAGCAAGGAACAGGAAGAGCCTGACTTTATGACAGAATCAGCTAATGGATTTTAAACTGCCCACATTTGCAGTGAGATGAAGCAAACAAACAGAAGAACCCCACGAGTACAGGCACCCAGCAACCAAGCTTTGGTGCCGAGACTATGGATATCGGTCTTCCTGCCACCCCGGGAAAGCAGTGGGTCCTCCTGCCCCAGTAGCTCCTCAGCCTCTCTGCTTCCAGCCATCACCACCTCCCTCACAGACCCCGGGCTTCGCCTCTAGACACAAGCTCCTCTCTGCAATGTGTACCTGCATGAAGGTCCCCACCCCTTTAGGTGAAGACAGACATTAAATTTGCTCTGAGCCAGTAGTTCCTCCTGGGTTACACGGAGAGTTGAAGAGGCATCTCCAAGACTGTGAAAGGAGAGAGCTGCAGGCAGCAAAGAACAAAACGTGACTATGGGCAGGGAGAGGTCTGAGTCTTCTTGCCAGACATCTCTCGATGTGCACGTAACCATTAGTATATTCCATGGCAGCAATGGAGAGGGAAATCCACCAAACACTTTTTTCCCCAATCCTGGACAGCAGTAGGCACAGAAAAGGGACCCTGGGGTAGATCTCCCAGCATACTACCAGACACACATAGTGCCCACAGGGCATGTCAACACCAGGGAGATTTTTGTGTTTATAACCATGAGTAACATGCATGAAATTATAGCAATGCTATTACTCCTAATCACTGTGTCTTGTAATGTAATACCAGAATATTTTTTTTCACATTGTCAAAAATAACTGTAATTGTCGATGGCTCGTAGTTGTAATCCACTATTTCATGCCAATAACAGCACAAGATAGTTTATACACAACCTCTACCATTTGGCTGATTTGGTAAAATTTCAAAATAAAGAAGGAACAACATTATGGCGTTTGTTCATAAATAAACAGAAAAAAACCTTCTGCCTCTCATTCTATTAATTGTAAAGATATGCAGTGCTTGCATCTTCACTTCCTACTGACATCATCTTCACCAAGAGCTGTCAGCAAAATACAAAAAAATAGAGAGGGAATAATAGACAATTTGATGAGTGCAACCAAATTTAAAGAGTTTACGCTGTTGCCTTCAGCTATATATCACACATCATTATTCACCCTGAGAGGCATCAGTGGATGCATTAGCAGAAACCAGTTCCCCTAGACACAGCCGAACACGTGACAGATGAAAAGGCAAAGTTTTTCTGCACTTGCTTCAACCTCAACTTACTTTTTAAAAAGTTAAAAAAGAAGCAGCTGAGCATAGCCTAACCATCCGTATGACTTACTCCCCCCTCAAGCGACAGCAAGCGTGAATCAGAAGAAACCCAGCACAAAAACATGTAATTAAATGCAAAAAAAAAAAGCAGCCATGGGTAAAATGCAACATTAGTTCAAACCAAATATCTGAACAATAAGTAAAGAGGCACAGCAAGGAGGGTATACAGTGTGCATCCTGAATTATGTGGAAGAGCCAGTTCTCACGTTAAGATATCTAAAGAAAAGCAGCTTGGAGAGGTCAGTGCAGGGGTATCCGAAACACCTCACAGATTGACAAGCACTACCTGTTCCCTCTTACTAATATGATTGAAGATCTTTTCATTTTTAAAAGGTTTAGCCCATTGAAAGTGTCAGTAAAATTAGTCTTAAGCATGAGAGGCAAACCTGCAATTGCTAGCTGCCAGCCATCACATCTCCTGGAAGCCAGTGCCCATCGCCTGTCTCTGCAACTGAATCTCCGTTGTCAAGAGCAACTGGTAGCGTTTGAGGGAAGAGAGAAAAAACAAGAGGCAAATGCTTCTTTGCAGCAGTGGAAGGATCCACAAGATCCACACCAGAGAAAATACTGTTTCAAGAGGACTTCTGTGGCTCTGATGTCTCCAAAACTTACCTCACCTAACCATGAAGGGCTCATGACTCCCTTTAAGAGACTGCCTTTGCTGAGACACTAATTTCTTGCGATCTCTCATGTGCAAACTGAAGTTCCACCATATTAAGCAAAGGAAATGTTCCCTCAACAATGCGGGGGTGGGGGGAAATAATCACCTCATCAGAGAGGGGCCCTCCTTGGTCATTCTCCAGGGACTGAAATTACTACAGAGCTACATTTTCTTCTGACTGTAATATTCACAATTAAGCAAACTATTTTTCAACCTTATGCTGCAAGTTAAGTTTAGCTAAAAGGAAGTACTGTAGGCTGGGTGAGGTTATGGAGCATTCCCAGATCTCAAAGGTCTATTGCCATAGAGAATCCTCTTAAAAAAAAAAAAAACAACAACAAAAAAAACACCTCAACACTATCTAGCTGGGAATAAACAAAAAACACTCAAGGCACTGGCAACAGCTAAATCTACAATTTCCTTTTACTTTTCTACTTATTTGGGGAGGGGATGATCTTAATTATGTTCAGAAAGATAATAAGCCAGAACAGAGCAGGCACAAACATCAACCCCTTGGTTGAACCAGACTAACAGCACGTGGGCAGATGCAGCTCAGGGATCAGGTAGCTGTTCTATTCCTGCAGCCTCTCTAAATTTTTATTTTTTTAAATCCTTCCTCTTTGGATTTGAAATTCAAAATAGCTGCTAAAGTCAAAACTATTCACCCACTCACAAATGACCCCTGTAACACTTATTTCATTCCCTGCTAACTAACCTCACTCATAAATCTCATTAGGGCTCTGATGAGTGGAAGGGCTGCACAAAAGACAGGTGAAAATGAGAATAAGGTAGATAAAAGAAAAGTGCTGAAAGCCTGGAAAGAAACTGTCATTTTAATATCTAAATGTAGGGTAAAAATTAGCTGTTTCAAATGCAACAAGACCTGAAACATTCCAGCTTATTTTGTTTGCTCTTAATGCCATGGAGAGATAGTTAATGAGGGGTGCGTTGGCCCAACGGTAATGCTGAGACCAACAGCAAACATAGCAGATGGCCTCTCCCCCAAAATGAGAAGCCACTTGACCTAAAGGGAGACATCCATTAGGTACAGGGTGCACAGCAAGCCTGACGCCAAAAGGGAGGTCATTGCAATGAACCCGACCAGAGCAGTTCTCGAAGGCCGGTGCCCCACGGGGAGGACCCACGCCGGAGCAAAGGCAAAGCGTGAGGAGCAGCAGAGAAGAGCTGGGACGGACGGACCACGGCCGTCTGCGCCGCTGGGGGAGCGGGGCTTAGAGGAGTGGGGAACAATGGAGAGAAGCTGAGCCTGGATAAAAGTGGGGAAAGGTGTTTAAGTTTGTCTTTATTTCTCACGATCGAAGCCTGCTTTCATTGGCTATAAAGTAAATTATTTTTTCACAAAGTTGTATCTGCTTTGCCTGTGATGGTAAATGCTAAGCCATCTCCCTGCCTTCACCTCGACCCATAAGCTTTTCCATCGTATTTTCTCCGTTTGTCCTGTTGAGGAGAGGGAACGAGAGCGCCGCTGGGTGGGCATATGGCAGCTGGAAGTGGTCAACCCACCGCAGGGCTGCAGTGCGGAGCTGCTCCAACACAGTCTCCCCACGGGCTGAGGGGAGATGTCTGCTCTAGCACCTGGACCTCCTCCTTCTCCTCCTCTACCCTGGGTGCTCGCAGGGCTGTTTCTCACACTTTTCTCCTCGCTGCCGTGCAGCGTTTTGCCCTTTCTTAACCACCTTTCCACAGAGGTGCTGAGGGGCCCGGCTGGGCCCTGGGAACCCCCCGGCTGTGTCTGGCAGGGGCAGCCCCGCTTCTCCTCACAGAGGCCACCCCTGCAGCCAACACCATGCTTCTAAAACCCAATAGACAAATACACCATCACAAATACGAGTAACATCCCCGTCTCCCCCCAGAGCCGCAGCGCTATCCTTCTGCAAACTCAGAATTCCCCTCAGAGGACTGCGGCCTTCCGACAGGCCATAAACTATCGAACTCCCACCATGGCCACCGCCGCAGCAAGGACAGACTCCATTACCCAGTAACTTTCTGTCACACAAGGCAGAGGCGGGAGCTGAGGTGACCTCCTCCACGTAAAGAGAAACCTCTAAAACAAGGGGCAAACCATGGTCCCCCTGGCTGGGACCGTCCGCCCGCCTCCATGCCCGCCGCAGACTGTCCGTGTGCGCAGACAGAGCAATCCCCCCTGACCACCTGCACCCAACTTGAACAGTCTCTGGAATAAAGGACTCACACCTGGAGTTACGAACAATCGATCTGCCAGGAAGGGCTTTATTTTTCCCCCCATAAGACATTACTGAGAGGTATGGCTCCCATTTCAGCAGGGAACGGGCCTAATTTTACGTTCGTGAGCAATGCCACAGAAGGCAATCACCTGCAGCACGTTCATGGCCTCTCTGATTTATAACTGAAAATGAAACAGAAACCCTCATTTTTTAGTTTGGGGTTTGGTTTTTGTTTGTTTGTTTTTGGGTTTTTTTTTTTCCAGTTCTACTGTTGAAATTCAAGGAAAGTGGTCCTCATCCTTCTCTGTGCACTGCAACCATGATGCGATTTGCTGAGTGAGTTTATAAAACACAAACTTTCAAAGAAAAAAAAAGGCAAAAAAAGTAAATAGGCACTCACACACATTAGTATGTTCTTAGCCACATCTATTTATGAGAGTTTGATGGATTTGCTACATCCACCAAGCATCAGCAAAGGGATGAGACCTCCCATTCAGGCATATAGGGGTACAGAATCAGAGTAAGTAAAGTAAAAAGTAAATAAACAAACATCAGTTCTCACAATTTTGAAGCTTTTCACAGACACTGGGACTTGTGATACTGCCATTACGGCCTCTCCACTCGCTGGGAGAAAGCTAAAATATTGCAATACTCTCTGTAGCCTGGAGGGAGCAAATGTAAATGAATGGCATCTTCATGGCTTGCACCATTTTGACACCCCGTTGCTGAGTGAAGTGTCCAGAGAGGCATAATGCATTTTACAGAGACCACTTGTAAGCTGTTGCACAGTCACTTGAGTTTTCCTTTTTTTTTTGCGATCACTAGAGCTTGCAACACATTAACCCCTTTTGACTCCTTCCCTCCTCACCAGCTCAGCTCCTTTCAAGCACGTTGCTGCAAACAGAAACCACAAACTATGCTACAGACGCTCCCCTTAGAGCCTCTTCTTCTCAAGAAGGTTTTCCCGCTCCACACGACACACAACTTACACAAAGCAACAACACACGTGAGAGGGCAGAGTGAAGCCGAGCACTGGTTCCCATTCCTGGGGGGAGGCACGTGCCCACTAAACCGGGTGCGCTACTGAAATACCTCAACAGAAGAGGCAAGGTTAAAAGGCGGCACTGCAGGCATAGATGACGGCCACATTCTCACTCCTCTGCAAAGGCAGCCTTGCTCCTTGCCCAGGTAAAGGATCCTGCCCTTGTTTTAACTCCCACGTGTAGAAGCAACAGGGTAGTGAGCAGATTTAATGATGGCCCAAACGATGACAAACAGACATCACACAGAAAATTATTACAAACACGCCATCCTGTTTTGACAGCGGTAGTGTTGCCATCTTGAGTTTTTCTTTGCTGTGAAAGCAATGGTTTTCACCCAGCTCCAGACAGCTGGTCCCGTGGGGTTCTCAACCTCCACAGCTTAAAAAGCAACAGCAGACTAACGTTCACGATCAGAGCTAGAAAACATGACGTGGCTGGCCACTGAAGGGTTAAATCGGAGCGGAGAAGGAAAAAAAAAAAAATCCCAAACATAGATTCAGATTTCCCACAGCTGCTTTCAAGTTCCACTCTCCTCCCCTATTTAAGAGTCTATCCCACTATTTTTTAACCAGAACGAAAGATCAAACACAACGCTGTCTTAGTTTTAAGAATTGCTTTGATTTAAAGGCCTCTGTAAACCAATGCGTAATTATACCAGAGGGCGGGGCAATTTTTAATTTCATCCTTTTTGAAATCAATACAATTACACTAGTTATAACCCCCTAAGGTAAATGGGGGGATAGTGGTAGGAAGGTGCCTTACACTGCTAACAGCCTGTTCCCCTTCTCCCTTGAGAGCGCCGGACTGCTGTAAGGCAGCGTGACCACACTACAGCTACCCCTGCATTAGGGCGTTGCACCGCTATATTTATAACCACCGTACCATTAACTCAGATGGAGCAGAAGCCAGGCAACCCTCTAGTTTGCTTTTTACTCCTCCATCAAGGCAGCAAACCCACTGCCAGCCCGACGTTAGGAAAACCTCTGGTGTGACCGCAGCTGCGGGCTGGGGTCCAGGGGAGCAGGGTGGTGCCAGCCGAAGCCCTTGGACCGGCCGCAGTGGTGCTGGCCCCGCTCCACCCCTGTTGTGGGATTGGATTTCACCAGGGCCAAGGCACAAGGGATGAAGGGCCAGAAAAAAAAAACAAAAACAAAACAAAACGTACTGATAAACAGCTGTTTTGGCAGCATCGGGAATGCTCTAAGAGCAGAGTACACAGCACAGGCGTGCTGGCAAAGGGCTGCTTTTACACACCTGGCTTCTCACACCATGCTCGCATGCCCCAAATGGAAGACACAGATGGGCCTCGCAGCCTCCGTCCAGCGGTCCTTCCTTGTTCAGCAGGGCATTCCGGCATGCGGTTAACTTTCAGCTTGTACTTAAATCCCACCGATTTAGACAGGACTTAATTACACTCCTGAATGTTTTTCTCAACTGGGAGAAGTGCAAATACATACTTAATATGGTTTGATGAACTGGTACCTAAGAACAATAAGACCTATTTTGGTGACCTGATGTTGGGACTCCATCATATAAAGAAACACACCTTAGGGAAGGACTTCTACCACCACATGTGAAGGTCACTTTCTTCAGCAGATATCTGCCTATTTCAAGCTTAACTTGCAAATATGTCCACTTTGTACTTTGTGTTGTGTTTGAGTAGAAAATCGCAAAAAATTGAAAAAAGACTTTTCCAGATGTCCCACAAGAGATGAGGAAAGATACGCGTAAGACCAACTGCGCAGCCAGGAAAGCACCACACTTTGCTCTGACTGGTGTCTGCAACACCACGATCATCACTCAGCTTCAGCTACGCCCCCAGGACGCAAGAACCAAAGATTTTAGCATCTAATCTGTCTGAGTATTCCACAGGATTATGTTGTCCATTAAAATCAGGTGCTCCTTTCATTTGATTGCAAACAGTACTGCCAAAGCAAGAAGTCCGAGAGCAAAAAGTACAGAACAAGCTATTACAGATGAAATTAGATCACTAGGACCAGGAAAGGAAATCAAAATATTGTTTAGGTTTGTCATGTTATTCATGGGAGATCAAAATGAAAAGATAAAAACATCCCAATACCATATGACAGAAATACATGTTATTGCATTGCTCATATGATAGGAATAAAAGTAATAAAGATCATACAGCTGAGAAATCTGCAGAATAGCTTTAAATATAACTGAGATTACCCATTTTATTGGCCAACATCATCTTCATTTAGAACCAATAAATATACCACACAAGAAACTGCAAATATAGCAGTTCTGTAGAAGTCAAATTTATCTTTTTTTTAAAAAAAAAAAAGTATAAAGTGAAGCTGGTTTTAAAAATTAACCAATAAATAAAACCCCACATCTGTTGCAATTGTATCAGTTTGCAAGGAGATTTAATTTTGTTGGCAGGGACATAAGAACTTTGGGCATGCATACCACTAAAATAATGAAATCCAGCTTCACCCATCAGACTAAAAAAAAAGAAATAAAAATACGATAACAATGAAAGCTGGTGCCCCTCAGTGGAACCACAGATTTAATAGAAACCATGTTTCTATGTTGCCTACAGCCAGGAGCAGATGAAAGACACTTGTGCGATTAGTTAACAAGTGGTCATTTAATCTCCCCTGACAATCCCTCCTTTTCAATTTCAGGTTCTCCTGTTACCACTCCATGTTTGAGTGCCTTGTTCGAATGTGGACCCAGCTCTGCACAGATCACACAAGTCTGCATTCCTAGGAAGAATGCAGATCCCTTTACTTTTGCCAGTAAAACTAGCAAGTACTTTACTGACTCAGAATGGTATTTTTTTTCTGTTCTTCAGGAATGTCATACAAGGATGATCTTAGATTCATGCTTTACAAAAACATCCTTATTACTGTATACACGAGGCTTCCCGTACATGGGAGGTACATGATTCACCTCCTCCAAATCGACTACCTCAGCAGCTCCAGGATACAGACACTGGAAAATGTTATAAGATAAAAATTCACCACAAATCTGCTACTCCATGTGACTTGCTCCATGCCCTTACTACACAGTCAACGTCAGTTTTTTTTTCTTCAAAGACCACGAAGTTATTTTGATTCATCTGCTATTTACCTGAAAGTAAGAGCTTGAAGATGGGCAGCTTCTCAAGACAGCATGGCACACANCTTTTTTTTTTTTCTTCAAAGACCACGAAGTTATTTTGATTCATCTGCTATTTACCTGAAAGTAAGAGCTTGAAGATGGGCAGCTTCTCAAGACAGCATGGCACACAGGATGGAAGCACATCCTTAAAATACACATAGGCTAAAAGAGGCAAAACCAGGTTCATCAAGTTACACGCTATGCAATGTTCTCTGCAGTGCTTATGGCTGGTATTAACCCTGAGTTTGCAACGCACATTTTCACTTGCAAAGCATCCTTTATGATTACAGCCTCATCAGAATTAAAATAAGCAGTGTGTGATCTCTAACTTGAGCCTCCAAATAGGTCTGGCTCTTAGTTCTCACTCTATGCTTAACTTCCAAGAGAAGCCCTCGCATTACGGAGGATGGAGGAGGATGACCCGAGGGCTGGAGCACCCCTCCTATTGAGGAGAGGCTGAAAGAGTTGGGGCTGTTCAGCCTGGAGAAGAGAAGGCTCCGGGGAGATCTTATTGCGGCCTTCCAGTCCCTAAAGGAGCTACAGGAGAGCTGGGGAAGGACTTTTTACTGGGGCATGGAGTGATAGGACGAGGGGGAATGGCTTCAAACTGGAAGAGGGCAGGTTTAGATTGAACATTAGGAAGAAGTTTTTCACTTTGAGGGTGGTGAGGCACTGGCCCAGGTTGCCCAGAGAGGTTGTTGAGGCCCCATCCCTGGAGGTGTTCAAGGCCAGGCTGGAGGTGGCCTTGGGCAGCCTGGTCTGGTGGGAGGTGTCCCTGCCTATGGCAGGGGGGTTGGAATTCGATGATCTTCAAGGTCCTTTCCAACCTAAACCATTCTATGATTCTATGATTATAGCAATGTATAATTTGGAACACTGGCATTTAAACTACATCCTCTTAAAAGGGAACTTCTGGTTGTTTTATGCCTTGCAAGTACAATTCATTAGATAAAGAAGAAAAAAAAAAAATAATCTCTTGCTTCGCACCCCCCCCTCCCCAATCACTTCATGAAAAATTACTCAGACACCTTTAAGGCCAAGGAACACACTCTCAGTCATTTGGTTTCCAGCCACTGCCTTTTAAATGGATTGCTGGAAGCAGTGTAAATTTCTTAAATTCCACAACAGTAGCAAGTTACTGAGCCTCCCTTTCATCTCAACTGCTCAATTTATGCTCCAGCACACATTACTGCAGATATGACCTCTTCCATCACCAACCAGTGACGTCGCCGGTATTAACGCAAACAGCCTTGCTCTATAGCTACGTGTGAACAAATTGATTCAACTCCTCTTGAATTGACATTAGAGGGTCCCAATTAGCCTCTAGAAAGGTTTAGAGGAAGTATTTTTAGCTGTCCTAGACTGAAATAATCAACATTTCTCCTGTCTAGCATTTATGTTTCAAGTTTGATAGTCAAAAACTGATTATTCACTGTTCAGCCTACTGAATCAGAGAGTCATATTCCAGATTAATATCTTCTCTGATTAGTCAGTCAAGTTATGGATACAGGTTTTGGGCACAAATTAACAAGGCACTGGAACAGAAGTTTGAGTAGTTCAAACCTCCTTTAACATACTCTTAAGAACATGTCTGCACTGCATAGGTTGCTCATCTTTTGCTTAACAAGAGCTCTTAAGAACAAGAATTACTTTATCATTCAGGAGATTATTTTGTTTAATTTCTATTTGAGTATTACTCAAAAATCGCAAATTAAAGTCACACTGTTGCTCCTTTGCACCAAGAATCCTATTTGGTATTCATATCTCTAACTGAATGAGAGACGCTCAGGCAAAGCAATAAAGACTTCTGACGATGTCTTTCACAAAGAAAAATGCCTACATCTCCTAAAAGCTGGAGTCCGAGCCGTTATGGAGCACTACTGGTCACAGGTTCAGAGCTGGTAGGGTCACACAGCCTGAAGCACATAAAATCTCACACTGCATGTTGATCTCTCTTCTTTTCAATGTAAATTAATGCTTTTTTTGCAATCCAATTAATAGGTTTGCAAATTCAATTTTCAGCCCTGACGGCACCTGATGTGAACAATCAGAACAAGCCAATGGCACAATCTTCGCAGTATTCACATTTAAATTTAATATATCCCACAAGACCAAAGGCCACAACTTTCAAAGCTGCTGGCATCTCTCACCTCAACACCCCAAATCCCTGAGGGCTCCCCACCATCCCTTAGGGACTAAGGGGCACAGCTTCCAGCCTAAGCTGAACCATCACTGTTATGAGATAAGAGGCAAAAAGGTATATTTATTTATATGAACGTAAGACTTTAGCTACTGTACAGAATTAAGAGACATCCGTGACATCTGTATTCTGTAAAAGGATTTTCACAAATGAATTAGTAAAGTCAGTGTGCAGAAACTGCTGCTCACCACGAGAGGGCACTTTTTAAAAACCTAAAGCAGAAAACTCCTATTTAAGAGCAGATGCTCTTCCAGTGAGGGAAGAAGGGGTTTGGGGATGAAGGAGATAAGTGCTCAGGAAAGCGCCAGCACAAAGATTAAAAACCCTGAAATGTCAATAAGCACGCTCAAACTTGAGACAGGACAAACATCCATGTGACAGACTGATCACTGCTTCACTGGCACAAGCGCTGTGTGGACACTGAAGGTACTTCGCGTGTCTGATGTCGTCTAGAAATGTCAGCTGCAATTTCAGAACGCTCACAGTCAAGTCGTCTTAGTAAGTGCGCAATTTATGCAGTTAAACTGCACTCAAAAGTACCAATATTAAAATATTCTAGGAAAAGAAACATTCACCTTTCCCTTAAACTCCAGAACACCACACGCTACCCTGCCAGCCTTCGCTCTGAGCTGCATTTGTCAAGAACATGCTGGAAACCTGCTGCAGACAGGGCAGAAGCGCGTTTCTGTTCCAAATGCTGCACATTAGCTGAGAAAGCAGATCTGCAGAAAGGTCATTATTTCCTATTAGAGGTCTGTAAAAGTATCTTGCATAGATTCAGACCTCTTTTGCTATAATTCTTTTAAACATAGAAGACAGTCCGTCAGCTGCTTTAATAAAAGCTGGGTTATAATGCACAGCCGCTGAAAGCTATAAGGATATATTTTTTCCTTTATTCATAACTATATATCACAAATATAACTATTAGCATTTCCTCAAAATTGTATGAAAAATATTACAAATAAAAGGTATGCCTTTACAACACAATATAAAATTACATGTTATTTTTACAAGTTGCTGGGGAATACATCAAGTATACCCAACCTAAAAGGAAAAAGAATATTGTATTTCAACCATTTTAAAAGCACACGAGATTCAAACCCAGGTCCAGTTATTATCCTTTTTTGATTAGAGGGAAAACAGTGATTTTTTTTTTTCCCCGGCAAACACATTTGTTCAAAAAGTGAGCAGCCAATACTGGCTCCAATAACCTTACTCCTTACTCCATGTCATCCCATTCAGGGTTTTCCACATCAATTTGCCTGCTAATAAACCTTTTGAAAACATTTCAAAGGAAACTTGCTCTCCTCGGTCGCTCTCGGATTTCTACAAGCCTGACATCAGGACTGTGTATAATGAAACAATTAACAATGACTCTTTTCTACTCCTTGCCACCACAAAACCTGTTGATAATAAAAACCCTGTTGATAATAAAAACTCAGCGTTTGTGTCAGACTTTCTTTATACTGAAATATTGCTGTGTACAACACTAAGGAAACCAGCCATTATAATTCAGCTCGTAAGGAAATCTGATGAATTCAGTGGGACTTCCCACACCAGAGCAGTCATTCAAACCCATATTGGCAGAACAAGGAATGTAAGCCAAACTCTATAACAGTCCTATTAGGGCTAAAATTATCCAGCAGCAAAGGAGAAGCAACATCTGGCTGGCAAAGACAGAGGGCTGATGCTCAGTTATTCCTTCAGTCGAGGCTGCCGGAAGATGCTTTTTTTCACACCAGACCCAGGGGCATAACAAAAACCTGTCACAAGCAGCCCAGGGAACTGCACTTCTCTGTGGATCATTCCTGTACCAACAGACACCTATGGAAAGCACTTAGCAGCTAAGGAAGGCTCTTCAGGAGATGGTATGCATCAAGACAGGTGGATCCTATGCCCGCAAAAAGAAGGGTGAGTGTTTTCCTTAGTCTTACGAGGTCAGAAAGTATGTGAATGGAAACATGAAATACTTTTGTGTCCTAAACGTCAAAACAATTTCAAAACAGAACAATTAAGTGAAAATCCCCCATCATGATCACAGAGTTTATTCACCACCTCCAGAAGATGGTACCATAGTTTAGAGGTTACCATCTGCCCCGTCTTTCTTCTGGAGCTCACCATCTACCTAGCAGACAACAGCACACAGGTGCCATCTGAGGTGACACTTCAGAGACTGGCTCATTAGAAAGAAACTGATGGTTGGATATAGGACTGTCCATAGCTGACCTAGTATACCTCTGCCCTATCTGCTCCAGGAACCTCTCTTGGGCAGGCAAACACCTACTGGGACAACCATAACTCCTCCCAGTATGATCTATGACATAGAGCTACGGAGGTCTACACAGAGCTCAGGACCTAGTTAAGACCCAGCAAGCCTAGGTGTGAGTCTTAACATACACACTCCAAACAGGTTTCCAAACATCCCCCAGCCACCAGTGTTCTCCCTAATTGCTTGCCAGTGTTTCCTCTTTCCTTTCAGGCTTAACCGACTGCAAACTAGTTCACAATTAAGCTACAGACTTCAGGTCTGCAGCAGACCGGCCAGAAGCACTGCTTCACTGCGTCTATAAGAATCAGAGCTTTCAAACCAGTCTTGTTTCAGCCCTGGGTTGGCAGTGGCTGTCAGGAGTAGGGCTGACAAGCGATACAAGGGAGCCCTAGACCTGTCAGCCAGCTCCAGCCTGACACATTCGGCACCACTGGCAGCAGAAGCAGCCGTGCAGCGAGCCCAGTGCCACTAGACTTCCATCAGGCCCACCGCACTCAGCAGAAACGCCAGTCACCTCCTTTGGTGGCCATCCTCTAAGCCAGCTTTTGCTCACAGGCTGAGCTCATGAGCGTGTTTAAGCTGCCCAAGGCAGGATTGTCACCTACTCACGTGTCTATAAAACAGCCTCCATGTTCGGAGCCCAGTTAAGGTCCCTACACAGTACAGCAACACCTGGCTATGCCGAATTCAAGGTGTACAGCCCTATATAATTGTTCACCCTTCTTTCCTGCAAAGGACACAAGGATTTCTTTGCAAAGAATTGCCTCTTTATCTAAATAATGAAAAAAAAAAAAAATCCCAACAGTGCAAATGGTGTTCACCATTTGGGACCATCACAACAACATATCACTTCAACAGAGCTCAGGCACGAGCACAGTGCCAACAGTACTGCTCTCACTGCATACTGGCTGCTGTACTTGTCTGCCCTGACAAGGGGTACTGCCACTTATAGACAGGGAAATTCAGTGGAATTTATCCACAGAAATATTGCACTAGATATTGTTTAAAAGATATGATGTTATGTGAATCTCTATAGAAACCTGTGGGATGGAAGACAAGAGATAAATACAGCTCTGAAAAAAAATAATTATAGAGCATCAAGCCCACGTCCCTGTTTGTACAACTTTTGTTTGAACTTTTGAGCTAATTACTATCTTCTCAGTGAGACTGGGCGGGCAACAGGCATCCTTAATGCTAAAACAAAAAACTGCTTGAGTGGAAATATTTAGCTGAAAACGGCAGCAGATTCAGCAAAAGAGACAGTCCCTGGAGTCACAGTGGTCCCGGCTCCAGAGGGAGCCACTGTCTCGTTTTTGCAGTGCCAGCAAGAGGCCAGCACACGGAAAACAGCAACTGCTTAACCACCAAAAAGGTTTTCCAATGGAAAAACAGAGAGGATACGAGGGGAGTCTCTTCTGCGTTAAGTGTTGAATAGCGTAACGACGTCTACTTTCCTAATAAGGGACAGCAACCATATGCATTGTACTATTGTGATCAAAACAAAACAGCTTGCTTTCTAAACAACACAAATAGTTGAGTGTTGCCAGAAGAGAGCGAGCGTGGGTACACGCACACGCGCGTGTGTGTGTACCAAAAGAGCAGTTTACTTTCAAAAAACCACGCTACAGGTTTGAAAGCCCCCTTGCTGAAAGAGCCTGCAGAAGAACAAGCGAAACACATACTGCAAAAAGATAACCGAGAAGAAAAGCAGTCCATTGGAAAGAGCTGCAAACAAACATGTAAGAGCTGCTTCTACTCAATTCCTCCCAAACACCTGTAATGTTGTTGTTTTTCCTTGTTAAACAACAGAACAAGGCCTCCTTTTGTAATTGCTTGAACTGTGCTGAACTTGGACTGTGCTCAGCTGAACGGCTTCTGATCATTCCGGTCATACAAAGCAGATGAGAAATGAGCAGATTGGGGAGGTCAGAAAGGTGAGTCTGCACACCTCGACGTGGACACAGCCTACAGCCAAGAGCAAAGACACAAGTCCATTATTTCCCAGTGGAACGAGTCCTGGAGGAGCGAGTATATCCCCACTGCAGTGAGGACTGGGATCAATTCTTGGGAGATATATCCACAGTAGCTGTAAAACAGCTTGCTCAAGGGGCCACCAAGCTCTCTGCACTAAGCTCTATAGCCAGGTGTTGATCAGCACCCAAAGGAGCTAAACTTTAAAGACCACCAATTTCATCCCTATAAGTTAAAGTAACAACTTGGCCCCATTGGAGACACATTCAGGGTTACACACCATCCCAAAGCTTCCCTGGACTCACTGCCCCTTCTTTGTGGAGGGGAACGGTCCGTCTCAAAGCTATATCAACTCTAATCCAGAGCAGAGCATTTGCCTTGATCTCTGCTCAGAAGTCAAAATGTGGAGGGGTGGGTGAGTTATGGGCAGACATAGCCCAAATACATTTTCTCTTTTACAGTGGTCCAAGTACGACTGCCAACTAAAATCAAAGTTTTGTGGTTTTCTGTCTGCATAGCAGCAGTCAGCCCTTGTGAGTGGAAACTAAATCCCAGAGACGCGCAAGAGCCAGGCTGGCAAATGCTCTGGCTTCCAGCAAAGCAAGAGAGAGCGTTTTGCAGATAATAAAGCAACGTGACGCAAGTTAAGAGAGACTGGTTTAACTCTACCTGCTGCTTACCACTAAAAAACATAAGATGTGCGTCTCTGCTACAGCTCGTTCATGGGAAGCCTCACAGATGTAAGTTTAACATATCACTAACCAGGACTCAGCAGACAAGCACGCCGATTTTCTCAGAGAAGACTGCCAAAGGAGTGCTCCCATTTTATGCTGCATAACGCAGCGAGGCTGCAGAGAGCGGCAGGAGAGAGGCACCCAGGTCCTCACTTCCAGCAAACACGGCGCGTGCCAAAACTCAGCTTCCTCCGCTCCTCTTTACATCAGATCCTCAGACACCGCCGGGGAGCAGGACATCCATCAGGAGCTGGTTGTGGCCTGTGCCCGTTCAGGTGAGACTGGCCAAGCAAAGCAGGAATGTAATAAGCCACCCAACATCATAAGGTGGAAGATGGTGGCTGCCAGCTCTGCTCTGCCATCTGAGTGAGTTCAGAGCTTTGCTCTCCACCAGCTACTTTATACCCCAACGGGGAACACGACTGGAGCACATGCTGAGCATGGGGATGCTTGCCCCGTGGGAACCATGAAAAAAACCCACGTAGGGCAAACAAAGCTCACTGGAGCTTCACAAGTTCTTCTTTGATGTCTGTCTCTCACCACTGGCTTACGCAGGCAAACTGGACGTGGAGCAAAACTGGACCACTTGATGTCCTGACATACAGCCAACCACCACCTGTAAAAGGCTTTGCCTTATCTTCTTCACCAGCTCTCTTCCCACCACATCAACAGCCCTTCTCACACAGGCAGGAGCGGAAACATCTCGCCAGCAGATCTGCTCTGTAAAGGGAGCGTGGCTGAGCTCCGGCACCCCTCAAGTGCAGCCACCCAGTTTTGTGTTACGAAACTACAATGCTTCCGCGAGGTACCTAATAGCCGTTTCAGTATTGCTAATTGCTTGTTCACAAGTAAAGATCTACTCTTAAAGGAGAGAGCAGCAAAAAGCCCCCTGTGAGCTCCCTTCACTGTACCCTTCCCTCAGTCCCCTCTGCAAGACAATGAGGTGGGGGACTGCAGCCCCAAACATATTCTTTTGCTCTGGAACAAATCAATAGCTTTATTTTTCCTCACATCAGAATGCTGCTGGGATATAACGCTGTTTTCACCGGAATCTACTAAAAATCATTACACCACAGTGAGCATTTTGGGCAGAAATTCCATAGAAGAAGAATTATATTACTGGCTGGATGCATTTACTACATCAAGCAGAATAAAATCAAAGAAATGCAAGTACGTGTGTTTAAATGAAAACCTGCCTTTGCTCAAGCAAAGAAGATAAAGACCGTAAAACACATAAACAGGAAAAACTAATTATAAAAATCAAAATCCTTTTGAGCAGTCCGGATGGTCATTTGGAAATAAATCTCTACTCTTAATGCTTCAAAACGCCTGCTATGTCAAGCTTATTGCCAGAAGAAAGGCTGCTTATGAAGATAATTTTCTTTCATTAATGTACAACGACGTATTTATATGAAGAAGTTCCAGACAGAGAGCAAGACTTTTTTTCCTCCCTTTGCGACCAACATGCTGTTGAATCAACCTTCTTTAAGAGACATGATCTGCTGAATTAAGGGAAAATTGAGTAGCTCACAGAAATAAAAGAAAAAAAAAATAAAAGGAGGACAAATGAAAAGCTTGGCTTGACATGTTAATCTCTGTTGCTTTAATTATTGCGTTTAATGTCAATTGGAGAGAAAAAGAAATAAAAGACTACAACAAAGCTGTGTGTCCTGGATGCAGCGTGCTCAGCAGGACTTCTGCCAAAAGCACAATGTTTTTATCAAAACAGCTTCTGATTAAGCGTTCCCTCTCCCTCTGACAGTCCTGTGCGTTTTCCTTTCTTGATTTCGAGCCAAATTAGCTACCCGTTCCAAGGGTTAATGCTCTTGAAAGTCTTATTATGGTAGCTATCTGCTCAGAGCTGCTATGTGTAAACTTAAACATACAACAAACCCCAGTTCATTATGCCAATACTACATAAAAAAGATAAGATAGTATTTCTTTGACTGTGCAAAGTCATTGGTGGCGCAAAGAACCGTGGCAGACTTAAGACTTGCTTATATTCTGGTGAGCTTAGCTTGGAGGTAAGCAGGATAAGTCCTCCCCTGCCAGAATAGAGTCTCAAGTCTGGCTACTGGCACTGCTACAGGGAACGCGTCTTCCACTTGAACCTCCCCATCAATAATCTGAGAGAAATGCTGGCTGCAGCTGAACACTATTTTTGGTTGATTGACAACCTTTAAAAAAAACCCACACACACAAAAAATAAAGGAGATGAAAACCACCTCTCCCTTTTGTACTATTTGATCCAGTTTCTTGTAAATGACCCCATTACAGCAGCAGGTATCTGACCAGTACGTCATGCCAGAGGGAATTACATTCATCGCTGCCTCATCTGTGTGCATCTTGGAGGCACTAAGAATCACAGCAGCCCTGGAGATTAACCACTAACAAATAACAACCCTGATACCATCATTTTCCCTTAAACAAAAGGGAAAGCAATAAGCATAAAATGGAGGGTCAACTGGACTGCTCTAACCAAAAGGATTGCAAGCTTTGGCGCTGGGTCCGACACTGCACCAAGACAGACAGGTCTCCGAGGCTTTCCATCCTCTCCTTTACCCATAAGTGCCACGTGCAGGAGGGCTCACCGCTGCCTGCTTGCTCGGATCACACCTCTCTACGGAAGTGCTCCTACTGATCTGCACCTTGTCCTGACCTTCAGGCTGGCCAGGGGCTCCTAACCGGCACTGCCGTTGCTCATGAGGCTTCTGTATGCTTCAATCAAACTTTGGAGAACAAGCAAGCGGGACAGGACGGTGTGCTTGTAGCACAAAACAAGGCAACTTTATGAGCAGTCATTCAGAGAAGCAGTAGAATGAGTGGTCCTTACCTCTTCCCCAGCTACTGCTATATTTTAAGGGGAAAAGCCTGCAATTTCCATAGTGACACTTCCATCCCACCTCTCGGAGGAAGTCAGCAAGGCATTTCATGAAGGGGAGCAGAAAGCAGTCTTTGCAGCACCCTTCTTATTTGCTTACAGGGTTGTCCTAATTTGGTATTACAATCAAAGAAATGAGGCAGAGAGGCCACATCTCACTTGCATGAGCGAAGGCACTGTCATACCCAAACCTCTCCCCACCCCATGGCCTGTTGCCATCAGCTGACGCTACCTTTCAGTCGAGCCGCACAGATTCATTAGTGCTGTAATAACTTTCTTTATCTAGCTGCTTTTTTCTGCAGCACATCTCTGAGGCATAAACCAAGCCTGCAAAAAAAACCTAATTAGTGTAGACAGCACCGCAATGCAATTCACAATGTTAACAGCCTCGAAGTTTTCAGGAGGGAGCGCAGAGCGCGATAAATGCCGGTACACTGAGAACTAATGAAACCTCTGAAAATGCTTGTGGCAGGGAGACCCTATTGTATAAGGATTTAGATTTGAAAGACCATAAGGAAAAGCTTTTTAATTACAATAATATATTTAAAGACAACTGTTACTTCGGCACTGTGCTTATTTAAGGCTTTATTGTTAATTAGTTTACACGAAGAAGCAGAAGAGAGTTGAGAAAAAATAGTGAAATGTTATTTGCTCTAAATATTAACATTTGTCTGTTAATTTTGATAGAAGCTCATTCATGGACTGTACCACAGTTCAAA
Organism: Anarhynchus alexandrinus; assembly: GCA_008711295.1. Classification (NCBI taxonomy): domain Eukaryota; kingdom Metazoa; phylum Chordata; class Aves; order Charadriiformes; family Charadriidae; genus Anarhynchus; species Anarhynchus alexandrinus. The sequence continues at coordinate 716,724 of VUYV01000056.1, read as the reverse complement.
ACTGAGGATGAGAAAACTTTTCTCTTTGTCTTGCTCACTATGGAATTTGCAAAATGCAGATTATGCCATGTAGAGCAGACACAAATATTGCAACTATTTCCTCAATATTTCCTTAAATGTTTCTCATCAAAGCATTGGCAGAGGATGGAAAAGCAGCAAGACATCACTGAGCTTCAGCCAGAGCTCGGCTGAAGGTCAGCCAGTCCCATATAACAGCAATGGGATTCCCAGTCTGTACTGGGAGGTACCCAGGCTCCCGATATCCTCGCATGATCTTCCAAGCCAGCCTCAGCCTCACTGACAAAGATGCTTGGCTGCATCCTTTAGGAACGGGGAAGAGTAGTTTCTAAGAGGGTTCACGGGGCAAGCTGGGTTTGTTCTTGGGCACTGACTGTATTTGCAACAATATGATCTGTGTTCTTCGCAGTGAAGACATTCTCTGCATTGGTAAGTATAGCAGACAGGCTTAGAAGGCAGAGCCACCAACGCTCCAGTACCTGATCTGCAGGGGGTAAGAAATTCACCCTAATGAAAAGGCTTCACAATAGCAAACGAAAGGATAAACTACCTTCTATTTTGAATGGCTTCACTGTCTTCTCATTACAGCTTTCTCCCTAAAAAGAGCTGCAAACGTCAGCACAGTCTGGGGAATTCAAGAAACAATATCAAGACACAAAGTCCAAATAAGCAGATGCAGCAACTAACCCTACACCGATCAGCACCTCTTTTCCTATTGACCGCTTCTATCCACGGGCAGGCAAGATGCTGCAGAGAGGAAAAAACCCACACCCATTTGGTAATACCGTATTATAAACCAGCCCAGCCTTTCCTTTTCTACAGGCTGCTCTAGCTAGTAGGCAAAGTAAAATAAATAAATAAATCTTATAAGCTTGACATCTTTCACAGGCACATATACCCTCTTCATCGTTCACAAGACCCCCGTGAACCCCACCACAGTTGTAGAAAACAAGGTCAAACGTATTCACAAGCTATTTTCCCTTTGCACCGTCGTAAGCAGCAAAGGTGGCAGCAGGTAGTGTCACGAGCAGCTCACAGCTCAGTGCCAAGGTATATCGCGCCCTGAAACAAACCGCGATCTCGTAGCAGCTTGGGTACAAAAAGCACGGAAATCCAGCCCAAAGGAGCAGCCAGGAGAGCCAGGGCAGGTCTGCTAGTGATCAGCCGTGCACCTATGGGCATCTCACTCCCCACCACCGTGTCTTTGCCACCTCCTCCTAATTTCCCCGTATCTCTCCTGTCATGGTTTGGGCCTCAAACCAGGACACTCTCCCTTTTTTATGTAGATTCTGCAGGAGCATAAGCTTCTGCTGCCCTGTGCTCCTGAGAGTGCCTCGACCTCTCCTTGCTAAAAGTACCTACAAGAACAAGGGAAAACAATTCACACACAGTTTAAAAGTAGCTGCTAAATATAGTTCCCATTCTTCAATTGTCTTACAAACTGAAATAGAAAAAGGCACCTAGGTTTTTTTTCCAAGATACTGAGCTGCTACTGAAGCATAGCAAGAGACCATTCTCTATGCCTAACAGCTTAGTCCTGAATTGAGACAGGGTAAAAGCCTCAGAAATGGCATAAGGCAAGGATCACAGAGTAGTTTTTGCCTTAATACCAGCAAGCTTTTTAAGATAAGATAATATTAACACAGAAGATTATGAGAAATGCCACATCTCTTTTCTTTTTAAAGAGTCAGTAATGAAAACTGCAAAGCTGAGACCCCATTCGAAGAAAAGATGCTGAGAACAAACCGATAGACATCCAAGGGTTAGAACAGACAAACCATTTTGAATTCTTCCTTCTAGCTATACATATGGCAGGGATAAGCCCCTTTACAACTGTCCTCTTCCCAAGACAGTTTTTGAGGAAACAGTAGGCACAGTTCCCATGAAGTTCAGGAAGATTACAAAAATGATGTTTACAGCTAGGCCTGGAAGATATTTTATTATACAGGAAAAATACCATCTTAATGTCCTATTAAAGATTTTTTCAGAGTCATTGAGAAGACTTTTATGATGCCCAGTGTTCTAATGAAAGAACTTGAAGCTTTTTTTTTTAATGTTGCATAAAACCCTACAGCAATGGCCTTGGAAAGAAGAGTTTAGTACCACAACCACCTCACTCGGGATTAGCTTCTAATTGGAGCTGTAACAGTGAAGTACTGGGAAAAAGAAAAAAGGCTCTGAGGACCAAAATCAGTATCTTTTCATGCACCCCTAGTGTCATCTCAACAAATAAAGCCATGTCCTAGACATCTGACAAACACATATACAATGGACTACATACAAGCTGAACCCCATTAGATAAATCCATCAGTCAACTACCAAGACGTCTGTCCTCCTGAAGGTGCTTTCTTCATTTGAAGAACAAGTTTATTTCCTCACAGCACATCAGAATTCAGCCTGCTGCTCCACCCAACATTACCTCCTTCACCTTCACACAATGAATGATTTGATTGAGCCAGTTGCAGAGTTGGGAGTAACTCAAGAACAAAGAGACAAGGACAGTTTTGCTTTGCAGTGAAAGTCCAGGGAGCAGATACTAATAGTACACAGTGCCTCTGGACAGGATAAAGGACTACACGACGCGCCGAAGACCCCACCAGCTCTGAGCTTTCTGTAAGAAAGCTTAAAAAGTTAGGGGGCACCTTGGGGGAGTATTTAAAATGAGAATAAAATAGGTTTGGGCTGCAAGATATACCTTTGGATATTTCCTTTTAACTATTGCCAATTGATACTACAAATTTTTCATTGACACTTAATGCAACTCTGGTGCAACACCATGTTGTCTCTCCTAGGAGCCTCAGGGCTCCAGCACAAGATGAAATAATCCTTCAGAAAGGAAAACACACTGCAGGCAAAGGCAGTGACACTGCTGATGAGGATAAGAGGTATTTCTTCACCGCTTTGGCCATCTCATTCGACTACTAAAGAAGACAGAAAAGCCCATGATCAGAGACTGGCTGCCAAAGAGCATCTCCTTTTGAAAACTGTTCACCATCAGTGAGCTGAAGAACGTACATGGGAGGAAATTCACGTTTGTGTTTGCCTGCTTCGCCTGCAAAAACCGAGTCCAATGACTCAGACATATAAGGTTGCTGGCTCTGGCTCTGACTGATCGTAAAATATAGATGCTTCCACTTCAAAGAAACAGGGTTTGCATCTGCTAGAAGTTCAACATCAAATCCAAATAGATGCCTTGACAGCTCTGCAATGGCATTTGAGTTTTGACCTGTATTACTGATACACAAATCAAACAAAAAAATGTATTATTAATTTCTACTAACCTTCATTAGCTATTACTTAAGTTTTAAATGGTGTCTAAGGACCAGTATCATCAATCTCTTCACAGCAATAAGTTTCCTGAATAAAATATAAGCATAAATTGTTTATGTAAGATACACTTTTGCCTTATTAACACAGGTCAATCTATAAGCTTTTAAAAGTACATCATGGAATTTATTGCTGCTAACGGAACCAATAGCTCACCTACACCTTACTCTTGTCCATCCCATCAAAAATATTTTGGGGGAATAAGCTAAAGCTCTTCATTATATTTGCTTTCTTGTTAAACGTCTGTTTAAACAGTCTCTGAATTTAGCATACATCATCTCCTACATAGACACATTTGTTAACTGTGTCCCTTTTTCCCCTTTCTTTGCACAGCTGACAGCCCAAAGATATGCAAACCCAAATTTGTACTTCTGGCACAGCATGCCCAAGAGATGTCCAAAACCTGGGTTTTGGGTTTAACTGTTCAGGCAATAAAGTAGAAAGAAAAACCTGTTTCAGATACAAATACTTTGATATCATACGTTTCTAATGAATAAATACTACAAAAAAGGAAACAGCAAAAACCTACATTCTCCACCTTTGATGATTCAGTTTGTACTTCTAAACTGCCCTGTTGTGACAGTGCCACCTATGAACGACCGCAAGATGTCCCTGGAGCTGGTGGAGGGAGGCACTCAGCTCCTACACATCTCAGGGGCGGAGGAAGCGTTGGAAGAAAGCATAACCTCTGCTCCCTTTAGAAAAGCCCTTTGCATGGAGATCCATAAGAAAGGAGATGGGGAAGAACCCAAAATCCTGACACCAAAAGAATAACCCATCTCCCCTTCCCACCTGCATGCTAGGGAGCAAAGGAGAAGCCCTGAGCAGAAGCCCACATAAGCCCGTTTCCACCGTTAAAAATATAACATAAGAGGATAAAGAATAAACAAACAGCCAGCGTGGCTTATCCCAGGATGAGCTCCAGTTCGCTACGTGTTTGTTCCAGCACAGAGGCAGAACAAGGAGACTAGGAAATACTCACAGAACTCCTCCTTGTTAGGTTGGAGTCACCAACCTCACAATGAGAGTACAAGCACGAACAAAGCTAACGCGCCTGTTTCACCATCTCTGAAGAGGTAAAAGGTTTTACTACTGTAAATCACGCCTTTTTCCTAAGTTTTATGAAACATCTTGACATTTAACACTGCTCAATTCCCGTCTCCGCAGCACAGAAGCTTCTTCATTAATTGCCATTTTTCTCTGATGATAAAAGTCAGTTCAAGGTCACGCCAAGCACCACCACACCACCTCCTACCTCTGCACTTCACCCTCCTGCTGTCACGCGTGACACCTCTTCACTTCTCTCGCTGTCACTGCTGTTGAACCTTCTGCAGAACTGACAGATAAAAGAGCTGACAGGAATTCCTTTGGACACAAGATAGAAATAAGATTTGGCTGAGCACCTCGTACACAGGTGGAGATAAGGACCTTCATGTGAAAGGAGAGACGTGTTTTCATGCCTCTTCCTCCAAATTTCTTTTCTCCTCAAGAAACACCACCAGAAAAAATATTGTGTAAGAAACAGAGATGGAGGAGGCAGGGAGATAAAACAAAAACAAACAGGTTATTACCTGGCATAAATCTACTCTGGTTCCTGAAGGAATGAATAAAGGAAAATGAGAAGACATTCAATACACCGAACTTTCTCCTTTCACAATATTGGGCTGCTGCCCAGAATTGAAGGAGTGATGTGAGTTTGCTCATGTGAGCCAAAAGAAATGGTTTTCACTTGATAATAGCATCCTTTACAAGATAACAATTACAGTGTTAATCACTGTTAATCACATCTAATTCTTGCAACATCTCACACTGGAAAGAGTTTTTGTTTTTATTAGTTTTGAATAAGCTCAACTTCACTTTTACTCATTTTCCTTGAATGCTCCTTTTCTACCTGGCATTAAAATCTCTCTCTGGACGTTTACTCAATTAATTTGCCTTAATTAAATTGAGATTACTCCACTTAGGAAGTGAAGTGAACTGAAATCAAATTAAAGCAACTTTAATTTTGAAACGTGTGCAAACACAGAGGTTTAATGGGGTTTAAATAATCCTTTTTAAATTCACACCTTTAGTTAATTTAATTCAACTTTCCTGAGGATCCCTGTATGGACACATTCTATGTCAAGACGTATTTGAGAAAAGCAGTGAAGTGAAGAACAACACCCATAGAGGAAAAAAAAAGATAAAGGCAACTCCCGCTACAGATCTTCTCTGCAACAGGATGAGATCGCTTAATTTTCTGCTTTAAAGTACCCTGCCAGCAACAAAGTGCAGGGCAGGATGGGGTGTGTCTGTACACATCCTCAGCACATCTTTTTCACCACTTACACAAGAGGGCAGAGCAATGAAAACGCAGACCTGAGATCCCTTTGTCAAATCAAGAGGTGAAAAATTATAGGGGAAAGGACACCAATAGCAATGAAGAAATAGATAAAGATAAATTAAACCTTACCCTAAGGCGAGACAGACTAGGACCACAGGCATTTATGGGGACTACTAGAAGAAAATGTCCAGGACCCGCATAAAGGAGTGACATTGATGCAACACTGCTGAGATGATTGTGCCATTGTGCGTAGTCTCATCAGGGTCATAGAATCATGGATAGTTCGGGTTGGAAGGGACCTTTAAAAGTCATACAGTCCAAACCCCCTGCCACGAGCAGGGACATCTTCAACTAGGTCAGGTTGCTCAAAGCCCCCTCCAACCTGACCTGGAATGTTTCCAGGGATGGGGCATCCACCACCTCTCTGGGTAACTATTGGGAATCCCTCTGCCCTCCTTTGAGTGGGCAGCATGGGTTGTCACTGCCCGCAACGTGAAAATGAGGAGCACGCTGGATGTTTCATTTGACACACCCCCCCAGCCCACAATGCAAGGCTGGCTAAGGCAAGACAAACATGGTGAGGTAACAGCAGCCCTTTGGTTTTGACTGTCAGTCCTGGTCATCAAACCATCCGTTATTAATAGTTGGTTGTGGCTATAAAGCTTTGGTCGACTGACTTGAATATTGCTCCAAACCCTTACCCATGGTTTGTCTTTTTGCTTCTCCTGAGCAGCCTCTTGGCACTGGAAGCTGCTCTCACTGCTTGAGGGCACGTTCTCTGAAATCTTTCCTGGCCCATTTCTGAAGTCCTCTGGCTATCATTTCTTCTTCTCCTGTGCACTCTCCATCTGCCTTCAGACCACAGATTGGTTTTTCTCTCTCCAGCGATATCTGCTCTTTCTCAGCGTGTCTGAAGACACCCCCTACCTGCAAACCATGGATGCTTGTGCAGGCTGGCGCACGCCCATGCGCGGTTCCCCCGCCAGCGTGTCCGTCTGCAACCCATCCCGCCCGGGAAGCACGACGACAGACAGCCTCCAACAACCCGCTACATGTCTGCAGAGTGACACATGCAGGGCTTGCCGGCTCAGACAGCGCTTGCCAACAGCTAACACAGACACCGGTATCTAATGTCACTATTTTCCCACACCTCGGCACTAAAAAATAAGAAATAATAATAATAAAAAAAAAAAAGTAAGGAGACCCAGCACTGCAAAAAGGTGGTGAGCTCGAGCTGGCAAAGCAACGATGCAGAGCCCGGCCCTGGCCCTGCAGCTGCACACAGCACTGGTGGGACACCGCAAAACCCCAGCGGTGTGTGCACAGGCAGATGTGTGCCCGTGCTGGCACAGCTGCATGGAAACCCATCGTTTTCTGTTGGGATTTTACTGTCATTACCAGTACCAGGAGCCCTGGCTGAGCCACGCACTGCACAGCCTGCAGAAATCAGTGGGACTGCTTACGCACATGCTTATGTGCTGCTCTGAGTCAGGGCTTAAAAGCAAATGTGTGCCTGAGTATGAAATAAATCTATTTATGGCACTGGAAGCTGTGCGAACTACACATATTTGCTACCTCTTCACTAACTCAAACTGCCATTACACACAGATTAGACGCTGACAGCAAAATAAAACTCTCGAGTTTTCATATAAAGACTGTCACAGACTAATTCAAAGACAATTTCAAATTAGCCAAACAAATCCCTGTCCAAACTTTCCTTCAAGTATAATGAATTGTTGGTTTAGTTCAGGCATTCACATTTTCAGCTCAAAACGGCAGAGGATTTTTTTCTTCCCTCACCAAATGTAATAAACCTGAGTCACTTGTACCTGCATAATCCTGTTCATCACTAATATGAGGTGTAATTTAAGTTCCAGAAAAAATAAAGATGGGGGGGATAAAATCGCATTCAGGACAATACAAAAATGCTTAGACCTTAAATAATCCCAGAGCACCACTTGGACTCACAGACCCTGGCAGGAATAGATTTCTCGCAAGCCGAGAGGGCACTGGGAATGAATTTCCCCTCTCCTCCCAACACAAAAGGCAGAGGCACAATCAATTTGTGCCAACAGCAGAACTTACACTGGGAAACCACAGGGAGTAGGTTAATTGTGAGATTGGGAAGAAAAATAACACTTGCTACAAAGCAATTAAAGGCCGCTCTCACGAGTGTTCACAGTCCTTTGCAATTTACTCAAAACAAACATGTTTCCCCAAAACGAAAAGGAAAAAAAAAAATAAAATCGAAACCCCTCAACCTTCCACACAAGCTCATTACTCCCTCCGGGTTCTGCTAAAACGAGCGCTGGCACTGTATTTTGCAGCTCTGCAAAACTTGTGCTTTTACACTCATGTGAAGATCTCTCCCTTACAATGACGAGGATAAAGAAAAGCAAAGTATTTTTGCTGTAATTTCCATAGAGGATCTCAAACACTTTGCAAGTGTTCGGGACGGCCTGGCCGGGCCAGCCTCGTGCTCACGCAGAGTTCGGCACATGGAGATGCTCCGAGTCACCACCACCTCCCATGGAACAGACAGTGGGGTGGAAAAGCATCGTGCCTTATTTCACAGGCGGGAAAACACAGCCCAATTCACTCAGACTTTTAGGAGAGGCTGATGAGCACTGGAAAGGGCACGGAGCTCCCTACACACACCGTTGGCTCTTCCCAGAACTCATCCATGACTCTTTTCCAAACAATGCGGCACATCGGCAGCGGAACTGCCCTTCGTGCCGGCCCCGACGGCGTTTCACGCGCCGCCCCGAGCCCCGCACCGCAGCGGAGCCTCCCGAATCCCACCGCAGCCGCCTCCTCCCCCAGAACGCAGCAGAGACGCTGCAGCAAAGCCCTCTTCGCCGGAGGGAGCCGGTGCGTTTCGGCGTGAAACGCATCGCCGCGGGGAAAGCGGCCAGGTTCCCTCGCCCCGCCGCGGGGAAAGCGGCCAGGTTCCCTCGCCCTGCTGAGAGCCCTCGGGGCTCTCTGCCAACACCAGCCAGCGCCAGCTTGCAGCAAGGCAAAGCCGGGCGTTGAGATGGGAATGGGCTCCCAGACGGACAGGGCTGGTTTGGTCACAAAAGGAAGCAACGCTCGGTGCGTTCTCCCGGTTAACGCGTTGGTGCCCCAGCGCTCTCCATCGCACGCGAAGAAAAACCTCCCGCAGATGGGAGGTGAAGGGATAGGGCTGTATCAGACCATGCAAGGGTAAAGACCTCCTGAGGAAGGGCTTCGTCAGCAGAAACCAACTCCTTCCATAAGCAAGTGAAAGTTGGCAAGTCAAGGGGGAGGGAAATAAAAAATAATTTAAAAAAAAATATATTGATAAGTAGTAAATCTCTGGAAGTGTTCAAGGCCAGGCTGGACGGGGCTTTGAGCAACCTGGGCTGGTGGGAGGTGTCCCTGCCCATGGCAGGGGGGTTGGAACTCGATGATCTTCAAGGTCCCTTCCAACCTAAACCATTCTGCGATTCTATAAATAAAAATCAGCAGTTTCTGCTAATTGCAGAGAGAAGGCTGGGAGCCACGCAGGGGCTGTTCCGTGATCAGCCTTCGGCATCTTCCAGCAAACACCTCTTTGCCTTTCATACANGGGGGGGGGAACCATGCAAGGGTCCAGTGAATTAGGAGGAAGCTATTGTAAAGGATATTAAAGCTCATGCTTTGGGGATTAAGCCAGTCTTTATCTGTTAGAGATCAGGATGTGGCTAACAGTAGGGGACAGATTATCTGCATCTCCCGACTTAGGAGGATTTACACCTTCTGAAGCATCTGTGCCCGCTATTGTCAAAACCACCCTTCAGCCTAAGCCAACACGCTCCTACGGGCAAGGAAAGAAGAGCTTTCTGGGTTGCATACAAAGGCCTCTGAGCGGCAGCACTTTCTAAAAGACTTTCAGCGATTTGGAAGAACAGAAATGAAATCTTGATTGTACTGGGCCTTGCCGAAGTGCATTTTTCAACAGCAAAACCTTGAGCTGGCCCTGCCCCGCAAACCCTGCCCAAGGTATGAGCCAGGAGATCCACACGGTGGGCAAAGAGCCCCCTGAAAACATCCTGGATTTCTGCAGGTTTCCTTGAGGGGGAAAAAGGTGCATACAAGGTCTCGGCTCATGACTAGGGAAGAATTCAGGTCTTCGCTCAATCCACCCCTCTGTTAATTAGCTGCTATAAATATTGAAAATAGCTGTTTCCTTGGGTCTGGGCCACGGTGTAGCCGTATCGGGTGCTCCTGTGCGCGGCAGAGCGCACACTCCGCACGAGGTTACAGCAATTGCACAATAGATATACAAACTCTTTAAAATTAATTTACCCCAAGTTCTTTAGCTGTGTCCCCACCAACCACATCAATTGCATCCATTTATAGTTACAGTACCAAAACCAAACAGCATATTAAATCTCCAGAAAGCTATTTCAGAGAAATAAATCAATCCAAATATTCCCAAAATTCATCTTCCAGATAAGCTGATAATCATATGCTCATAAAAAACAAATGTTCAACTGGAGTCAGTTTTGTAATATATTAATTAACATAATTTTCATCTGCGGTGACAACAGGCCATCTGCTGCTCTGGCATCACGGGAGACTCCGAGTTTCAAGGCACTTTAAGCCGTTTCTTGTTGCGCATAGCTGATTCTCATCTGAAAACTAAGCAAGAGTTTCTTATCTCTTTTTGGATAAGCACTCCCGACAGGCAGCAAAGAAACTTTTTGGACTGGTAAGCCAATAATCCCCGCCATCAGCTGCTCTCGGCTGGCACAGCGTGCTACCCGGCGGCCGGCACAAGGCACCGCACTCCTATACCCATGCCGGGACCTGGCTCAAAGTCAGAGAGGACCCGAATAGGAAAAGCCGTCTAGAGAAACAGTCAGCAGGACCTCCTCTGTAATAAATTAAGTGCAAGCGTCAATGGCAGAAGCTATTACCTGGATTATCAATAAAATTGGCCTGGGGCACAGGAATTACGACTAGACACCTCTGCAGACACAACTGTCTCCGACACAAACTTGCTGAGCTACGGCCAACCGGCAACCTCGGACATTTTATTTTTTTTTCAGAGGGAGTGAAAATGCCAACAGAAAACCATCACTATTTGTCCTGACTGTCTCTACCTTCCAGCCTCACCATAAATATGGAAGAATACAAAAATGGGTGAGGTTTTCCTAACTGTTATTGTCACTCACAGGCTCCCATAATTCAATGTGATTGCGTACAGTACTCCCAAATAGCACCTGAATCTGCAGAACCCCGGGGTGAACAACCATCGCTTTGGCAAAGACAAGAGGAAAATCACCCACATACTGGGCAATAAGCCCCCTGAACTTCAATGAGAAATAACAACCTCGTAGTTAAAAAGCAGGTTCATTTACTCTGCTATTTATAGCTTAATTATGTAGATGAGCAAGCTATTTCCAAGTCAGACCTGACAAGCTGCAACAATTTTATAAACAGAAAATCCCTTGGAAGATGCAGTTCAGTCCCCAGCTTTGAATCCAGGCTGAGAAGCGATGACCAGCGTCCAGCTCTGCAGGCCAGAACGGTTTCTTAACTATCTGCACCACACTGAACGGTGACGGTCTAGAAGTCCTCATCCTGTAGCTTCGAGATCTGCCGACCTCCCTTCACCTCGGTGTTCGCCACCGAGTCCCAGCTGGTCCCCAACCCATCCTGGACCCTACATTTTTGAGGGAGAGGATGCCTCATCCTTCACAGGGCTGTAAGACGCTGAGCAAATTGGTGGCGATGGCTATTAACAAATGTAACCAGAGCACCAGTGAACATTTCCAGGCTCTGACACAAAATATTTTCCAAATAAAATCTTACAACGCTGATAAAGGTCATTTACCAGAAATCAATATTTGGAAACAGACTCCTGAGCGCAGCGGATTAACACTGGTGACGATGGTATTTACTTTCATTAAAAGTAATATTTGCAATAATAGAGCATTATTTTATGCCATGCGTAAGGCACGCAAGGAAACCTAAACTATTTAAATGTAAATGAGAACGTTCATATTTGACACCAAGACTTTGCCATTCGTTATTTGCCAGAAGTATTAAAGGATTTCTATTTACCAATTTTAGCATGCAGTGAACCGCGAGTGTTTCTCGCCAGGCATTCGAGCGAGCCCTGCGCTAGCTCTCGCCTGACCCCTTCCCGTCTCCTGTCCCCATCCCGTAGATTACATTAATCCTCTTGTTTGTTCTTTCTTTAATTAAATGATACAATCTTTCAGGCGGCCTGCGCACAGATACCAGCAGATAAAACTTACAAAAACTGAGCGTACTCATAGGAATAATCTTTACCGTGTTAATTAGCCCCCAAAACAACAACGAAATGGAACCCAAGATTATTAAGGGAGAAGCACACGGAAAAAAATTGTAAGTATAACAAGCCCAGATTTCCCAAGTCCCTGACTCTGGCTGTTGCCTCTCATCACCAATAAGCACGGAAATAAATGACCTGACAGAGCTGAGAGAATGTCTATTTTTGAAGGTTTTTTTAATGGGCACATTAAATAAGTATCCGCTTAGACAGGCTGAGGTCAAGTTGACCCCCTCTAGTAACAGAAGACTTGCAGAATTCCCAAGATCCCTTCAGAAGATGCATTATAATACTTCATTGTGACATTTAACATAGGGAGCAATTCCCGGTCTCAGGCACCAACCTACAGGAGAGCAATTCATCTGGAACCAGCCGACGTGCTAGGGGGAGGCTTAGACTCATAACCTGGAAAAGAGTTGATGAGCACCTAAAAGGACCTGATGGATTTTGATGGATGATGCAAAGAAGTCAACTAACTAGCTTTGATTTCTGTTTTCTCTCCTTCTTCAATACCATGATTAATTACACAATAATCCCTGAGAAACTGGTCACTGCAACAACTCAACCACCAGCTTTTAGTTGTTATCCCAAGGAAATGATAAGGTTTTTTTGATCTTACAAACTAGCCTCTCTTCTCCTGTCCCCGCTAATGATATTTCAAGGGAGAACAGTTTCGTCTTTTACGAAAAAAACCCACACATTACAGAAATTCTTCAAAGTGCTGCCTCTCTAGCAATTAAAAAGTGACAGCCTGTTACAGAAGAGGAGGGTATGTGCTATTTTTGTATACTGCTAAATAGGTAATGCCACGCCAAGAGAAATCAGAGCTGTGGTCTGACTAGCACATATCCACAAGAGACGCACGAGTATGCGTCTGCCCCGAGACTACTGCCAGCAGGTGAGGGAAAGCCTCACCAGGTCCCACACCGATCCTCCCCAGTGCGGGGAGGTGAAGGATTGGGCTGGGGGCGGCTAAAAACACGTATGCTGGAAAGCCACCTTAATAAAAGGAAAAGATGTAAAGCATGAGATAATTTCTGGCATTTTCCCCGAGCGCTCACTATAATGCCACTCTCTGAACGTTCGAGTGAGAGGGAGACAGACCAGCTTGCATCGCTTTTGGATGCTGCCGTACCTACGTGCCGGTGCTGGCGCAGGGACCTGCATAGATTAAGGTTTCTCATGAAGGCTTTTAACCACCAAGGCAGTGAGGTTTGGAGCCTTTGAGGGAAGAAATGGAAAATGATTGGATTAAGTTCTATGACAGCATTATATAGGACATGAGCCCTCCTGGCTCGTCAGGATCTGAACTAATGACCACAGGGTCTCTTCCAGTTTTGCATCTCGGACATGTGAAAGAGGAAGCTTTCACGCAGCAGCTAATGAAGCACCAACAAGATCTATCTTTATCCTTCACCAAGGGCAACAGCTTACTAGCTCAAGCAGATAACATTTATTCTGCAGTCCAGACAGCTTTTAAACAAATAAAAGATTTGAAAATATAATGTTATTGATTGACAAAATTATGAACTTCAAATGCTTTGTGTAAAAGAACAACAGTTTGCATTTAGTTATCTAATGCTGATGGTGCAATACATTTAGCCTTCTTCATAATTCAAGGCAGTACATGTTTTTGCTGTTAAGGACACTGTTAATTTGAAATCTAATCATTTGGAGAGAAGTCATAAGTGCTTTCAAGTGTTTTCACAGTCACATTTCCATAGTCTTACAAAATATTCAGAAGCCTCTCCTCCAGAAGATCCACACAAACAACAGAATACCAAGAATAGACCAGACCTGAACATACCGCACCATGGCGGCACTTCTCCTACATACAAACGAAGCTGGGAGGAGATATATAATTATCTGCTATCTGTAACAATGCTACATATCATTCTTAATAAGCGATCTGAATACTTGAGCACACCGCATGACCCCAACCGCGGTCACAGAACACCAGGGCCTCCAACAAAGACGTGCAAAGGATTACAGCTTCCTTATGCCCCGCTCCCCCTCTCCCCCCAGCCAAAGGGGTCTAATAGCCACTCACCGATTACTCGCCCGGGGTGGCAATCAGCACGTGTCGCCCACCTTAAACACTCAAGCTCACAGCTAGATCCGTGGCGGCACACTTTTGCCACTCTATCACTGTGCCACACAGCTAAGCGGCAGCAAAAGAAGAGAAAGCTTCACGCTGTGCGATATTTCTGCTGATGACAAGCCTTTGAAAGTTTAAAGCACCTGAAGAAAAGCTTTTGTGGTCAGATAAATGGCCCATATGCTAGCAATTAAATTATACACGGGCAATATGGTTGATTGTCAGCTACCAGAATACAAATGGAGTCTTTCTGACTTTCAGAAAGTTGAGCTGGAGCTCCACGCGCTCAGCGGCCGCAGGAGCCCAACGGGTCTCTGCGAAGAGGGATTCCCCTCGATGGGCCACCACCCAAAGGCACATCTCCCCGCAGGGAAAGCTCTCTCCTGCAACGCCTCCTGCGGCACGGCCCCGAGCTGCGTCTCGGGGCTTTCCCCACACACACACACTCTCTCTTGCTGAATAAGTCTTCGGTCTGGAGTTTCAAAGCGCACCGTCCCAGCCCAGAGCTTGGTTCTTCCTCTTGTCCAGCTGGCTCCAGGCTCCGCTCCCTCGTGGAGGGAGTCAAGACATGAGCCAATTGCAAACACAAGCCAAGTCCCTTCCAAGCTCCTACTTGCTTTAATCTCTTGCTTATTACAGCAACCCTGAATTTACAGATGTTACTTGCACAGAAAAAGGAGTTGGGATTTTCTTTTTGTTTACGTGTATTTCAAATAGCCAAACCCCTGTGCTTCCTACACATAACACTGTCATTTCTGTCCCCCATTCAGACCACACTGCTTCACTAAAGCACATCATTAACAAAACCATCAGCTGACTAAATTGACATGCTCCAAATGCCACTTAATCCTCAAAAAACAAATCTGGTAATAAAATTGCATCTACTAACAGGTCAGTACGACTAAGCTAAATTCACGGGCGAGCGTGACCCTGAACACACACAGACATATTGGTGTCACCCAGATGTTGCTATGTTTGTGGCACTTGTTAGGACAATAGTGACATCTGAAATACACATACTGAATCTGCCCATTTTATAAAAGACAGACATAAAACTCCCAGGCACTGGCTCAGCCCACGTTTTGATTCCCAGCATGTAGCTTGTACCCGTTTTAACTTAATTTTGTATTTCACGTTGCGGTTGATAAATGAGATGTGGCACAGCATGACTGAAAGCTTAATTCCAGCCCCTGTAGCACACACCATCTCCCTACGATTAAGACAGGTCCCGTACAAAGTCACAGAAGAACTTCAGAGTCATGGAGGAGAGAGGTCTATCGGGGAAAGGCGCTATTTTTCACACAAGAGCCTTGAGCCAGAAACACCAAATCCCACCAGAAATCCTTCCCATTACATCACAAAGTTGCCATTTGAAATCCTGTACGCAAAAGTGAAATCATTTCCTTTTCATTTCCTGAAGACAGGAAAAAAAAGTCTCTCCAAAGGAAGGAAGTATTCCTCTCATAATTACAGTTTGGATTCAGCTGAGTTTTGCAGAAGCATACAGCCCTTGGTTTGCAGATATGTCATTAGCCACGATTACTTGGAAGATCCCGTGAAACTAAAAAATGAGATCGAACTCCTGGGTACAGAAATAATTGCTTTTATGTTGGATTGCTTTGCTTAATTTCAGAGAAAGGTAGACTCTGATAAACTGTACTCCTTCTCATATTTCAAAATGTGCGATGTTACAGTTCATTTAAGGTCCCCTTCCTTATCCTCAATACCACTCAGACTTAAAAACTCGTTTCACTTCCCTTCTTATACCCAATAGTCGTCGCTATTGTTGCTGCTGCAGAGCAACTAGAGTCTGTATGGAAGCACAATATGCAAAGTGTAGGAAACCCTGACTCCGCAACTTGAATTCCCTCTACCCCACTGTACGTTTTTTGGGCTTGAACACTTCCCCAACAGAACCCCGCCTGCATGCACGTCAGTTTTGCGGCTCCCACCTAAAGCTAAATCGTTCCTCCCCGTCTGAGCAAAGAGCAGCCGTTACTACCGGAGCTCTAAACAGAAGACATTTTGCTACCAACCACACAGGCAAATTGCAGCCTTCCAGTCCCTAAAGGGGCTCCAGGAGAGCTGGGGAAGGACTTTTTACTGGGGCATGGAGTGATAGGACGAGGGGGAATGGCTTCAAACTGGAAGAGGGCAGGTTTAGATTGAACATTAGGAAGAAGTTTTTCCCTTTGAGGGTGGTGAGGCACTGGCACAGGTTGCCCAGAGAGGTTGTTGAGGCCCCATCCCTGGAGGTGTTCAAGGCCAGGCTGGAGGTGGCCTTGGGCAGCCTGGTCTAGTGGGAGGTGTCCCTGCCTATGGCAGGGGGGTTGGAACTCGATGATCTTCAAGGTCCTTTCCAACCTAAACCATTCTATGATTCTAAGTCTGGCAAAAGTGTCATTATTTTAAAGAACAGAGTAATCACTGAAAATTTCCCGGGTTAGCGAGAAGACAGAGCAATTAGAGACAGCCCAGATGATTGACCAACACACTTCAGAGTTCCCAATGGTTTGCAAAGTCTTTCTGCCCAAACTTTGGTGGTTTTTGTTTCTCCCTAGAACTCGGAGTAATCTGCCTCCTGAAAACACAAAATGAACATAACACCAAAACAAATAACAAGGGGATAAGAGAGAGATGAAATTGCTGATGGATGTTGCTGGTAAAACTTCTGTGCAAGCCTACCTTCTGTTCTCTTCAAACGGGCTTCACCACGCTGGGACCATTTGTTAGACCGCAGCCGCTGCCAAACTGCAAGATGATACCCCTGACAGTAACACAACTCATTACACACTGATTTATGGAACGAGAGCTCAGAGGGGCCCAACACACAATCTGGAAGAAAAATCCCACCAAATCCATCCACAGAGGTGATATTTAATAGGTTTATGCATTTTATAGCAGCTTTAAGTGTGCTCCTATAAGAGGCAGGAAGGATGTGCTTATTCAGAAGGAAAATTCACTTCTGTCTCCCAGTCCGCTCTATTACATAGTGGTCTGTAGCAAGTGTTGTAGTTAAAGACTGCCAGCACTCTCCAAAACAACAACATTTGGGCACAGATGTCCCCGGGGAGAGACACTAGCACCTTTCGAGAACACCTTGCAGGTAGAGCCAAAACACTTAGCTTTAAGCTGCAAAGATTTTACACTTGGCAAATATTCAGGTGAGCAGAAAACACTCCTTTTAACCTCTCCCCATCTTCTCCACAGGCTCCCAGACCTGGCCACCAACCCTGCCCTCTTTGCAGCTTTGTTCCCCATGTGACCTTGCCTCACCATTGGGTGCAAATGTTGGGGACAGTTCAAGACATGGAGGAGGCCAACAAGAGGTAGGGTCCAATGTGCAGGGAACTGAAGGTGCCTCCTGGCCTCTCCTTTTCTCCCACTGCCTCCTTCTGTCAGGTGGTGGCGTGCCAAGGTGTTTTACCCTACAAGCCTTGTAGAAGCGTGGCATCTCGTAATCCCCTGGGACACGCAAGTCCCTGCCAGGCAGGTGGAACATGCACCGCAGCAGAGCTCTGCCGGCACCACCAGCCCCTGTGCCACGTCTCTGCCCTCAGACCCCTTCTCCCACGTGAAGGGCTCTGCTGTCTTGGCTACCGCTCAAATATTCCCCAAACATCCGCCACAAGAAATAGCGAGGGACTTTTGACATCCTCAGCATTGCCCACAACCAAGAGGACCATTTACTCTTCCAGGAAAGCCACCAGGAGCCAAGATGAGAGGGGCCAGAAGCCTGCAGAGACGTGAACAGCGGGTGCCCGAGCACTCCTCACTGCCAAAACGGACAATCGGTCCTTTCCCTGTTAAGTTTCCAAAGACAACTCTAACTGTCCATAACCATTTTGGCACCTTTGAGCCCACCTCTCACACAAACTCCCTCCTGGGGCTTCCAGGAGCCCCGTGGTAAGAGGGATTTTACAGTGCTTGATTGAAGCGAGCTGGTATAGATCAGACGAGAATGCTAAATGAGGTAACGCCAACCCGTCCTTTAAAAACAAACACCCACATGAGTGGTTCCAGGTATTAGTTGTTAATATAAAGTACTATTTTTTATCTAATACTTCACCCAGGAGTTGAAATTGAACTGTAATCCATAAAAGTTATGAACCTGGAGGTGGTGGTGGGGAAACAAACAAAGCAAGATGACAACTTCATGTTTTAAAAAGCATGCTATCAACTTGGGAGGAGAAAATACACACTTCATTTTGTCCAAACCGATGGAGTAAGTAGCAGAAAACACAATTTATTTTCAGTGTGTCACACACTGTGTGCGTACAACTCTGCCTAAGATCCTTCTCCCTCCCCAGCTCCAACTGGTTAGGAACCTTCTAGCAAAGAAGTTAAAATGAGAATTAAATCTTTAAACAGCTTGTGTTTGCAGGAAAGAATGGTGTCAATGAAAACAAGCCCAATTTGTCGATCATACGGCATTGATAATAAAAAACAACATATGAAAGCTCTATTTTAATGTTATTTAAAGTGGCAATATTCAAGCATTTTATTATAAAACGAATAATCCTGTCATATTATTACATATTATCACAACAGTGACAATCAATAAATTAATACACACTAATTACAACACTTGACTACAGCACTTGATTAGGAAGGGGGGAAAAAAAAATGACCACATCCCAGTGAGAAGAAACGGGAAGGATTTACAGCTCTCTAACAGCAGTGTTACGAACAGCACATCAAATCTGAGACAGATGTTTCCCTCTGCAAACAAAGAGCTTTGTGACGAGACCTCTAAGATTTGTTGGGTTTGGTGTGTTTTTTTTCACACCGCGGAGCTGTACCGTTGCAGTTCGCAGCACCCGGCAGGCAGCCAGGCACCTACCGAACCACACGCACACACTTTCAACACGTGAGACACTTTCTCCTAAGCGATGCCACAGTAACCAGCGTTTGGTTCAAAGTGGTGTGTTTTAAAAAAAAAAAGTTCAGACTTTTAGAGTACAAAAAGTTAATTTAATTCGCACATAGTAAAAGATGATCAGCCAAGCAGTTTCCTGCAAGCAGATCTTTTTTATCTTTCCACGTGGTGACCATGGTCAAAAATTATTAAAATCCTGAGATTTCGAAGCTGACCTTTATGCTAGCTCCAAACTTAGTATCTGAAACGGGGTGAGGATAGACAGGGAAAGGATATAGCGAAAACAAGATGTGCAAAGCCTCTACAATAGCCGGAGTGTAGTGCCACTGCAAGCAACACTCTGGGTGGTATTAAAATGTTTCAGCTAACCTATTGCAGATTGCAAATCTCATTTAGTACTGAAATGCATTTTGTCTTCTCTCCAGGTTACCTATTACTGCACTGCCTATGATAACACAACACTTGAGAAAGGCTGACAGACACCCTTTAATTAAAAGGGATTGAAAAATGTACTTAAGGCAGCACCGCTGGCCACAGGAAAAAAATTAAAATAAAAAAAAAAATCAGTGCTTTCCTTCATAAATTTGGAACACTTCTATATAAAGGATATGGATAGGCTCTTCCCCCGCTTTAATTTAAGTGAAGCTAGTTCACTTTTGGTTTGCCAGGTGCTGCTCAGAAGCCAGTCCTACCATGCTACAACCCTTCCCACAGCAGCTCCTCAGCCAGAAGCTATGAAAAAGAAAAAAGAAAGAAAAAAAAATCAACTTTCTTCTCTTTAGACATTGCCAACGGTCATCTCTTTTCACACACTTCTGCCTTTTTTGGCATAACGCTTGGAAGTTGCATCATCCTTTCAGCTTCACATTGAAAAGGCAACACCACACTCAACACTGACGCTTTGGAAACCTGACCTCATCGCTGCTGAGAAATAAATACTGCTTTGGACTGTCTTTCTCTCCCTTTCTCCCAAGAAGAAATCTTGTGCCTGCCACTTCGTGAGATTCACTGCAAAGCTGAAGTTCAAATTTATGACAGATGGTATCACAATTTCCACTTTACGTAAAGGTTGCATCAGTGCGCTGAGCTGATGAACTCAGATGTGTAAAATCCAATTTCAAGTGAAATTCTGCTGTCTGACATCGCTTTTTCAATAGTGAAACCTATTCTCCCACTCCCTGTGCGCGAGTCCTACAAGGTCACCCTGAGAGGTCCATCAGTGCAACGCAGCAGTCGGAGCTGTGCCCCCCCTCCTCGTCCCACCGCTATTTTACATGAGAGCAGCAATGCAACGCTCTGCCTAACTAAGTACTCCTATGATTTTTCTGGAGCAGAATCAGAAAACACACAGCTTTGCAGCTCAAAGAAAGAAAAAAAAAGAAAGAAAAGAAAAGAAAAAAGAACTCAAAAAAACCCCAAAAGCTGTGAAGCTCAGCTGAGTGAGGAGGATGAGGACAGCCCCGTTTCAGTGCGCTGCACAGACCCAGGGGGTCGATGTTGAAGTCTGAACGCCAGGAACTGCTGGTTGGGATCCAAGGGCTTGGGTTACACAGGTCAAGCCCCATGATCTAACAGTCCCCCTGACCTAAAGTCGATAAACCACACTAACTAAGCAAGATTTTATAAATTAAACATATGCACAGAGCAGTAACAAAGGCTCTTCTGAACCTTGACTTGAAAGTTCTTTCCTAAAGGGAATAGTAAATATTTTTAGAACTACATTTGCAAAAGACAGATGCTATCCAGAATTGTGTTATTAAGCCTTAAGACTTCAGGCGCCTCACTGTAGGGGGGATGAGGCAAAGAAGGGAAGGAAAAGAGCCGTTTCCAACACAGAAGGTGTAACTGTACCTCCCACCACCTTCGCATTAAGGTCTCAAGGTTATGCAGGTTGGGTTTTGCCTAGCAGGTAATGGGCACGGGATATAAACAAAGTAACTGGGATTTCTAGTACCTGCATAGGTATAATCTTACCATCTAGTATTTACTATATCTAATGTATTTTAAATATGTATACACCATCCATAGATGGATATACTAGTTATACACACAGTGTATGCAATACTGTATGTAATTTATACACAATGCAATTCTATAGTATTTACTCCTGGGCAGTGGCTACAGAGGAAGTGCACTGTTTCAGTTATGCTTTGGGTACAAGCGGAATACTCGCCCCAGGGAAAAGGCAATGAAAAATAAATGCTTTTGGACCATTTGAAAAATCATCCCTTTATCTTGCTGACACAGTGATAGGTGACGCTGTCATTTGTAAAGTTGAACGGTCTGATTTGGAGAAGGTGTCACGCTTCACTTCTGCAGCTCGAGCCATTTGTTAGGGAGATAATGCATCAACTGTTCTTCCGAAAAAGAAAACTACATTCCGCTAATTTTAAATCCAACAGCTTTGTTACTTCACTTGAATCCTTAATCACACTGCCTTTCAAACAAATGGTCTCAGCTCTTCGTTTCTCCTCTCTCCTGGTAATTTGATAACACAACTTTTTTTAAAGTGTTTTCAGTGTGCTACAGCAGCCCTGGCTGTCCCACCTTGGTGGGGCTCAGTAAGACCTTCACTCCGAAGATACTGCACGTGCACTTGCTTGCTCTTCACTGCGAAGGGAGAGAGCTTCCACCTCCCGGGAGCGCACACGGATTTCTCATGGCATCGTCCATCTCTGCTGTTTTCCATTACTATAGTTTCCCATATATAGGTCCAACTTTTTCCCCCCATTAGTATAATTAGGAGGCCCTGTGCCCATGATGCACGAACCAGGGTACGTGATCCCCAAGCACATGCCGTGGGTCCCCCCTTCCCCGCTGGGTGCTCACAGCTGTCTCCAACGGGGCTGCTGAGAGGAGACAGCAAAAGACAGCCCAAGCCGCAGACCGAAGCCCAGGGAAGCAAAGTAACAACAAATGAGCGCTGCTCAGGACGAAACCCTCCTACATAACCCGCCTCGCTTCCACCGTCACGGGCTTTTTCCTAAAAACACAGATTCACGCATCTGAAATTACTCTTCTTCTCCTGGGCTGAGGATTCACCGTGAGGGTGGTGAGCCCCTGGCGCAGGTTGCCCAGAGAAGCTGTGGCTGCCCCATCCCTGGAGGTGTTCAAGGCCAGGTTGGATGGGGCTTGGAGCAACCTGGGCTGGTGGGAGGTGTCCCTGCCCATGTCCCTAGATGATCCTCAAGGTCCCTTCCAACCTAAAGCATTCTATGATTTATGATTTCCCACCAAGCGGGTGTTTCTGCAGGTGGGCTGAGGACCTTCGGGTGCTGAGCACACATGGAAGCTCTGAACCTGCGTGGGGGTGTCTGAGAGGGGCACCTCTGAACCCAAACGGTTCCGTCTCTGCCACACTTTAAAAAAAAACACAGTAAAATGACTGACCCCTGAAGGGCCCAACTTTCGACAGAAGGAGAAACTGAGGCAATACTGAAATAAGCATTGCTTCTATGTCTCCTTTATCCATCACATACTATTAGGGACAAAATAAAAACCAAACCCACACAAAATCAACATAGAGGGCAAAAGCTGCTTTCCTCCTCTGGGGGAAGGAGGGATATTTGCACAAGGGAAGACGAACCCTCTCATACACACGCACAGACCGCACGGCAGCCCTGGAAGCCAGCGGCAGCCAGTTCATGCACAGGGAAAGGAAAAAACGCCGGTACAAACCCCGTATATCAAAGCCTCACTGCCTGAAGTGGGATGGAGATATGTATTTTTACCAAATACCACAATGTCAATTTTCATAATCCAGACTACGCCCTCTGGTTCTCCAACAGCTGACAGCAATTTCGGAAGCTGGGTTTCCCCAGGTCCCAGCCAGGGACATGCTTCTCCCTCCCCCCTGCTTTCGGGCCTTTTTTTTTTTGTGCATACCACCATCTGGGAAGCTGAGCACATATCAGAACTGCCCTTTGGAAATCAGGGAAGCAGAAACCAAAAGTCAAGCTGTGCGTTTCCAGCCCGAGGGAGAGAAGAACCGCCTTTGCGGTTCCATCCTCTGTTCCAAACCCCTTCCCCAACAGCCATCCCCTTGCTGGACCCCATCCCGTGCATCCCTGCCCCAGAGTGGGTGGGAGGGGAAATTCCCAGCTCAGCAGCTCACCAGGACAACCCTTCTCCCAGGTGCCACTGACACAACCCAGGCTGACTCCGGGTCACAGTCCCCATCCCTGCCCAGCAGGCTGCTGTGGGCCACCTTCTGCACTCCAGGTGCCTCCACAGAAAATTAGCAACTTGTTTTATCGAGTGACTAGTTACTCGCCTTCTTTTTTATTTTTTATTTTATTTAAATGTAAGACATCTGCCAAAAACTGGAGGCGCCCAACCCAACCTCTCCTTTGCTTGCTCCAGGACACCCCGGGGTCAGGCGACAAGGCGGCCCTCCGCAGCCCGTGCCACCTTGCTCTACGCCATTTACAACCATTTTGTAAAAATAACTGATTTTGCCACTTTTACAGCGTGTGCCGCTCATTCTTCATTAAATACACCTCTCCTTGGAAAACCCATTTACTCTAGCAGGAACACCACGCATTTATTACTGGCACAGACAGCAGCCCATAATGTTGACAAATGCTATAATGATTGGTAAAACGCTTGCTGGTATAGCAGCCTTTAGGCTTAATTTCTAACATGCTGACAGCACGCGGTGATAAATATGATATTTTTTTTGCACTTGAGCAGTAATAGCACAGGCAATGGCCTCTGTGCGCCCAGGTAATGTCAGCTGTAGCTTGAGGATACTCCAGATCACACTCCACCTTCCAATTTCTTAGACCTTTTGCCTGGGCCAAAGCTTCAAAGGCGACAGTGGAAATTCACGGCGCCGCTTTCCCACGCACTGCGTGCGGCGAACCCCGGGAGCGCAGACAGTGGGGAAGCCAAGCGAGTCACAACACATTTGGTTTTTTCTACGAATACAGTGATTCATCCAATCCAGGAGTGCTCGGGGGAGCGCGCTGCTTTGAGGAGGAAAGTTCACTATTTTAAGGGAAGAGCTTCTGGCAAACGGCAGGACAGAGAGAGGCACGCTCGCTCTGCTGGCGCTCGAGGGGAAAGGGTCCAACTCTGCAGCGCCCGGCCGAAATCGGGGACCGGAGCCCAGGTGTCGAGCCGTGCAGGTGACCACCCTCAGCGAGGGCCACTGACCGCTCCAGAACAAGCTGCTCTCGTGCCCTCTCCCCTCTGCATCCAAACATTTCTGCCTTGGCATAATCCTGACATACAACAGGGGCTTTCCTGAGGTCTGAAAAAGACTCCTCTAGATTAAACAACACCAAAAAAAAAAGTGATTTCTTATGTAGCTGTTGCCTGTAATCTAATCGCCACAGTGCTACATTCAAACTCATCCTTCTGGGTTTATCAAGGCCACAGCCTACACATGCCCCGTGAAATTATCCCTTCCCAGAGGGAAATACACATTCTTCCCTCTGGTGGGGCATGGGAAGGGGAGGAGAGCCATGATATCGGACATCCATCCCTGTGGCCACCTCAGCTACTCGTTCTTCTGATGGGACAGGAGCATTGCTGCTCAGCAGGGCATGGGGAAAGCCACCAGGATTCCTATTTGCTGGATGCCCACATAGGTAGTTACACAAAAAGCTATTTCAGATGAAGGTCGACAACTGGGTAAAGCCATAACATTGCTGTACCATAAAGAAAACCAGATTTCCTCACGCAACGCTGGCTCACAAACAGAGAGCTATCTTTGCACGGGTAATTCATAACAGGTCTGCGTTTTGACAGCAAGCAGCAAACAAATGGTCCTGCCATTTTTCCCCACAACATTTTAGTAGTATGATAAAGAAGTTCAAAGCCTTTTCTAGGCTTTCTCAAGCTGCTTTCCACTCTCCCCGAGTGCGCGCGCCCCAGGAAGCTGGCGCACGTATGCAGTTAGCACTTGCGAACGTCTGCCTTCATGTTTACAGCTATCTCAGACTGAACAGCACCCATGGCAAGCCATGGCAAGACGGAGAACCCAAGCCCTGGGAATTTGGCTACAGCCTTGAGCATCTCCGCCAAAAAAGGACCAGGATACTTTTATGGATGACGGGAAGAACGGGGTGCACAGGGAAGGGGGAGGCAGGCAGCTGCTTCATCTCCTCTCTGCTTTTTCCTGGGTCAACCTTGGAGTTCAGAGAAGTAGAAAATAACAGCAGTAACCAAACAGTATGAAAAGCCAGAGCCCAAGAGAAGCGGAGCTATGTTTCCCCGAAACGAGTGGATATTAGTTTTCTGACAGTTTAAATATTGTATTCTGCTTACTGACTGTCAGTAAATTTACAAACAGTTGGCAGCTTGGCTTATGACCAGGACCCAAAGGAATGTTGACTGTAGCAATTTAATGGCCTGTTCCTATCAGCAAGAGCAGCAACGTTTAAAAATACTTCTCATTGCGAGTGAATTTATCTTAAAAAAAAAAAACCCCGACCAAAACCACCCAACAGCAGAAGAGATGCTAGTTTTACATTTCTCACCCTGCTGAGGCCTCATATCAGATCATTATTCATTCCACACACCCCCAGCCACTTCTCCAAAGCTTTGAGTTTTGCTTCATTCTAACTGCTAGGATTGCTAACTCAGTGATGAAAATAGACAACTTCTGGCTTTTTAACAAAAAAATAAAAAAAAATTAAGAAAACCCTCACTCCCTAACAAAAGCTTTATCCAGTATTTAAGCAGTGGTGAGTCAGCGATGCTGCTACACCAGAGACACTAAGACTGGACATTCTTCTTAAAGTTTCCAAATTTCTTCATGCCAGAACAGAAGATACACAGACAGATAAGAACCCTAAGAGAGCCCTGTGATTTGAACGCTTACAGGGCTTGCGATTCTCCAGACTCTCCTTCACCAGCCCTGTATCACCCAGCGTGTTTTGCCTGCAAAAAATACCGCAGCTCCCATCCAAGAGGTGGTGGCTTTGTGCCTCGCGTGTTCCACCCCGTCCCCCTTTCCCACCCCCTCAGACATGGAGCAGCACAAGGACGAGCCCGAGCTCACTGTGCTGTGCCAAAACCTCCCCGCTGCCCGAGAGACACACTGGCACAGTTGGGCTTCTCCAGCAGTGGCCACCGCTTCTCCATCAGCGGCCGTGCAGGTGAGATGTGAGCTCAGGCTCTCTCCCTGGATGAGCTCCATCCTGAAAGTTTTCACCAATAGCACTGATGAAGCGGATAATTTCTAAATGACTTCTCCACCCCGCCCAAGCGTGGTCAGTTAGCCAACACCAAAGAGTTTTTGCCAGCGCTTGCTTTGCTCCAGCACCGCGATGCGCCTCCACCAGCAAAGCTCTCCAAGCAGCAGTTGCGCCTACACAGGCAGCACATCCCAGCGAAACTGGACAGTCCAGCAGGACCTGGTGAATTCTTTCCTTTAGCGTAGTTTCCTCCATCTCAACCTGCTTCCCACGAATTTCTGAAACAGCCCTAAAGACCGCACTCAACAGGCTACGCCATGCATTTCACTGCAAAGAAATAAATCTACGGAAAGGGCCACAGTCAGTTAAACCAATCAAGAGATTGTACAGGGTGAACTGAGTGTGGGAAATGCATCAAAAAGGAAACGGTATCAAAATAAATTCAGGATACCCGTCTAGGAATGTGAACTGTTGCTTTCCATGCAATTATATAGGAGACAAATCATAGCTCTGGCTAAAAATGTAAACATCTCTATAAGCAATAGGGGAGGAAAA
Source organism: Anarhynchus alexandrinus (assembly GCA_008711295.1). NCBI lineage: Eukaryota > Metazoa > Chordata > Aves > Charadriiformes > Charadriidae > Anarhynchus > Anarhynchus alexandrinus. The sequence continues at coordinate 690,057 of VUYV01000056.1, read as the reverse complement.
GCAGGGTATCCAAACTAAAAGGCTCTCACACCATTAAATGTAATCACTAAGCAACTATTAGCCAGTCTGAAGAGAAGATGAAAGGATAATGGAGGGAGATATGGGCTGATAATTACAGTGGAAGTGAAGTAAGTGAGATAGTCCATATTTATTTTTATTAAACTTCCACAGATATTAATAGCCAGATTGTACTGAGGGGGAGGAAGGGAGAAAAAAAATAGTAAGAATAACCAAAATGCTGGAATTACTCTCGGGTTCCCCAGAGAGTCCTTCCCCATAGTCCAAGACAAGGACAGACTCACGGCCACCCCAGCTCCAGACCACGGCACATCAGGGCATGCCAATCACGCAACCGAGTGGGAGACTTTTGCTCGTACTAATATGGTCCTTTTGGACCAGGCTATAAAAGGAGCAATACCATCAGAAGAATTTCATAGCGACAACGAATACAAAACTTGCTTTTCATAGGTCTAGATTTTAAGGACGTAGCCATTTCCCTCAGCAGAGCTCAAAGAAGTCAGCTACTATCGTTATCATCATTTCATAAACAGGGGAGCTGAAGCACGGGGAAGTGGAACGACACGCTGAGACCGTCCTGGAGGCCAAGGCCTGGAGTCCCCCTCCCACCAGACCACCCGCTTTCCCCCAGCTCCTCCCCACAACTGAAGGATTCCTCAGGGCTTTATACAACTGCTTCCCAGCCTCAAACAGTTACAAATGTGATGTCAACGGCCCACGGACTTCAAGAAAAATATGCAAGACACTTTATCTATCTTGCTGCCTCCAATAAAACTGAAGTGACACTTGTCTTTAAAGAACCACCTCACTATATTTAAGAATTAGCGTTACACAGCTGCGCCCATGAAGAGACGCGCAGGACAGTTACACGCTGCAAAGCACTATTGGGCAACCACTGCAAAGAGTGGGCAACCACTGCAAAGAGTGGGCAACCACTGCAAAGAGTGGGCAACCACTCGCAGCAGCAAGTGGAGCATCCCTTGACACTGCAGTACTCCTTTTAAATCTGCCTACTAGAAAACCCAGCGGTGTATCCAAGTCAACACCAACACTCTTCCCAACAAGAAGAGCATCTCCAGAATCCACGGATAACGTGCCAGCTGACACCATTCTAGCTGTAAAGCACAGCAGGGTTCATTTTTAAAATGTTAGAGGAGAACCTGCTCAGGGAGCAAGGCGACTACATGAGAAATATGCATTTCAGAACATCTACCTCTCCTTACAAGAATAACCCATATTACATTTCAAAAAAAAACCATCAAAAAACAAACAAACCTCCCTGTTCAAAACATTTGGTGAAGGGCCCAGAAGAAATGTTTCCAGGAGCCCTTCGTTAAGACCACGTTGGAGGACTGCTTCTACTGATGCTTCAAAACACCAGTGCAGTTTCTGCCCTCACCTCTGGACCAGTTGCGGGTGGCTCAGCAGAGGTTCCCCTCCACCCCTGCCAGACTAGAAGTCCCAATAAAAAGTGGGATTAATACTAGGATAAAAATACATATAAAAGACCATAATGGAGCTCTCCAGGACAAGGCCTGTCATCTTTGCTGCATGCTGGTTACTGCCAAGGATGACAAAAACACAAATCCCTGAGCGGCCTCACAAAAATCACACTGCTGTTCTTTATTTCCCCTTTCAAATCGCTATACAGAGGAGCCATCAAATAAACCGGAGAAAATGCTGGTGCTATTTGTAACTCTTTTCTGACATTTCCTATTCAAAGCTGAACACCAAGTGACAGCTATATAAAAAAAAAATAATGTAGCATTTGGATAAGCAAATATATAGTAGATAAAATGCTAGGAAGAGAGGACCGAAGGTTCCACTGCCAGTATGGCATATGCTCCCATGGTGCGCTGTCAGCCCAGGACTCAGGAATCACATACACCTTTTCTGCAGCAGTATTAGCAAAAGCATACTGTCACTCAGCTATATTACCCTGTAAAGGATATTGCTTTCCCACAAAAAGCGCTGTTGCTTGTCCATGGCACAACCGGCAAACACAGATAAAGACATCTGCAGATGACGTTTGAAAGACATGGCTAAAACTTGGGCAAAGAGTTAAAAATTGGATTTTTATCACTCAGCAATCTGAACCCTTACAGAATTTTTTATTAATGGCACAGAAATTGATTTTATTTGGACGCATCATATTCTTACACAGAACATGTTAAAGCTTTAAGCAGAAACAAAATGACCTGGTAATGTCATGACTGAACTGCTTCACGAAGCAGCGATAACCGGGCGATCCGGCAGCTGAGCCGCTTCGTGTCACGGTGACCCAGCGCCCACCGTGTACCCACCCACAGGCGCACATCGCTTCAGACATCCGCAGACTCAACTCCTGAGATTTTTGTCCTCTCTCCGCCCTCCCAGCATCAGTCTCCTTTCATTAATACCTTGTGCCCCTTCTTAGGAGCCCTGACCAGTACCCGGAAAATGTATTTTCATTTTCCTGCAGGAGTACATATCATGCCAGTTGGAAAAAGAGATTTTATTTTAATCAGGCTAAAGATGAAAGAAAAAAAAAAAATCAGAAAGAAAACCAGGCAGATCCCCAGCGAAGCACGCCAAAAAGTGAACCGAGTTACTCTGTTACGTTTGGCAGTTGTTTGAATACACAACAGCACATACGGTAATAAACACATTTACTTTTAAACCAGCCAGGAATAGGTTTAAGGAATAAGTCCCGACTCAGAATTCACAAGTCACCTGCAAGCAAAAGGACCAGACCTTAATCCTCCTACACCGCACGTTCAGATTGCACCGCAAGTCACAATTTTAGAAGTAATCTCAGAAGTAAGGGAACTTGCTACTGTTTTGGCCAGGCAGGAAACGGAGTAGGAGCTTAACTGCTAAATAAATGATTCTTTGCAACAATTAGAAATGAAATTAAGTCTTTCTGGAACCCCCCTGCAGCCCTGGCAACGCGCCCCAGGCTGCGCCGCCAGCTGAGCCGCACGCAGCACGCGCCAGAATAAAACCTGATCGGATACTGAGTTAGGACTATACTCCAAATAACCGAGAGGGGTTTTTTGTTTTTTTTTTTGTTTGGTTGGTTTTTTTTAGCCTTCATATGAACATTACAGTCATATGCATTTTGCAGCCATCAGTTTTGGCACGGCTAATTCCATTTTCTTTTAATGATTTATTGGGGCGGGGAGATTCTTGGAGCAGCAGTCAGGAGAAATAAAGAATGACCGCCTTTCACGAGATCAGAGATGCATTTGCACATAAACAGCTGACAAGAACTGCACTCAACAGTCTGCAGGTGCCCATGATATAATAAGAACAAATAAAAAGCTTATGACACTGTAACTCTGCACCAGCAAAAACATAAATCCCGCTGGAAGCACCGGAGTCAGATGGCCTTTGAAATCGCTCACAGGTTCTAAATTTCCTGGCAATGGGCTGCAGGACTGGTATTAAACCACAAAAACCTTCTGCCAAACAAATACTGAGGCAATAAATAGCGACAGTAAAGCAGAGACAGATAGACCTTTGAATCCATTGGTCAAGAAAAGGGGTCTCTGGAAGACAGGGCGCAGATCTCCTTACGGGACCTGACCAAGTGGCCGCAGCAGATCCCCGGCGCTGGAGGCACCCCCGGCACCTCTCTGCCCCATCCTCCGCCGGGCAGCATCGCTCCGGCTGGGAATGGGCAGCGGGAGGAGGCAGAAACCGCAGGAAGAGGGCTCTGATACAGTAAACAGTGAGGGCACCATAAANTGACTGGCAATAATCAAGCCATGGACAACTCCGTTGACGTGGGTTTATGAGAAGGGAGCCGGGCTCCCCGGGGCTTTGGTAGCATTTGCCCTTTGCTTTGTCCCCCCTGTGCCCAGCGCGGTGAGCGCCCGGCGGGAGGGTCCCCAGGCAGGGACGGGCAGACACCAGCCCCACGCTGAAGACCCCCAAATCGGAGCCTCTGTGCTCAGTGGAGAGGATTGAGAGCCATCAACACTGAGCTGGAGAGAGAAAGGGTGGGGGGCAATCGAGTCATCGCTGGAAAACAAAACACTTACACTAAATCCCCATGTAAACAACCAACTCTGGGCATATTTATTTATTTTTTTAAATCCGTTTTTATATCTAACCACCTCATCTCTAAAAACCATGACAAAGTTCTTACTCCATCCAATTACACACACCCTCTCAACACTTTTAATAGCAAAGTGATATAGATTGGATCAAAAACAGCGCTTCCATTAAGCCATAATGGACCAAGTATCACTCCACAAGCCTTTAGTATTCATGGGCAGGCGCCTCCCGCGTGAACCACCGCTACACCATCATTTAGCCCGCAATTACCTTCAAAACAGGCGGCAGTACGAATAAATCTGTGATTATATAAATGCTAATACAAAGAAAAGACAACCCTTAGTACGAATCCAATGACTAACACAGAAGCACAACTAGAAAAATATCTTCTCAAGCACATTCTCAGTAATCCTACAAAACGCGTGCAGCATCCCTACCGCTGAAGGATGAACGGGGCCGCAGGTTTGCGCCACTTCCCAACATCACTCAGCTGTAAAATGCGGGATTCACTTTACAATCAGAACTGGATGGAATTCAAAGCAAGGGGTCATTAAAACCTGAAAGCCTCTAAGATTTTCTCCTCTTAAGGAAAGTGAGCAAGTATGTGGCCTCTTTGTTGAATGCATTTAACAAAAAAAAAAGCCCTTAGTTTTTTTTTTTAATATATATATAAAAAATATTCCTCACTACTGACAGTCTTCCACAGGAAAAAAGCATGAAATACACAGTCCTCCATTATTTCAGTTTGGGGATTATTATTTTTTTTCCCCAAGTGGAGGAGGGTATTTCTTACTACGCAATCTTTTCTGCAGAGACATCGCAGCCTCTGAGCATCGGATCTTCTCCCCTCTCACCAGCTAAGCCCCATTAGCTTTGGTGAACACACACATGGAGGTGGCAACCCACAAGTGCTCATTAAATCACCCCTTTAATTCACAAGGTGACACCCAGCCGGGACCAAAACAATGACTCAATATGGCACTGCGGTCACTCAGAGAAATTAAAGACATTTTACACATCCAGGTCTAATCTTCTATCAGTATTTATAGGTAACGGATTCATATGGATTTATAGCCTCGAGGGATCCCGAGATGATCTATTCCCATCTCCCCGTGTAGCACAGGCCACATCGTATCAATCAATTCCTCCCTGGCTTCTGCTTTAACTAGAGCATTTCCCTATACATCAATCCTTGATTTAACGCCTTCCACGACAGGGAATCCACTGGGTAACACTTGATAAATTGCTTCAGTGGTTAATTATCCACCTTGTTAAAAAAAGGGTACTCCATTTCCTGACAACGTATTACTTGTAAAATTACAACAGAGCTTTAATAAAACGGCCTTTTTTAATCTGTAGCTATTGAAGAATGGACTAATAAGAACATAATCTCCCATTTTTATATACTTGAACAAAAAAAAAAAGACATAAAAGAAGGTAATACTGTAGAGAAAAATGAGGAAGATATGTTTTAAAAGACCTCCCAAAAAAAGAGATAGCAACACAGCCCAGGTCACTCGCCCAGACGTACCAGTTGGCCGTGAAAGAAGACTATTTTAATATACTCTATTAAAGCCACCTTAGTTCAGCAAGCAGTAAACAAAGGTGCTAAATCCATGGACAACACAACCCTGGACGTGAGAAAACCCCTGTGACACTCTTGGCCTTTAAAAGCAGCCTCCGGGTCAGGATATTAACTCACAGGCAACAAACATCCTCCTCCTCGTAAGGAACAGGTCCTTCCTGCCAGGGCAACAAGCCCAGCCTGGACACAGATCTTCACCTGCTCGGAGAGCCTTCACATCCATCTTCACGTCTAAGCAAACCCCTCGAGAAGTGGGTTATTGGCGCTTTCTGCCCCGTGTATTTGTCCATGCTGTTCAACACCAGCAGCAGGTCCATGGTGCAACTTGGGGTGCGCCAGAGAGCGGTTAAAGCTCTCTGATAAGGGCAGGATAATGGCCTTCAGGTCCCTTGGCTGAAGAACTCATTTGCCGGAAGATACACATTCACAAAAACCATCTACTGCAACTGTGCAGGTGGGAAAGTTGTACTTAAAGAAAATCAGGCTATATATTAGAAAACCAACCTCCTCTGTGGAAGGTCTGATGCAAAGGCCACTCGGAGCCCTGAAAAAGCTTCCTTTATCACAAAAGCCGAGTTGGGCTGCCCAGGCACATCCTGGCCGGGTGAAGTGGGGATGAATTTTGCCAAGCTTACAGTCTGATTCATAGCAAAGCAAGTTGAGCTAATGAGGCGACATTTACTGTGATGAAAGCGAGGGAAGAATCGCTTCTCATACAAAGCATCTCAGTGAGCAAAGAGTTACGAGTTCATTTTTCCGCACATGTCAAATATTTGAAGACATAAAACAAGCCATGCATGTATAAGCTTCTTTTGACGCATATAAAACACACATCATACTTAACCTCAGCAAATAAAAACCATTGGGCCCGAGCCAGCATTTTTAAGACCTTCAGGATCAAACTCTTTAGGGCACTGCCTAGGTCATTTATAACAATAATAAATAAAGGGGAGGAGGAGAAGAGAAAACAGAAGAAAAGAAAAGCCTTTAATATTTTAAACTATTTTCTACTGATTACTCTGCAACATGCAACAGCCCATGTCCCTGCTGTGACCATCACTTCTCAACAGCGGTAACGCAAGTTTCAATCTAGGCTTATTTTAGAAAAGGGTGAGGTCTGACACCACCTCTGTCACCAGCCTGGGCCAAATGGCTGAGATGAGCCTGCAGAAGGTGATATATCTGACCTCCAGAGGTGACCACAGGCCACCCTGCAGCACTTCAGCACTGGTTTGCACCTGCGGTTCTCCCACTCTCTGCCGTGGGCCACAAGATGACACAAGTCCTGGCCAAGAAGCATCAACATCCGAGACACGCAGCACCACCACGGTGCTCCAAGGACCACAGGGTTCACAACAAGCAACATACCAACCCAGGACTTGGAGACCATGCCAGAAATGAAGCCTTTCATGATTCCCCAGGCACTGATTGGGGCCATAGGGTTTGAAAGCCCTCAGCTGGTTGGAGATGACCTGGAAACTTGGGCTATTCCAAACCAAAAACCCACAGCCACACGTTTTGCAAATGAGAGGAAAGACTTAAGAAGTGAAGACACTTAAGGAGCTCTTTGGTGTGAGCTGATGGACAGGATTAACAAATAAATAAAACAAGTTAAAAGGGGAGAAATACAAGTGTTTCAGGGCCGGTAAGCCAAAACAGCAGCAGTAGTTGAAATTAAGCAAAGAATCCCCTTTCCTTCACCATCTTCTCCTATTTGCAGTCCATTCTACTGTCAATTAACATATTTAAATGTCTTTACTAAGACTGGCTTTGTCAGACAGTTCACATCTTGCAGAATCTGCCCCACCTGACTGCGCGGCACCCTGGCTTTCAGCCCCGCTCCCTGCTGACGCCACACTCCTAATTACACAATATTTGGGCAAAGACAGGCTGCGTGCCCCAAAACGGACACGCAGACTTCTCCCCTGTCACTCTGGGCATCAGCCAGAAGCAGCACTGAAAAAAGCAGAGAGTTCTACTCAGCGCCACCTTTCCTACCCAGCGTCACAGCATTACACAAAACGGACAATAATCTCTCTTCAGGAGGAGAGAAAATAAAAAGGTAATTTGATTTTTTTTAGAAATGACATAGCAAAATACATAGCAAAAAACCTAACGGAGCAGAAGGAGTTACAGTTCAGAGGTGGCTCAGAGGTCCCCTACAGTTTTAAAGACACAAGTATCCTGTTAGTTATTAAAAGTCCCTCTGAGAAGCAAGTGGCCTCTCTGAAAACCTTTGTCTTCAAAACTTGGTATTATTTTTAAATCCTAACAAGGAATCCAGACACCAAGAATGCTCTCAACCCGGAATCCCTCTGATTATTATCAAAGGAATTGCTTAATATAAAGTCACTGCAGTTGTAAAACATCAAGTGTGCACTTAATATGCTGATACCAAAACCTGAGTAATACAGCTGGTGAACATCCCAAACCTCCTGCCAACTTACTCACCGTGTGAATATGAAAAAAAAAAAAAGAAATCAACCCAAAGTTTGCTACACAGCTTTCAGCTGTCAACAGATTTTATCCTAAACAGTTTTTAAACCAAACCAAACCCATGGCCAGCTGCGCTTGACGCCAGGTTTACTGGCAGCCAATTAATGTTTTACTAATTCCAGAAAGAGCAAAACCCTTTCCCGATTGCTGTTAGGTTACGTGGCTGTAAAACACTCTGAGTTGCTTTAAAGCAGGAGTTCCTCCCCAGTGAATATGAAGGATGAAGAGGAGGAGGAAGAGGAGGAGGATGCTCAGGGCAGGCAGACCCTTCCACCGGGAGCCCCGAGCATCCATCGGCCATGTCGGGCCCATCCATCGGCCATGATATAATAAGAACAAATGAAAAGCTTATGACACTGTAACTCTGCACCAGCAAAAACATAAATCCCGCTGGAAGCACCGGAGTCAGATGGCCTTTGAAATCGCTCACAGGTTCTAAATTTCCTGGCAATGGGCTGCAGGACTGGTATTAAACCACAAAAACCTTCTGCCAAACAAATACTGAGGCAATAAATAGCGACAGTAAAGCAGAGACAGATAGACCATGGCCATGTCATCCATGATAGACAGATAGACATGGCCATCCATCGGCCATGTCAGGCCCATCCACGGAGGTGCGGAGGAGGCCCGGAACGCCGAGCTCGCTCTCGGGCCTGTCGGAAATCAGTCCGCAGGAAGCAAGCGGGGTAAAAGGTTAATGAAATAGAAGCTGAGGAAATAAAACAAGGACACAGATGACTGTGCCACAACGCCCCGGGGCTGGCTGCAGCCCTTTCCCCAGATCAAGGGCTGCAGAGACGTGACCGGAGTTGGGAAAGCAGGGTGACGTCAGGATGTTTCTGCCTCCCATGGCGGGGCTTAACGTGCCCTCACAGGCACCACCACCACCTGAGTCACCCCCGGGAGCAGAACCCCCACGGCGCTCCCTGCTGTCCTCCAGCTGGGAAGGAGCCGGAGGGTTTGTAAGGAAGGAAATAGAGACAGAAATTGGGCAACGAAAGCTTACGTGACATGAGGTCACGCAGTGAGTACTGATTTGGGCTTTCCTTGAAAGAAGCAGCGAAGCGTGGTGAGAGCAGAGACCTCGGAGAGGGGTGTCCCGAGCACTGCCGTACCCCCACGGGCCTGAAACTCAGTCCTGGAAACCTTAACCTGATGCCTCAGCTTCAAAACAGACTTCTCACAGCGACATGGAAACAAACTTAAACCAATGGGACATTCCAAGTTAGCACCTCCGTTTGGTACCCCACGTATGGACATCAGTACTGTCTGATCCATTACCACGCTTTATTTTGTGGCAGAAAATACACTGTTCAGGCTTGAAATCAAGATTAATAGTGTGGAAATCAAAATTAATAGTGTGAGGTTTTGCAAGTGGTGTGGGTTTGTTTTCTCTTTTTTTCTTAAAAGGACAACTAATTTTATTGGTTTTTTTTTGCACATAAGCTTTCCTGTGCTGCATTTATGCCATCGCTATGGATTTCTGTAAAGGAGCAGTATTTACAAGAAAGGGATCGACACCCTCTGGGTTTCAGATATAACGATTAGAACTGTATAATGAGTTTTTCTAATCCAGGGGTTTGAATAAGCTTCTGGCTTAATTTCATTGAATACAGATTCCAGATATAAAAGCAACTCTTTCTAGCGTTACCTAATCTGAGTATCCTAAAATGCACAAAGAAATAGAAGGGGAAAAAACCCCAAACAAAAAAAAAAAACACACCAAACAACGTACTAAACACCAAAACCATACATTGGAGAATTTCACTATTTAGCTAATTTACTCACAAAGTGCCAGAAATACATAAACAATCAAGGATCTTCCCATTGCATTGTGAGAACCATTTAAAGACATAAATTCAAGAATATCTATGCACTGTAAAAGCCGCCGCTGAACCAGTCACACGTGGTGGGTAGAAAAACGATCTGTGACTCGGAATCCCTTTTACAACTGGCACGCTAAGGCGACAGACTTAGGAAAATATGAACGCAATGCAAGACTAAACCAAACAAAAAGCCTCACATAATTCACAGGAAATACCCTGCCAGCACTTCACCAGGTGAATGAAATTAGCGACCTGACAATTAGCAAAAGGAATAAATCCCCATAAAAAAAAACAAGCAGAAAGGAATTTCGAAGCGCGTGAACACAAACGCTTGGCTTCAGACTTGCTGTTGTTACCAACGCAATATGTTTGCCCATTTCTCTATGGCATACGAAACTCAACTCGGTCTGAAAACAAATCACTGAAAGTCTTGGCAGATTAGTAAACGTCACATCAAATTAGACCTTCTCCTAGACTACGCAGGGGCTGTACGAATTTATCAGAGTCTCACAGATTCTGTGCTCTCTTGACATGAATAGGTCAGAATAGCCCAGAGACAAAAGGCAGCAAGATCTGATAACTAAAAGTGCGCAATTTTGGAAGGCCATTTATTTTTGGGCTTTGTTTTACTGCTAACCTCACTCACAGAGAAATAGTTTCAGAGATGGATAAGGCCACAGGAGACAGCAAGAGAAAGCAGCTTTCTCTTCTCAAAGGCTCTCCCTGGAAGGCAGCACAGGGCTGACTCTCAGAGGAGCCGGGCAGCCCACGTCCCGGGCCCGAGAACCTCCGCTGTGCTGTGCAAACATAGCAGGGAGGTTTGAGACTGCCTGCAGAAACCAGAGAGGTTATCAAGCGTTATACAGTAGGGACACATCCCTGGAGCTTTGCTGTCAGAAGATCCTACACAGAGAAGGTAAAGCTTCTGGGCTCCGCCAGCATTACATGGAAGGAGGAGAAGAACTTCAAGGAAGGAGGAGAAGAACTTCAAGGAAGGAGGAGAAGAACTTCAAGGAAGGAGGAGAAGAACTTCAAGGAAGGAGGAGAAGAACTTCAAGGAAGGAGGAGAAGAACTTCAAGGAAGGAGGAGAAGAACTTCAAGGAAGGAGGAGAAGAACTTCAAGGAAGGAGGAGAAGAACTTCAAGGAAGGAGGAGAAGAACTTCAAGGAAGGAGGAGAAGAACTTCAAGGAAGGAGGAGAAGAACTTCAAGGAAGGAGGAGAGGCAGAAAGGAGAGCATCTGTGTTACAAAAGACATAACTAGGATGGATGAAAGAGACAACTCAAAGTTTCCCCTGAACTGTGCTGGCTCTCCCACTATCAATGAAGCACACAGAGAAGCTGAGGAGAGCCACATCAACAGTGCAGAAGCGGAACAGCCGAGCACCCCGACCCCAAGCCTGGGGATCCTTGCAGAGAAACCAGTCCGTGCCCAGCTCCGGTGGTTTTGCCACCCATGGGCTATCACAAAGACTCTGCTAGGAAATTACGCAGGGCACACACAGCAAACGACAGCACTCAGTATCTCCAGGATGGGATATAATGCCTCTGAAACGCAGCAGCACACCTGGCAGTAAGGTCTGGGCATGAAACTACATCATGAAACACATGAAACCCCTTCTGTCTGATGGAGAAAAACACCTTTCCTGCCGCGTTCCTGCCCGAGGCGAGGGGCAGGNAACCCCTTCTGTCTGATGGAGAAAAACACCGTTCCTGCCCGAGGTGAGGGGCAGTCAGGGCAGCACTCAGCATCCATCGCCCGCCCCTCTCCCCAGCACCCACGCCGCTGCGGCTCAAGCGCCTACGGCAAACTTCCCAGCACCTGCAACTGTTTCTGAAGGATTTACAGCTCCGGCTCTCTCGCTCACCTTGCAGCACCCGCTAGGCATGTCCTCTCCTCTCCCCGGAGCTGGGGGCTTTCGCTGGCGTCGCCCCCATCCCGCAGCATTGGGAGGACACTGCCCCGACCAGCTCACCTCGCAAACATCTCCCGCGCATTTAGGAGTGCTCTCCTGCAGCTCTGGTCAGAGCTATAAATGCCGACCTTCCCCCTTCCCATCAGTCACCAGGGAATCATTTGCAGTGCCTGACAAGATGATTGGGGGTGGGGGCACATTTATCACCAGCCCTTCAAAGCAAAGAACAAAACCCACCCAACCCCCCCACCGTGGCCCCTTGGCCATCTCCAGCACACGCAGGTGTCGGCAATACAGGAGAATGAGTTAAGGCTGAGTTCAATAAGGTCTTTAAGCCTACGCTTAGCTCTGGGGACCACAGGTCCTCCCAATTTCATGAGCCCCACCCAGCGCCCCCGGACAGGCTGGTACATACCTCTGGTCCAGCCACAAGCAACGGGAGGCTTGGAATTTCGGAATTCACCGATCGCGCATCCAGAGCGATCCTTGCTGGGGCGATCTGCGCCACGAGAGCCCTTCAAATACGGACTTCCTCCATTTACATCACATTTGTATCAGAAGTTAATGACTCTCAATTACATAAAGTGCTTTTTAAAATCATGGTACAATTAGTTCCAAAAAAACACGGAAGTATCCGACAACTTGAATTCTCATTAAGAAGATACAATTATAAACACGAATCTAGTTATTTGCAACAGATACCAGAGCACACGCTGTTTATAAAAGCAATTGTTAGGTTTGTGTAAGGCGGGATCATCTTGTGCTTTTTATTTAAGGAACACAATGGTAAAGAGCACGGAACCATTACCGCACGGAAAGCCACCGTGCTTGGAGGGCCACTTCGCCTTTTCAAGGGGAAATCAGGAGCACAATAATGTTTTATTGTTATTCTTTCAAAATACACGAGCGAACAATATATTGCTTAAAAACAGTTTCTTGTAAACAACTTTAATAGCAAAACAAAACAATACCTTAAGAAATAAAAGGAACTTATATCCTGAAAGATCAAGTTAGTATTTTGGCTTGTTGATCTGAAATAAACTACTCTATTTATTAGAGCTCAAATCATTTCAGAACTATAACCACAAGGATCTATAAGTAAAGACCATGGCAAAGAAACACGACCGTAACATAAATATTTAGGATTTCACTGCAGCAAAGAACGCACACAACTTCTTAGCTACACGGGGAGAGGGCGAGAGCACTGCCCCTTCCGACAGCTGCCTAACAACAATCAGGCTAAGAATTTTACTATTTGCAGAGAAGCAAGAAACTGAAGAGGATTTAAAAGGAAAAAAAAAANAAAAAAATTACCCGACAGCTTTTCTTGGTAAGACTTGCAGCTTGCAAACCTAATTTCCAAACCTACAAGCTGGAGCCAAAGCTGACACTGGCACTGAGCACGCAGCCACGCGCCGCCAGCCGGGCCGAGCGATGGGCGACCCTGCCCCGGCAGCCAGCAGACCAGGAACTTAATTAGAAAGAAACCAAATGAAGCCGAGCTCTCAAGATGGCTCCGAAGGATGGGCTCGGGAGAGGCAGCGAACAAAGAGCCACCGCAGCGAGCGCAGCAGCCGCCCGAGGGGTGCTCCTTGGGAAACTCCTTCACTCTTACTCCAGCCTCTTCCTTGCCTCTTAGGGAGAAGAAAAAAACCCAAACCTGCCCTGGGATTCAGTTCCGCCGTGCAAGCCCGTGCTCGGCGCTCCTTACCTGCCTCCTCCTCTCCCTCCCTCCCTCCGTTTTGGGCTCCCCAGCCAGGCACAAACCGCGGGCAGAGGGTGCGATCGCAGGCGCTCCTCTGCTTCATACCTGGGTGCGGGACACTGAGCATGCTCCCGCTTCCTCCCCGGCCAGCTTTCAGGGGGGAGAGGGGGAAAAAAAAAAAGAAAAAAGAAAAACAGCTTCCCTGAAAGCAGATTAGAGACGTCCCAGCAGTGGATGAGCTTTATCCTGGATCCGTTTCAAAGCATTTCAACTCAAAAAAGGATAAAGCAGCGAGCAAACTGCACGCAGCCTGTTTTAGCCACGGACTCTAAATCAACCCACACCAGCAAAAAGGCCTTCGGGGGTAAACGCAGGAGATCTGGGTCCCGTTTCAGGTGCCGGCGAAACACACCTGCACGTTTGTATGTGCCTCAACTTCCCAGCTATACAGCACAGCTGTGGAGGCCTGGCTCATTCCTCCTTTGCCTTGCCTTGCCTGCGGCACATTTGGGTAATGTACAGCCTTTTACGAGGCATTTTTACAATACCTAAGACAACAGGGCCTTGACCTCTATTATAGCTGCTAAATAGCATCACGTTGCTTGCATCGCTGTAAACCCAAAACTTAGGCAAATAAGGAACTATCAAAAAAACCTCTCCTCCAGTATGCAAAGAGTGCCGGCAATATAACCAACGCTGCTGGAGCTGAGACGTGAAATCTTATAGATCGGAAAGGGAAATGGGCAGAAGGATGAAAACGCAGCTGGAAGCGCACATTTGGTCCAGGGACTACCGCTTCCCCAGCGCCGAAGGTTGCCAGAAATCTTGCACCAGCATCCGATCCAATTTCCATACAGCTTCCTTATGTCACCCCGCGCTCCGGCGCGAAAGCCCCCGCGCGTGGCTGGGCGGCCGCCGCTCTCCCAGGCAGAGGGCTCCCTCTGCCCATTTCACAGCAGCATCCCCACAACACGTCCGTGTCGTGTCACACCTCAGGTGAAAATCCTAAATCATCTGACTTCTTATACACGTACTGTTTGCGCCAGGCACCGGTGCCAGCCTGGCCAGACGGCTGGGACGGGGACCAAGGCTCCAGCAGGAGCCCGTGCGGCGGCTGGCATCCCCGCCGGCCGGCTGGGGCAGAGCTGGCGCGCCGACTTCCACGTCCCAGTTGAAACCGGCTCTTTCCTCACAAAGGCCCAGCAAAGCAGTCCGAGAGGACACGCCAGTGTCCACCAGAATGGCTTCGGTTTCCTGCTGGTCCATACTGGATGGAAAGGACAACATGGGTTGTTCGCGTTCTAATTTTTCAAGCCAGACAGGTAGAATATTCCAGGGAAGAAAGATTTCTGGTACAGCGAAAAGGAAGAACATACATAATACATAAAGCATCCAGCAGTGGGGAAGGGTCCTGCTGACTTTGCAGTCCATAAAAGAAGCTTTATCAGAGTATAGTGTTTCCCACATGGGACCAGAAATAGGTTACACTGGGAGAAAACTTTGGCCATGTCAAGGTTTTAGGGGTCTTTTTGTTTTAGTTCTGCTTGCTTGG
>VUYV01000056.1:609560-674059 GCA_008711295.1 Anarhynchus alexandrinus | reverse complement strand
CCAGCAGTGGGGAAGGGTCCTTCTGACTTTGCAATCCATAAAAGAAGCTTTATCAGAGTATAGTGTTTCCCACATGGGACCAGAAATAGGTTACACTGGGAGAAAACTTTGGCCATGTCAAGGTTTTAGGGGTCTTTTTGTTTTAGTTCTGCTTGCTTGGGGTTTTTTTTTGGCATCAGCAGTTTGATTCTTTTGCTAAAACTTATAATCCCAAGAGACCACCAACCTTTTCAGAGTAAATCAGACCTTATCAGTCCCATTACACCTGCCCCTAAGCACCCCCAGTCGACTCCTTCCCCTATGAATCTTACTGAACAAAAGCACAAAGCATCACCAGCGTGCCCCCACCGTCCTGGATGCGGCCACATCTGCATCATTTGTCACCACCCCGTGTGGTACTTCACCTCCCGACCTGGTGCTGCCCCACAAAGTTGGAACCAACAGGACAGTCCACGCTGTGATACCGACGAGGCCACCCAGAGCTGAGCGCGTGTCACCCGAGGCAGGGAAATGAGGAACCTCCAGGGACCCGAAGAGCAGAGGTGCACAGTGCATCTCTACGTACCTGCAGCCACAGCGTTGACATCAACAGCTTGGCAAAGAGCAATGACCAGGTTTCCCCAAAGAAGCGAATATATTTCCTCCAGGATTTTGCCTTTAAAAAGTCAATCGTTGCAGCGAATAAAGTTTTATCAAGCGCAGCAGAAAAGAAACTTCAAAATCTAATCGTATGCACTTGTACTAGGAGCTTTAAAAAAGCCGTGCTGTTCAGCACGCCAGACTGCTGCAACCTACCCAGTCCCGCTACGCTCAGCTCTGAGCAAACACAGCACCGAACTTCTCCTTAACAACTTCAGTGCTGCCAAGACTGATGATTTTCACACATATCTGATGGTTTTCTAAAAAAACTCGGCTCCTCGAGTCGTGCCATAAAGTAGAAATACGCACTTTTATTAAGTGAAAGGCTTTTAAGATCATCATTTTTGCCCAGGGAAGAAAAAAAAAAGAACCTTTATATTACAAAACTAGAAAAATCCTAGAGCTGAAGGATCCTTTAACAGTTAACGTTGCTTTAAATGGGGGGGCACTAAATAAGCTAAATGCTTCTTTTTTTTTTGAGCTCATCTCACAACTTACATGAACATCTAAGTTGTTGGGTTTTTTTTTTTCCCCCAGAAATTTATGCTGTGAGTAATTCCGAGCAGTGAATAAATTCAAGGAAATGATGAGCTCTCTGCCATTCCTTCAACAATATGAAACAAGGTGACACGCACAGAATAAATTCCCAATTATTCCTTCAGTGCTTCCTGTCACCACAGAGTGCTCTGTCTTTAAAATAATAAAATTAAAATTTAAACACAATCTGGAGAGCTGTAAACACACAGACGAAAGGGTCCATGTTCCACTGTAAGATCTTCTCCCTCAAAGCCTAATATTTCCATGGGGCTTCCCGGCCCCATCTCCCAATTTTCGAGGTGAAACTCCCACTGAAAGCCAATGCAGCATTGCCTGCTGGTGCCTGCCAATTCCGAGCCACCTCAGGAACTGAAACGCTTCTAAAAATTAAGGAATACAATAAAAAAATGAACTATTTAGCCAGTACACCCCCGGCGGGTCCCTCCAGCCCGGCTCACACCGGGGCAGCGTAGCCCCGACCCATCGGCCCCGACGCTGAGGATGCGGCGAAGGCGAACCCCGGGGCAGCTCACACCGCCGGCGGGTGCTGAGCCTCTGGGCTTGCTGTTCTCCCACCCATCTCTCGGGATGTCCCACGGGAGGGCCAGCTAAGTCCTTCCCACAGCTCGGGGTGAACTTGCCACCCTCCTGCCCCGCTTGACCTGGGACCCCCTCAGCCCCGGGGAAATGAGGCCAACGGGAGCTCTTCTCTCCTCTGTGTCTGATGCGCTTGGTGGCTGCGAGCAGGGAAGGACCAAAGCTCCTCCATCGTCTCCTCCTCCACATCCGAGCCGCCTCCGACGCCGCAGCAGAGTCTCGGAGAGGAGGTTTGGAAACCTTCCTTTTAGGAAGAAGTTTTTCACTTTGAGGGTGGTGAGGCACTGGAACAGGTTGCCCAGAGAGGTTGTTGAGTCCCCATCCCTGGAGGTGTTCAAGGCCAGGCTGGACGTGGCCTTGGGCAACCTGGTCTAGTGGGAGGTGTCCCTGCCTATGGCAGGGGGGTTGGAACTCGATGATCTTCAAGGTCCTTTCCAACCTAAACCATTCTATGATTCTATGATTCTATGAAACCTTCTCCTCCTCACGGCGACAGGCCGGCCGAGCTGCCCGAGTTTGCCGCTCCTCCAGCGACAGCCGGATTCTTCCCACAGCAGAAGGTGGCTCCAAGCGCTCCGCGTCCTCGCGTCAACCCTTCACCCTGCCTCATTAAGACGTTCCTCCCCGCTGCCCCCTCCTTGCTCTTAACCTCCGCGAGCACTAATGGGCTCCTTTGCAAACCCAGTGCACTCTCAGCAGCGCTCAGCGGGCTCGGAACGCCAATATTCTCATGCACATACAGAAAAGCGAGTTTTATTCTAAACAGAAGTGGCAGCTTCTAATTTAAGACTATGTAATTTGACTGCTAGGCACAACAAAAACTACCTATTTCCCATGTAGGCAAACAGTCTGTTACAACACCGTCTCAATGCGCAATTTTCAAATAAAGGCGACCGACTTCTGCGTCACACAGAGAGCGTGCGCGGGTCCCCTCTGCTGCTCACCCCTCCCGCTGGGGCTCACTCCCCGCTAGCCCGGTTGTATTTTTTATGGATGAAATTCCACTCCCTCCGCTAACGTCACCGTCCAGTCGCCCGAGAGCAAGAATTGCATTACATTATTTCACCCGCAGCCAGGCTGCCCACGGGGACAGGGGTGAGGGAGGGGGTGGAGGGGAGGCAGCCAGGGACCAGAACCACACGTGATCCTAAACACCTACAGGGCTTCTCATTTGCTTTTTAAAAATGCTTAGCCTTCTTTATACGTGTGTCCATGTATTTATATATGCATATACATGTGCGCATATATAGAATCACAGAATGGCGAGGGTTGAAAGGGACCTCTGGAGACCATCTTGTCCAACCCCCCCACCAGAGCAGGGGCACCTCCAGCAGTGGCACAGGACGGCGTCCAGGCGGGTTTGGAATGGCTCCAGAGGGGGAGACTCCCCCACCTCTCTGGGCAGCCTGTGCCAGTGCTCTGCCACCCTCACAGGAGAGAAGGCCCTCCTCAGGTTGAGATGGAACTTCCTATAGTCAAGTTTGTGCCCATTACCTCTTGTCCTATCACTGGACACCACTGAAAAAAAGACTGTTCCCATCCCCCTGGCACCCTCCCTTTGAGTATTTATAAGCATTGATAAGATCCCCCCTCAGTCTTGTCTTCTCGAGACTAAAAAGCCCCAAGTCCCTCAGCCTTTCCTCGTCAGAGAGATGCTCCAGTCCCCTCATCATTTTTGTAGCCCTCTGCTGGACCCTCTCCAGCAGTTCCCTGTCCTTCTTGAACTGGGGAGCCCAGAACTGGAAACAGTACTCCAGATGTGGCCTCACCAGGGCAGAGCAGAGGGGGAGGATGACCTCCCTCGCCCTGCTGGCCACATTCTTCTTGATGCACCCCAGGATGCCATTGGCCTTCTTGGCCACCAGGGCACATTGCTGGCTCATGGGCATCCTGTTGTCCCCCAGGACTCCCAGGTCCCATGCACTCCTATAACATGCAATTTAAACCACGTGCAGTGTCACTGCAGTGACTTGTGTGCCCATCACCAACAGACCCAGCAGAGCTCCGACAGCCCCACACACTTGGCGGCAGCCTGTGGGCTCCCGCAAGCCCCGGGGGCACTGCTGCTCCGCTCCCCAGGCAGGATCAGGACCTGCTGCACCCCACATTGCACCTTTTCCTTGCCGGATCGCAGGAAATCCAAACTTTCCACTTCCAGGCACTGGACCCCAGTCTGAACCGGGCACAACCTCACTCCAGCGGGAAACATCCCGACCGCACGGATCCGGAGCACGATGCACACGGCTTTATCCGCTTTATTTTTCGACCTGCTGAATTGCTAGAATATGTTTAGCCGTTATACACGGACCTCAGATCCATAATCCCACCCTCAGCAGCTGTTACAGCGGCTGTGGTATTTACAGCAGATGTTACGGCTCCGTAGGAAGGTAAAACAATTGAGACTTCCGAAATGGGGACTGCGGGGAGGTGAAGCAGAGCGCAAGCCCTGCGCCGAGCTGCAGCCGGGCTCGGACGCTCAGCTGCCGACGCAGCACCAACGCATGCGGTAAAGAGCCACGTCGCAGCCTACAGCAGCTTAAGGAAATTTCAAGTGTTGCCATAGTGGCATTAAAAAGCTGTCAGCTGCCTGCGAGTCAAGCAGCAGAGGCTGAAATTCAGCGTTTAAAGGATGATTAAATATAAGTGACTTAAATTATACATTCCAGTTGTTGGAACTGACACCATTTAAAACACACCATCTATTCCCCATTTCCTCTGACGCTGATTACTACCCACTAAAAGATGAGCATTTTCTTACAGGCACTCAAGCACCAAACTAGGGATTTATAAATTGGAGATAATGAAAAGGTTTTGCATTACAAATAGAGTAAAAAATTCACATTCCATGGGGCACCTGAGAACACTTAAAGAGTCAAAATGGGCATTTTATACCTGAAAACCTGCCTGCTCTCTAGCAAGGCTGCTAATTCGGGCACAAGAAGCTTCAAACTATTTTACAGTGGATTCACAACCAAACATTTGCTGAAGTGGTGGACGACCCAAGACGGACTTGGGACCCGTCGTTCATTCCTCCACACGGAGCTCTGTAAGCCGAAGCTCTTTTAAGCTGACACAAATAAATTGCCCGTTTCTCCTTGATAAATATACGGAGCGACTTGCAAGGCGTCACCTTTCAGATTTCAAAGACAAGGAGCCGTACGCTGTTCTTGGCTAGCAATGACGGCGCTCTACCAGGAGCAAGGAAGGGAGGCTCGAGGGATCGCCCAAGGCCACGAGAACTGGGAGAGCCCCTTCCCCATCCACCCAGAGCACCCACAGCCCCTGCCAGAGGCCAGTTTGGTCGGTCCCAATTCCTGATAGACCGGCGGTTCCTTGCAACTGGGGGCACGCTGTGGCCTTGTGGTCAGATACCCCAACCCAGAGCATCTGGGTATTTGCCTTTGCCTTGGACAGAAATTGCACTGGTGGTGTGAGCAAGAGACACCAAGCTCGTAAGCAAACCATCTGAGACCATTTAGCCTCCTGAAATGGCTTGGCAGGAAGTGTTTTGTTCTTAATTCAACCTGGAGAACCACGAGAAACCCATGAAGAGTCAGTGGGATTTTCCAGCTGAGAACAAGCTCTTACCCGGCATTTCTAACCCACAGAGCTCAAAGTGCTCTGCAAGAATCACCGACCCCTTTCTCTCAGCAGGGAAACTGAGGCACAAGTCAGTCTCTCTTTGGCAGCCCCTGGGGCAAGCCGGTTGCGATGGCCACTCCTTCCACCGGGCTGCCAGCCACCAAGGTCGTGGTCCTTTCCTCACACCTTGCCGTGTGCCGCTTGGCACAGATGTGTCGCATTTGAACAACTTGACCGATACAAAAAGGCATCAGGACCGGTTGCTTTACTCATCTTGACATGCAAAGCTTTGATGCATCACAAAACATTATTCTGGACCAAAAATAAACCTTAGCAAGTGATGGTGGAAGGGCTTCATCACCCAGGGGCAATGGCTGGAGCCGTGGCAGGGGGAGCTATGCCTGGATGTTACAACTTTATCTCCATTATACCAGAAAAAAAAAAACCAAAAAAAGAGGCATGGCAAAGAAAAGCAAGTTGCTGCTGTGCTGAGACGGTGAGAGCAAAGCCCCTCAAAATCCTTCCTGTGTTCCAGTCTCATGCAGGATGCCCAACTCTCCACCCCGGTGACACTGCACGTGAAGGGATTAATACCTGCCAGTGCAACGGCAGATGATGGAATTACACAAGGGCATCTCCGTGACTTCAAAAAAGGTCCCTTTAACGTGATTTGCCTCCCTTCCCTGAAATTTTCAAGCCGGAAAAAGCAGTATCGATCTCACTGGCTGATAGGAATAAGATAGAGACTAATTAAGCACAGAGAGATCACGGAAGGAGTCTCCAAGGAATCCTTCCATTTGAACAAGGACCCTTACAAAATACCTGGAAAAAGAGAAAAAAGAAAAAGAAAAAAGAAAAAAAAAGAAAAAAAAAAGCCTAATTCTGGATCTTCACTGCCAGCTCGCTTTCCCCTGCGCTCGCAGGAGCGCAGAGCATCGTAGACTCAGAACAGGAGAAGCGGCTCTGAGCTACTGAGAGGAGAGCTGTGGCTGCGAGCGTAAGACAGAGGGAGAGGAGAGGCGATACAAACAGCAGCAAATATAAACAGTGACTCATGACACGCAGCAAATAAACAGCGCTGTAACAGCTTTTGCAATTATAATTCAAACCAAAATAAACAAGACTGACAGTCCAGCACAACCAAAGGGAGGATGACAGCGATGGGAGGGGGGTGCGGGCACTCCATCACATCCACATCTGTTGCTCTCATAACATCCCAAATGAGCAGCTCCAGAAAGAAACAGAGAGAGGGAAGGAAAAATGTATGGGACAGCAGCAATTTCTTGTGATCTACGCCGGTGCTTGAAGTTTTCACGACTGCACTGAGAGCAGAATTTATATCCCAAAGCCATGTAACAGCCTACAACACTGCTACTGGTTTTGACCCCCGGCCCCTGAAAGCACCTCTAGCAACAGAAATAAAAAGTCCAACTTGGTGGGTTAATGAGTAAAATAGGCCTTGCGTGGTGGGTGGATGGACAGAAGGCAACAGAGTGGGGGGAGAAATCACACCATCGGCAAGAGGCACCGGCTTAACTGCTCTGCAAATCCTCCAGTGCAGCAGATTCACAATTTCTTTTGCTGTTGCTTCATTACCCTCCTAGTGAGGAACTCTTCCTCCAGTACGCACCTCGAATATTTTTTTCAGGCAAATCAAGGTATTTTCCCCCCGTGGGTACTAAAAGCTGCTCATCATCCTTTTTACAGAAATCTCTTACGCATCAGAAAATGTATTGCCTGCGCTCAGGCTTCTATTTCCAAACACAATTCCTTCAGCTTTCCCTCTCCGGCCCCATTTGCTGAGCCTCCCATCTGTGCGGTTCATCTCCAGACTTGCAAGCGTGACCGTTCCCCTCCCGCCTCGCACCGCCCGGCACCCCTCACCGCAGCGGGAAGCAATTATCAGCCTCGTCTTACGCACAACGCTTCTGTAACGATGACTCAGAGAGAGATTTGACTCCTTCCCTCAAACCTCAGGACGCCGTTGACTTGCTCGAGTTGGCCATCCACAACAGCCCCCATCACCACGTACCACCCCGCACCGCTGCTCCTCCTCTCCTCATGGAGCTCCTGCTCCCTCCAGAGCCACCACCGCTCCCTCCTCTTCCCCGAACCTCATCATGGTGGTTCCCCATTGGTTTTGCTGTTCACCAAGATGATCTGAAGTTCTGCTCCAAAGCCTTAGTCACATCAGCTGCCCCTCTCATGCACTAACGGGTTATCCCACTAAAGAGAGAAGTTGGACAGACTTGCTTTTTTTTTCTTTTTAAGTTAGCTTTTCTTTTAGACCCCATCCTCCTCCTCCTCTCTGCTGCTCACAAATTGCTCTGGAAGTTTTTTGAGGAATCAGGGTCAGATTCTGTGATCCTTCATTTTCTGGGTTTCCCCTTCGCCTCCCACTGAAGGTCTGGAGTGGGCTTTGCTCTGCTCCTCTCCCTCCCCACCACATCCCTGGGGAACAGGGGCGGCAATCACCAACGGTTCAGAGCTTGCTGAGACCAGGTTTTCCTCAAGTCATCTAGAATAATTTCACCAAGCCCAGCCGACGTGAGCAGTGGATAATCCCTTCTTTCTCTATGCACATTCCCTTACCTCACCTATTTGAAAAAGCTACACGTCTGTGGATGTAATTAGCATTACAGTTTTGTGAGGACCGAAACAAAGGAAGCGCAGAGCACGTCCACCTTTTGCAACCCCTCATCTCTCCGGGATTGCTCTGCTCCTCTATGGCCTTTCCCACACATTCCGCTTTTTCTGCAGGAACTTCCCCCAATTTGGAAGCCCTCAAATAAATAGTTTTTCCACTAGAGGGCACAAAGGCAGTTTCTCCTAAATGGAAACTGATGTTAGAAGGATTAATAAAACAATTACTAGCATCTCACCAAAGGTATTTTAAACTCCAAGAAATTAACACTTAATAAGTTGAGATGTAGTTCCAACTCACCAACACCACCAAAAGCCTCTAACGTGTAGAGATTGCAAACCTAGAAATCCAAAAGCGACACTGCTCTAACAAGATCTCCTATACAACACTAAGCACTTTATCCAGCGATTTCTACACTGCCCACAACTTCTCATTAGGCACAGACCACAGTATTAACACAGTACTGCAGACAGAAAATCCATCCTAGTATTTTCTAAGTTGAACTTATCCAAATTCAGCTCCAACTCGATGAACTTTTTTACGCATTTGTTTCCTAGATCAAAAGAAGTTCTCTTCCAGCAAGCCTCTTCTGTTTGCGGATACTTTTAGATCATGGTAAGTCACCTCCTGACCCTTCTTGGGTAAACTAAAGAGATTTTAGCCTTTAAGGCTCTTCTACACAAGCCAGCTTTTCCAGCTTTAAAGCTTGTATTGTAAACTTCTTACAGGTTGAATCTATAACCAGTTCCTCGCCAAGGAACAGTGCTGGTCTGTAAGAAATGTATAAACTCAACAGGAAAGCAATTAAGTCAAACATCTGGTTACACAAACCCAACGAGCGGGACAACAGCAATCAGTTCAGAGCAGTATGTACCTCAAGAGCACCGCGGCCCTCAGGGTTCATCAGCTCCCCCAGCCCCACCGAGAGCTTCAGGCACAGCAAGCCTTGCGTCAACCCACCTTGCCGACTTCTGTAATCCTGACAACCCGCTCTTTGGTGGCCCAAGCCCAGGAGATGTGCAAGCGCTTGGTAGCCCGCTCGTGTGCGGGTGCCTACACGCACACCCATGCTCCCCTCCATGACCGGCCGTCCTTCAACGCGCCCTCCTCACTCACTCCTCCAGCCCGCAGGCAGCGAGGGTTGCGTTCTGCCTACCGCCGCCTGTGGATTTCCACTTACTGGAAGGTTGGGCTTGAACGGAGCCAGCCCAGAGACTTTTGCTAATGGAAGAAGAGAGACAATAGCGATACGCAGGTGCTTCCTCCCATTTAAAGTGTTTACTTGTGCAGCTTAACACAGTGACGCGATTGTGAATTAGATCTGCATGCTGGTTTACAGAGTTCAAAAGGTAGCACGTAACAAAAGGAGCCCCAAAATACTGCTTATTAAATGAAACGCTGCAGATGAAGTGGGTTTTTTTCTTTCCTTTTAAGCTCTGCTTCCTCTGCCAATGCCAAGTAAGAGGGTTTTTCCGACCATACAATAAAAGCAGTTTCAAATGGGAAATGATGCATGCTAGATCAAAACAAAACAAAACAAAAAAATCCCAACACAAAAGCCAACGATTTATCAGTCTATCATCTCCACTGCCTATGCAGCAGCTCCTCGTGGCATGGAACGGACAAGTCTTGCAGCTCCCAGTGAAGGCGGAACTCAAGACCGTTATAACTGCACGTGCTCTCAGAAAAATCAAAAAGATCAAGAGAGAAGGTAGAGCATAGCTAAGCCACAACAAAGAGTTAAGGAAAACTTCAGTCCAAAGGAGGAACAAAGGCGTATTTGTTTTATGAGATAAAGCAAGCAATTCAGCTGTGTTCCACAGCAAACCATTTGGCTTAGGAGTGAAACAGGGAAGGGGAAAGAAAAAAAAAAAAAAAAAGGAGCATCTGATTCTAATTTTGTTGCCCTAAGCTTACATTACACGAATCAAGATGTTTACTAGAGGTGCCAGGCACTCAAATCCATGGTTGGATCTTGTACATAGGAAGTATCAGATGTGCTGAACATCTTGCAGTTCCCTCTACAGCCAGTGAAGGCTCGAAGATATTCAGCGCTTAACAGAAGAAGAATAATAATAGTAATAATAATAATATAACAACAAATGTCAAGACACTTTTCCTGGTATCTAAATAAACTCTGAAATCCAACTTTATAGACACCGATTTGTGAAAGTCTCAGTCCCTCCATGGCACACACCACCTTTTGACTGTTCAAGAACGTCCAAATAAATTATCCTCATATTCAGGATTCTGAAACTTAAGACTGAACCTCACTTTCACATAAAACTACACCCCAAAATGCTAGATGTGCTGAAACCAATAGCACACATTCCCACNTCACATAAAACTACACCCCAAAATGCTAGACAATAGCACACATTCCCATTCAACCCCATTCTCTTAATGTCAAAACAAATAGAATTGAGTCCTTTAATGCAAGTGCTGTATTATTTTGCTCACTCTCCCCAGTCGCCGCTATTTTAGATGTGCTTCCATTGATTTTCCTTCTTGGTGGGAACAGACTGAATGGAATTCGGCACTTTACTCTCTGCTATCATTTTCTGTGAGATCTGGTGGGATGATTGTTCGGAGAATGTCAGATCCAGACTCCTACCATTCTCTATCATCAGTGAAACTAGAAATGGCAATTAAAATCCTTCTCTCCACTGCTCCTGTCACAGATGTGCTGGAAAGTGAGTAGCAAGTACTGCTTTCACTGATGCAAGTGACAGAGTAATGCAACGGTTAAAATGAGCAGGTTAATAATTTTACAGTTGCTTTTGTGCAGCTCAGCAATCCTACGTCCAGTTTATTACACTTCTCCTTAAAGTAACATAAGAACATAGGCAGATGTGTGCTAAAAACAGCTGCAGCCACAACTCATGAACTCAACTACTGACTAACAGTGTGGACCAAACCCGTTTAACCTGTGCTGAAACAGCCCGTCGGCACTCTCACCCCACAACCACTCTCCTCATGTGAAACAGCTCTAGCAAACAGCAGATGGGCTTCATAACCACTTAAACCACCGTGTCTGTTGGGCAAACAAATCTCTGGCAAACAAAGGCTACATGAGCATAGAATCACAGAATGGGTAGAGTTGGAAAGAACCTTAAAGATCACCTAGTTCCACCCCCCCTGCCCTGGGCAGGGACACCTCCCACCAGCCCAGGTTGCTCCCAGCCCCGTCCAACCTGGCCTTGAACACCTCCAGGGATGGGGCAGCCACAGCTTCTCTGGGGCAACCTGGGCCAGGGGCTCACCACCCTCACAATAAAGAATTTCTTCCTAATATCTAATCTAAATCTGCCCTCTTTCAGTTTAAAACTGTTACCCCTCGTCCTATCACTCCATGCCCCAGTAAAATGTCCTTCCCCAGCTCTCCTGTAGGCCCCCTTTAAGTACTGGAAGGCCCCTTCCAGGTCTCCCCAGAGCCTTCTCTTCTCCAGGCTGAACAACCCCAACTCTCTCAGCCTGTCCTCATAAGAGAGGTGTTCCAGCCCTGATTGTTTTTGTGGCCCTCCTGTGGACCAGCTCCACCAGGTCCATGTCTTTCATGTGATGAGGGCTCCAGAGCTGTATGTAGTACTCCAGGTGGGGTCTCACCAGAGCAGAGTAGAGGGGCAGAATCACCTCCCTCGACCTGCTGGCCACGCTTCTTTTGATGCAGCCCAGGATATGGTTGGCCTTCTGGGCTGCGAGTGCACATTGCTGGCTCTCCTGAAGCTTCTGATCGACCACCCCCCCAAGTCCTTCTCCTCAGGGCTGCTCTCAATCCATTCTCCACCCAGACTGTATCTGTGCTTGGGATTGTCCCAACCCAGGTGCAGGACCTTGCACTTGGCCTTGTTGAACTTCATGAGGTTTGCACAGGCCCACCTCTCCAGCCTGTCCAGGTCCCTCTGGATGGCATTCCTTCCCGCCAGCGTGTCGAGCGCACCACACAGCTTGGTGTTGTTGGCAAACTTGCTGAGGGTGCACTAAATCCTACTGTCCACGTCACCAACAAAGATGTTAAACAGTGCCAGTCCAAATACTGACCCCTGAGGAACGCCACTCACTCGTTACTGGTCACCACTTTAACATCGAGCTGTTGACCATAACTCTCTGAGTGCAGCCATCTAGCTAATTCCTTATCTACTGAGTGATACATATGTGAAGTCCATATCTCTTCAATTTAGAGACAAGGATGTTGTTCAAGCATCTACAGTCTTCTCTAAGTTACCCACAAAAATGAAGACGAGGCATTGTGTGCACTGTGTTCTCAGGGACACACAGAGGGGTGTACCGCTCCAGGGTAACTGCCCCAAAACACTCAGCATCACCATGAGCAACCCATCCTGAATTGCTCCACCATCCCTCCCAGGAGCCCTGCAGAGGGGAACCAGGGACCTTGCAAGGTTGCAGACAGGGAGACAGCACTCCTGTGTGTCTTTTATTGTTGGGTTTAGTCTTCAGTCTTGCTGGACACAAGCAACCCGTGTGTTTTATTTTATGGCTTTCATTCTACTGCTGCATGCAGTTCCTGAAGGGATGTAAGATGCCATTGCTTTAGAGAAGATCCAACTCAAAAACAATTTAATGCACATTCACTGAAAGAGAGCATCAGAAAGTAAGCAGGTGAAAGTAACTTCATTTACCAGCAGCGGCTTATGGATGCTCAGAGACGCTGAGATTTATTACATACTGTCTTGGGCAGGTGGGAGGACAGTGGAAGCAGAGAGAAATTTCTGGCTGTAAAATGTCTCAAATGCCAAAACCCAAACAGGTCTTTACCAGACCTGTTACCTGGACTCGCTCCAAGGCTGCAAGAAGGGGGCAGCCAGGGGCCCAAGCCATTGCTGAGGACGCCCAACATCCTCCAGGACAGCGATGCGAGTCCAGGGCTTGGTCCCTCTGGGGCAGGAGGGCTGCAGGAAAGCTGCCCCCTCCCAGTGCCGCTGCTGGGCACCGTGTGCTGGTGCACCAAGCCCTGCACGGTTCAGTGAGACGATGGGATTGGGTGGGACAAACTGGGAAGAACATTAGGAAAGGCTTTTCCAAAGCTCTTAGTATGACACAAGAGGACAAGTAATAACGATAAGAAAACACCTCTGTGGGGAAACACACTTCTGCAAAATCCTGAGCTCTTTTTTTTGTTTTAAATGACTGAGAATAGAAGAAATTATCCACCCCCGAAGGGCTGCAGCCTGAAAGACCTGAATCCCGCAAGCAGCAATGCACAGAAGTTGGAGGTGAACACAACTGGAGTCGGCAAGAAGAACAAATTAAAGGTTTTCATTGTGGCAAATGAGGCTTTCAAACGGACCGGCAGCAACACAGTGTTCAAAACTTTGTTGCATTACTTTTATGATTCCTCCCAGCAGCGTGCAACAAAACATATCTGAGCTGTAATCAATTTCTTACAGCCTTATATAAACGTTATAGGAATTTTGTCCTCTGTAATACTTCTCGCTCTCAAGGCTGCAATAAATAAGTCAGTTACAACCCCGCTGCCGCTCTGTCTCCTGTCTTGCTGTCTCAAGTCACTGCTTTTATTTCTTTTAAGCTACCAGTGTAACCACTTTCAGCTTCAACAAACAATTTAAATGTAACCTGTAGCTAATCTCGAGGCAGAATGAAGCATTTTACATTCACAGAGGAGGAGCGGAAAGGAAAAGCTATTTTCCACTGCTAATACCACCTTCCTTCATCTACAATCTCTTCCCAGTATCAAGGAAGGGAATTCCGATAGGAAATCTCTCACCCAACAGCTCAGAGAAATGGACCTGGGAAGTCCAGGAGACAGCAGTCACTACATTCACATTTTCCAAAGCTGCGTAACAGGCACCCTGGCCACGGCCGCAGCAGCTGATGAGGACGCTAGCACTGGCTCTTGCACGCCGTTGGCAAGCCACCTTCTCCAGTGTCACCTCACTGCTCGAAGAGTGCTGTGCTCGTATCTTAGGGAGACAGGAGAGGACGAGGATGCTCAGCTCCAGGAGGGGCACATGCCGTTGAGTATCTATCTTTTGAAGATCTATCTTCATCACCTTCTGGGAGACGAATCGCCCCCTCCAGGACCGCACTTCAGCCTGTCCTCGGACCCTGCCCAAAGCACCGCGCGCAGCAGATCCAGGCATAACGACCATGCTGGGTCCCAGGTTGTAGGGACATCTGAGAGGGGAATTGCCTGAGCACACTTCAGGGTCAGGACTCGAGGCGAAACCTGAACTGGGCCAACAGCCTTTCGAGAGCTCTGACAGGGCCGTGTGTCACTTAGGCACTGAACTGGCTTGCTTCAAGGCACTGGCTTCATTTCATCTGTGAAGAAAGCACACAGTTTGTCAGACCACATGTCCACCTACTCCACAGTCCCGTCTTGAAGAACAGCAGCAGTGACCGCTTTGGGAGGAGTGCTAGAAGAGGACAAGTGTGCGGTGGCGCTTCCCCAGAAGAGTACCCCACCTGGCAGAGGCTGTGGCTCGAGCACCACCTGAGCCAGAAGTGTTGTCTTGGTGTAGCCCTGGTCGGGTTTCTCCCTCTCCTTCTCCCACTGTTTCATCCAGGGAATGGCAAATTCACCCCACCACTACAATAAAGCACCAGGGAAGGTAGGGAGCAGCGGGGGAGAAGAGACACCTGAGATGACTTCTAAGCATGTGCATCCTTTGAAGACTTCACTCATGCATAATTGAAAGGGATTGTTTGGACAACGAGAAAGTGGAATTTATTTTCTTTTTCCCCACTGCCAGACCCATCACGTGAAGGATGCTGTCATACAGTTGCCTTGGGGGAGGTTTGCAAACTTGGAGAATTTACTGAGAAGCAAAGTAAACTACTACTGTCAGCAAGTGGATCAGAGCCCACAGCCCCGAGAGGTTCTGACAATGGGAGGACCCAGAAAAAATAAGCCAGCCTTGACCCGGCGTCAGGGGAGGCCGCGAGGAGCACATGCATGTATTTTATTTCACCTCACGCTAACCTCCATTTGACCAGTTACGCAAATAAATCTCTGCTTGTCCTAAGCGCACTTCTACAGACAGAGGGAGAATTCAGAAAACTTCACAACGTAGCCAGACCTCGCTGGTCACTGCATTGCGACTGAACTCAAGGGTTTTAAGAAATGAAGTATTAAGCAGGCAAGAATGGCACATGCAGCCCATAAAACAAGGGAAACTGCATCCAAAATTAAAAAAAAAAAAAAGTAATCCATGCTTAGAAGAGAAAAAAGACAAAAGGTACTTAGGGATTTGATATGTGATCGCCATCACTTCCATTCCTCGTGGGCAGAGAAGCAGTGTCTGGTCCCTGGAGAACATATCCCAGGGCAGCGAGAGACATGGGAGCAACACACCGCTACAGCCCCGGCACCGACCCAACGGGGACCAGACACAGCTGCCGCCGCAGGGACCCGCAGCCTTTACAGCTAGGGAAGGCACCGCGCACACACTCTGCACCAACGCAGGGCTTTGGCCTGATTGACAGAACAAACCAAGAAGTGTTTATGATGTCCGCACTGCCCTCAGTGCAGGAGGGATCCGGCATATCTTGTTTTCAAGCAGCACCCGTGCCGCAGCGCTGGCAGCTCCCTGTAACCGTACTTCTGCTCTCCTTAGAGCAGAGGGTCCCCAAGGACAGGGGCCGCACCTTCACTAACAGATTTACACCATCTCCCGCACTCGGTTCTCCTGAGGCTCCATTACTGAGGCTATTTGGAAACTGCTGCTATGAAGGTGGTACACTTAAACCTCATCTCATCTCAGCTTCCCCGTGCTTCAATCAGTGGAGGTCAGACGTTCAGTTATCACTGAACCCTGCGGTCCCAGGTCAGCTTATGTGTGCCAATATCAAAGCGAGCCTGATGTAAACCCTATCATTTTCTAATTGACTTAGTTAAACAGCGTGAAGACTCCCTAAGTTAACATGGTGACTGCAATATGGGCTTGTGAAGGGGCATAACGCAGCCAAGGGCAGGAATGGAAGTCAAAGCCCTAAACCCTTACACACACCGAGTTAAACAAACCACCATACATAAGAAGGACATGGACCTGCTGGAGCGTGTCCAGAGGAAGGCCACGAGGATGATGCGAGGCCTGGAGCACCTCTCCTATGAGGAGAGGCTGAAAGAGTTGGGGCTGTTCAGCCTGGAGAAGAGAAGGCTCCGGGGAGATCTTATTGCGGCCTTCCAGTCCCTAAAGGGGCTACAGGAGAGCTGGGGAAGGACTTTTTACTGGGGCATGGAGTGATAGGACGAGGGGGAATGGCTTCAAACTGGAAGAGGGCAGGTTTAGATTGAACATTAGGAAGAAGTTTTTCACTGTGAGGGTGGTGAGGCACTGGCCCAGGTTGCCCAGAGAGGTTGTTGAGGCCCCATCCCTGGAGGTGTTCAAGGCCAGGCTGGAGGTGGCCTTGGGCAGCCTGGTCTGGTGGGAGGTGTCCCTGCCTATGGCAGGGGGGTTGGGACTCGATGATCTTCAAGGTCCTTTCCAACCTAAACCATTCTGTGATTCTATGATTCTAGATCTTCTGCAGCTGAGAGCAGCGACCATCCCACATCCTCTGCAACACCGAGGCAGAGCGCCATTTCGTGCAGCCAACCCCGAGCAGCAGAGATGATCCAGCCAAAGGCACGCTCCCTGGGGCAGGTCAGAAGAAACACAGCACAAGCCAAGTGAAAAATAAAGAAAACTTTCAGACTGCTTAAGATGTTCTCCCCTCCCTTAGAGGCTCACCCAGCCCCACCACCTCTCCTGCACACCCTGCCCACGGCAGAAGATGCTGCCCACCGAGGTGGCCAAGGCTTGACCTGAGCTTCCCATCAGGAAGGTTCAGCTCAGGCTTCTGGAGCACGGGAAGCTGCAAGCAAGCAAGGCAGAGGAGATGGAGTCACTGCTTCAGTGCACTGATCCATACAGACAGCAAGAGGCAGGGGAAGGGGAAAAAAAAATGCACTAAAAATTCTTTTGACAGGGTGAAAAATGAAAGCAAAGTGAAACACAGCTCAATCTGTCAAAACAAAATCACAGCAAGCCCACTGAAAAGAAAAAACCACACAGCTCAACTCGCATTTTCTAGTAGGCAATAACTGGTACATTTGTTTTCTTGAAGAGAAGCGGGTGGGTTAAGTTTGCCAGACAACACTCAGCAGATCTGAAAGGTAATCACATCAGAAGCGCAAACGATCAGATTTTGCAGTGGCTCTAAACACAACCGGGGACATTAAGGACTCGCTCGCTTCCACCTTGCAATTCAGAAGACTCTCAAAGAAGTTTTTACAGTTGCGCTGTTGGGCTGATGGACGGAATCCAAAGCGCCTCATCAAGACAAGCTTTGCCCTTTCCCTCTGAGCTCACCATTCAAAGAGGAAAGATGATGCTCTTAATAGCAGACGAGTCACAAATTGGCACGGCAAAAGGTCCCGTACAGTGCGTTTTTGGTCAGGATGGTAAAGGTCAACCTAATATTCAGAGTACAGAGAACCCATTAACCTGGTAAGAGAGTCCTAACAACGTTACCCAGAGGGTATTTTGAATGGTGAGACAGCTTGTAATTAGCTTAGGTGGGCCAACCTAATTATTCATGGCCTGAGGAAGCATCTCCCAATGCAGGAGGGGTACAAGATATATACTTATAGTTCTTTCCCGATAAGCTTATTATGAGCTTTCAGAGATGAATGACCACAGCATTTGACTGTTTTCTTGCAACCTGGAGACGACACACGCAGTAATGAGCGAGTGAGCAGGAGAACAAAGGCAGGGGCTGTGTGGGACTTTGAAGTAAAGAAGAAGAAAAAAAAAATCACAAAAAAAACCCCACACAAAACCAGACTTCTGTTACACTACAACGTGAAATTGCAACTTGTTACCTTCATTTTGAAACGGACAATTATACGCATGCCCGTTTTATAGAAATGTGTGAACAAGCATTGCCATAAAACCCATTTTAACAAGGCCTCAAGCATTAAAAATGGGAAATAATATGCTGGAAACAGTTAATGCAGATGTGTAACACCCCATATATATTCAGAACTGCATTCCCACATTAAAATCTTAAAACCATTCTTCCAAATAAATCAGCATTTTAAAAAAAAATCTAATTTCCCAGTGTTTCCATTCCAGCAGACCTTTGCCTGCTCGGACCTTTATTAGCTGTAACAGGGTTGCAGGTCTGCACAGAAATCAATCTACATCAAACTGGGACCTGCACAAGATAGATGGGAGGAGGAAAATGATTTTTTTAAAGAAGTTTCTTTTTTCCGTTTCTCATTTATTTTTTTCGGGGCACCTTCGAACATGTCTGTGTCTCCCCAGTACACACAGCTTTTCCAATTGTATCTGCATTGTTTTAACCTCTCCTCTTTATCACATCTATTGGTTGCCTATTTTTGCAAGGGCTGAAATTCTACCACTTCTGTGTTACAAATTCTCTCTCTCCCGCCTCGAGGTTTCCCCTTTCATTAGAAATTAACTTTTCCCTGTCAGAGATCATCCTTCTCATAGCCAAGTGCTTGGTGTCAGGTACCCTTTATTCCCAAGACACCCTTGCACAAAGCCAAGAAGAGCAAACCATCCTTGGCATCAGCAAACTCAGGCCACTTCATTTAGTCGATAATTTACATATGTGCATGCCATATTTCAAAATCAACTATTTATAAGGGTGGGTAAATCTTGAGGAACTCTTTGTCACATTACTTTGGTTTCACCACTGATTTTAAGAGGGCTATGATGCTGCTCCTCAGCTGTAGCGCACGACAGAAGATTCCAAGCAGCATCTGGGAACTAAGCACCAGTATAGGTTAGGGGTGGACCTGCTGGGAAGTAGTTCTGAGGAGAAGGATCTGGGGGTCCTGGTAGGTAGTAAATTATCCATGAGCCAGCAATGTGCCCTTGTTGCCAAAAAGGCCAATGGAATCCTGGGCTGCATAGGGAAGAGTGTGGCCAGTAGGTCGAGGGAGGTCATTCTCCCCCTCTACTCTGCACTGGTGAGGCCACAACTGGAATACTGTGTCCAGTTCTGGGATCCCCAGTTCAAGAGGGACAGGGAACTGCTGGAGAGAGTCCAGCGTAGGGCAACTGAGATGACTGAGGGACTGGAGCATCTCCCTTATGAGGAAAGGCTGAGAGCGCTGGGACTCTTTAGCCTGGAGAAGAGAAGGCTGAGGGGAGACCTTATTATGGCATACAAGTATCTAAAGGGTGGGTTGGAGGAGGATGGAGCCAGACTCTCTTCAGTGGTTCCCAGTGACAGGACGAGGGGCAATGGGCACAAGTTGGAACATAGGAGGTTCCGTTCAAATACACGGAAAAACTTCTTTCCGGTTGGGGTGGCAGAGCAGTGGCACAGGCTGCCCAGGGGGGTGGGGGAGTCCCCTTCTCTGGAGATTTTCAAGCCCCGCCTGGATGCAGTGCTGAGTGATGTGCTCTGGGCAATCCTGCTTTGGCAGGGGAGTGGGACTGGGTGATCTCTAGAGGTCCCTTCCAACTCTGAAAATTCCGTGATTCCGTGATTCCGTGATCTGTAGCATCTGAGATAAGCCCTCAGTAAGAGGTGGGGAGAAAATGAAATTTAACCCATGGCTACAATTCCTGTCCTCTGGCTCAAACTCTAAGTCTCCTTCAACTGCTAGTTCAGTATTTTCATCTACTAAGATATATGAATTCATTAGGATCTAGTGGAGGAGGAAAGGAACACGTATGCAGCTCTCCAGCAGTGCAATTCAAACTTTGTTAATTTTTACAAAGCTATAATAAAGTAGCGGCCAGGAGTACCAAGCAGCTCTAATGAGTGTCCTGCTGCTGACCTTCAGTCGCTCGCGTACCCGTACACGATAATCCTGTCTCCTCCTCGGGCAGGACTATGGATGTTCATCAGGAGGCTGTGAATTCCAGCCCCACCTTTGGGAGCAGAGAGCAGCATCGCTGCCGGACACGGGCAGGACCGGGGCTGCCAACAGAGCGCTCGGCCGGCCGAGGGGAAGCCTCCTGCCAGACAGACTGCACGGGCCCACCTTTGGCCACACTTGGACATTTCTGCCATAACTTGGCCTCTACAGGACAGGATCAAGAGGGAATTTATAGAGACTCGCGTTACCCATCGCCTTCTCTATTTTGGTATATGAAAAGTAGTCTGAAGGTGCGAAACTACAAGCAAAAAAATAGTATTTGCTATTTTCCATTAGGGTCAGAGACAGTCTAATGATTTTTTTTTTTTTTTTTAGTATTTTTTGAAAGGCTCCTAATGATGTAGCTCCTTATTGTGTTCATTTAATGTGCTCTGCCTGGTGTCCCAATTAGCGTGATTTATCCGCAAGCACGTAAATCACACAAACGAGACCTGGGGACCTGCAGCTCCGAGCAGAGCAAACACATAGACCCCACACTTATGTGTGGGCAGGTCTCCAGTTTAACTGTATTTTTCACTGTAAAACCAAAAAACCAAGTGCTCGTAGGCTACCTTTGGCACGACTGGCTGTTAGAGCCTGCGCCAGCTCGGAAGCGATGTTCGCAGGCACGTGTGTCTGCCATACGTGAACACTCCCCCTGACTCAAAGATGAGCCCCGGACAATCTCAGCAACGATCTCTTCCCCTCTCTTTCTGTGGGGCACACCGGGGTGAGCACCACCACCCCCGCAAGAGGCTCTCCACATCGGTCCTTCTGCAGGACCCCCTCCCCAACCCCACACTGGGCTCCCCAGTCCTCCTGCGAGCGCTCTCCCTACCCGGGATCCCTGCCGTGAGGATCCCAAACAGAGTGCTCACCTGGGGGATGGCTGCCCATAAGGAGCACACGCCAAAATATCACCATTGTGGCTTCCCAGCAAGCTGTGGTGTCTCACCATGCCGATGCCGGAGGACACGTTGGCCACACCACTGCTGCGATGGGACAGAGCTGATGCCCACCTGTGCTCCAGAAAGGCACTTCTCAACTACGAAATAATCAATAAAAGTCAGGAAATGAAGCAGCAAATGCTGTCGTAGCTCTATCACCTGTTGAGACATGATTTCCAAAGAAACACTCGTCTAGAAAAAACATCTGAGTCCTCTCCACCTCCCAGTTTCTCTGAAGATAAAGCAGGAACACCACCAACCAACACAAAAGTTCATGCCACACACCATGAGTGGAAGTCCATGGTCAGTGGCGTTCAAAGCACAGCTCTAATTTTTACTTAAACCCGGTCCCACGTCACAATTTTGGTGCCACGTTATTTGTACTTTTTAATCTGCTAAAAACCTAACACATTCTTCCATGCAAACTTAGCTCTGCAAAATAGTTCTCAAAACTGGAAGACTGGAAAATAAAACTCCTTGATAAATACATAGAAATTTCCTCACCCTTTTGTAAAGCGTAACTGGAAATGACACGCGCTTTCACGGGGTAAAATCTGGGAAGCGCCACTGCGGCGGTAAATGCCGTGCAAGCCCTGCTTCCTTCCTTATCTCTGGCCAATGAAAGACGAAACGCTCCCGAAATTAGTCACCTCCAATTTCCACTATCAGCAAGAACCTTAACAAAGAACGTATTTTCAATGATACCGACCCCCTCCCCCCAAAAGGATTTACAGAAACATACTTTTTTTTTTTTTTTACCTGAACACCAGCCCAACTCGTGCCCTGGGGGCTCACTGGCCGGGGGAGAACAGCTATTGCTCAAACCTCTCTCCTCCTCAGCCCAAGGAACACCATGCTCTGGCTTCAGAAGTTTTCGTTTCCTCTACTGATCACCTTCACCCTGCAAATATGCTTATTTCTGGGCTCGGCTCTCTCTCTCCATTAACGTCCTGCGTTCAGCACATTCAGATGTCCCACGTGTCCTGTTCACTGCTGCATCCGAGTCCAGGAGCACAGACAGCCCCTGTTTTACCCCTCCAGCGCTGCCCTCCTGCTTTAACAGAGCCGGCTGTTATGGGGACCAAAAATACAATTATAAGAAAATGTATTTAGGAAGAGTAGATTACCGGGACAAATGGGGACAGTGGGAGAGAAGAAAGCGGGTTTGTGCTGGCAAGAGCGTGCAGCGATGGTCGAGTGTCCAGATGCCAAGTTGAAGAGGGCACCCTCGCCTTGTCTGGTTTTCGT
Source organism: Anarhynchus alexandrinus (assembly GCA_008711295.1). Taxonomy (NCBI): domain Eukaryota; kingdom Metazoa; phylum Chordata; class Aves; order Charadriiformes; family Charadriidae; genus Anarhynchus; species Anarhynchus alexandrinus. Next base: position 652,002 of record VUYV01000056.1, on the reverse strand, counting down.
TGGATGGTTGAAACCATCCCTCAGGAACCACGTTTCGGAGGGAGAGATCTCCCCCGCATGTGGCCGGCCAGCGGCACACCCAGCCCCGCCACCGCTTCAAAGCAGTCGAGGCAGTTCCCGCTGTAATCCAGCTGAACCCTCAAAGACCATCTCCAGCATCCTAAAGTGGCATTTTCCACTCCCGTTTATGGCCCAAGCGAGTGTCTGTCTCTGGTGGCACCATCGCTGGCGGGAGGTAGAGCTGCTCATCCGACACCGATCCATCCCGCCGAAGATCACGGCTCCACTCCCTCCCCGGGAGCGTTACTGCCTCCATCACCTATAACCACCCAGCACGTGGCTGCACGGCAGGACCCTGCCCCAGCAGAGGCCAAATTGGCAGCCTCATTAGCAGTTTTTGAGATACCAGAAAGTGAATTGTCCCACCAATTGGGCCACCCCAGCTGAGCAGCCTGGGCAAAGCGTGGGCATAACGCGCGTTAGCGGAGGCTAAAAATGGAGCATTTCAACTTCCAAGGCTGCAGCTCTATCACTTCAGACAGAATTAAAGCGCTTACTAACACGCGCGCATTGATGGATAGCGAATTGCAACAAGAATAATGGGATGGCAAGAAAAAAAATAGCAAATTAAGGAAATAAAGCCGATTCTGATGTCATGAAATTCTTGTCACTCCTGGGTTAGCCTGTACTCCATTTATCAACCACTCTGGGTTTTAGTTTTGTTTTCCCTAATTCTAGGGAGGTGCTTTGAGAAATGTGGCATTTCTTCCCGCTCCAGAAAAAAAAAACCCTCATCCACTGCATATTTTTAAGATTAACGATCCAAGGTCAACCTCTCAAAAGGAGTTGTAGTGGTGAAATATTTTTCCAAACCACCTTTCAGTGAAGGAAGAATTTCATCTTGACTTGGGATACTTGTTTTTAAACCGAGGTAGGTTCTGGGGCTTTTTTTTGGCGCCTTAAACTATATCAACCAATTAGGACTCCAAGCCTGATTAAAATCAACACCCTTCAGGTCAATCCTGGTTACCAAAGTGACAAAGGTCAAGCACTACAGAAACAAATAATGTTTTCACGATGGATGGAAAAGGTGTATAAATACTGTCCTATTCTTGTTCTCCCAAAAATGAAGAAAGAAAGCCAAAGTCACTGCCTGACACTGGTGTACAGCAGCTGAGCAAAGATACTGAGGGAGAGAACTGTATTAATGAAAGCGACCTCTGCTCAGCCAAGATACCCCTTCATCTGGGCAGAAATCAGTACAGGACCCTCGTGGACCTCCTCGCCATGGGAGGCAATTAAAGCTGGATGCAGCAACCTCTCCTGGCTCCACCGATGCGTGTAGAAGAGGACATTTACACACAACCAGAGATGGTTTTGCATTAAGTGAATCGGAGGATCAAACGAGCGCTCACCCCGAGGGCAGCGCCTGCTCCTCCAGCCCCAGCATCCCCCCCCCGAGGTGTCCGTGGGTGCTCCCATAGGTTCTCCCACGCTCAGTATTAACATCAGCCCAGGTGACATGGACTGGAGATTACGGCAAATCCACATCAGCCTCCTTTGCTGTGAGTAGGGCAGGGTCTAGCAAAGGTGGGGATGCGGGGAAAGGAAGAAAGGAGGTAAAAAAAAAAACCAAAAAAGAAAACCCAGTGTCCTTCAACTAGCAAAAACTCCCTGGGTGATGCAGAGAAACCCGTTGTTCCTAACGCCAGCCAGTAGGTCAGGACCAGACCCTCGACACTCCAAATCCAGACATCCACTTCCAACCTGTGGCTTATATCTACATTTTGAAAAAGAAAAGCAGAACAAATTCCCCCAGAAACTGCCGATCTCCGCAGGCTCCAAGGACACATAAAGAAACTTTTACACGCTGAGTTTTAAAGCATAAGAGCAACAGAAGAGGGCTGTTTGTTTTTAAAACCTGTTCCCCGGCTGAGACCCTCAATTCCAGAGCGCGACTAATGTACACAGAGGTGTTTACAAGCCTCTCCAATGAGAACTTCATAAACGGAAGAGCCGACACAAGCTGAGCTGTAGCCTTGAGAGTTACGAGCGCAATACCACACTCTTCCTGTCTCCAGAGGTGACCCATCTCTTACATGTCAGAGCACACAAGCGTTAATTTGGGACCGATGACTCACAATTCCTGTTTTCCAGAACGTTCACACCAATATTGCAAGGAAACCTGTTGTGGGGTGGTTGGTTTTTTTTTTTCTCCCCCCCTTAGCTGAGTGGCTGGGTAAGAACAGGAAAGGCAGGAAGAAGTAAAAAATTGAGCAAAAAAAATGGATAAACAGTTCTGTTAACCTTTCCTGAGCCTCCCCCAAGTGATGCGCTGCAGAAGGTCCGCCCTGCGCAGGTCACCGGGCGCGCAGAGAACGGCCAAGCGCTCGTTGGGAACGTTGGCGATGCCCGCTTGATCCGGAGCGAATCGAGGACAAACAGACCCAAACGCTCCAAACATCCCAGGTGCACCATCGCACGCTCGGCCCCTTCGAGGAGTCCCACCGCACCGCCCGGCTGCCGCCGGCTCAGGGGAGCAATATCATCCCTTTTTATTAGTTCTAAAAAAACAAGTACATAAGGCTGCCACAAACACTGAAACTTTACATACAGGGGAGAAAAAGAGAAGGAAAAAAGACAAAAAGGCAGCTGATTACTTAAATCGGCGGGGGGAATGCCAGCGTGGCTCTCTCCAAGGGAACAAAAGGTGTCCCCAGCAAGCACTGGCCACCAGCACAGTCCCAAGGAGCACGTTGCTGCAGTAGAAGCGAGGACCTGCTGCAGGTACCCAAAACTGCCCGCCGGCTCCCAAAGGTGCCGTTGCAGGAGGGCGGTCTCTGCCTTCGGCGCTGTTCGCACACCGTTGCCAAGGCTGAAAGCTTTTTAAATGTTCGCCCTATTTAAACAGCGCCGAAGCAACACGGCTCCGCAGGTGGAAACCCATCCAACGGGTCCATGCAGGTGCCACGGGATGGAGCAGCGCCCGCCGGGTCCATCGCTGCCCGGATCAGGATTCTCTTAAAGAATAACATAAAAATGCAGATTACACAAGATTTCTAGTGGAGAGAAGCTGAAGGCTCCCAGGTAAGGTGGGACCACATCACACCACGGTTTGGACAGACACTAAGGGCCGCATTCTGCATGCCCCGGGGATCTCGCAGCCCTGCGTCCTGCTCCCGCGGGTGTCACCTTGGTAAATTAATCCCAAGGGATGTCTTTGCCATCCACCGGTAAACAAACAAAGGGCTTAAGTGATAATATGATCTACTACCAACTCACACACACAGAGCTACAGCCAGCCCGCACTGCTGGCACAGGAGGCAGCACGCAAACGCTCAAGGCACCTTCAAGCCCTCTCGTTAGCTGCTTCTCCTTTCTGAGAAGCGTCACCTTTTCTGAAGACGTTGCAGAGCCGATAATAATTCCTACCAAAAGTGCCATTACTTCATTTCCTCTGAAAAAACCAACAGCTTTACCAGCCCCTCCTTCCCTCTCTCGTGAGCAACGCGCTTGGATCTCCAGAAGGGGGTAAGGTCAGGAGCAAACGCCTGGATCGCTCCCAGATTAGCAGCCCGGAGGGAGTAATTCCAACAGAAAGCATTTACAATATTCTTGGTATTAAATGCTTTTGGCTAAGATGAAATTTGTTAAAGTTTGCACTTTGGATTTTTTTTTTTCAAGCTCTGAAGTCATTTCTTTCCCCAAAGCTGCCTCCACGGGCTGAATTGGTGGGAAAAGGGAGATTTCGCACAGAGAAACCGGCACAGCTAAATAATAAACTGAGGCAATTGCTCAGATGCTGAAGCCTGATCAATTATTCTCCACAGAAGCAAAGTACCCACATTAGAAAGGCAAATTGCTGTACCTAAACGGATGGTTGTGTCACCCTAATTTCCTGAGATTAATCCTGTTTCAGTCAAACCCTTATCTAAATACAAATAGGAAAACTAAACATACAATCAGGCAAACATCTAAAAAAACCTTGACTACAATTTGGCTGGACAAGAGCTTTATGAGAAGCAGCTGGTTTATCCCCAAGATTTCTGAATTATTTTACTGGGATCCAAGAACTCTTAGAAGAGGCTTACAAGACCCTATTAAATCACCAACATTTAACAGTCCCATTTATTACATTTTGCCCCTCCCCCTCTTCCCAACACAAATCAATTTTTTTTTTTCTTTTTATTTCCCAACTTCACTGATTCTGCACACACTGAATTTCTATCACAATATTGGACGGGGAGCACCTCATCTATTAAAATGCCATCAGTATCAGCTCTGTAGGTGATGACTTCAGAGAGGAAATAACATTGTGGGGTTTTTTCCCCCCCCTCCCTTTACAGCTTCACATTTTCTTGCAAGGAAAAGGGCACTGTGCTCTCAGACTGGAACTGATAAAAACCACTATGAAGCAAAAAGGCCTAAAGGCTGAATGAACCAGTATTAACTCCTGCAGAAAAATACTTTTTCCCAGACCAAGAAAACGGTACTGGGGGAAGATACTGGATAAAAAAAAAAAAAGAAGATGACGACAGTTTTGGGGTGGGTTTTATTTGATGCCAGCTGGAATCCAACCCACTTTCTTCCACCAAGTTTTTATAATCTAATGAATCAGAAAACTCCAAAGAAAACACAGTCAAAAAGCATGTTTAAACCTCAGCACGGCCCGACTTGACGACGCTTCCAAACAAGCTGGAGCAAACGCGCAGCGCAGGAACATACCTCCCGTTCAGATGCGATATATTTGCCCTGAGAGCAAAGGTCCTGCCCGGCGCTCTCAGGCACCGGACCTGCGTCGCCGGCCCCGCATAAAGGCAGCAACTCCTGCCAATTCAGGCAAAAGGTTAAAAATTCAAGCTTGCGGATTGGTGCATGCCTTATTTGAGGGCATTGAGGGAAGTGTGGGAGAATGCAGGACATCCATGACGTTGGGCTGCCTGATGGTCCTTGGCTGAAAACGCTCCGAAATATTCCCACTGCTGTGATTTCACGCAGAAGCACAGCGGTGTGATGACTGATGGCCACACAAAACCCATAAAGACAAAGATATTTTAAATATTTCAGATTATTATTCTTTAAACGGTTCAGCAGAGTTTCCCATCCGTCAGTAACTGGGACGGATATCCCCCCAGCACTGCAACGCTCCCGCAGTCCCTAATTGCGTCTTGCTGTTTAGGTGGAAACCATGGATCTGGGACAAGCGAACACAGATGGGAAACAAATGACCAAACCTGAGTTTTGGGATTTAAACAGCATCCAGGAAGGAGCTGCAAATAGCTCCAGTAAAAGTAGAGAACGGAAGGAGGAATCCCTTCTCTTTTATAAACCCTTGATGCTCTGATGCTCAGTGCTAAACATCACTGCTGGCAGGAGAGAGCATCCCGGCTGGACCAGAAGAGGCACAGGACACTGGGTGGAGTAGTGACAGCAATGCCTCCTAACGTGCTCCAGAGAAACCTTCTTCCCAACTCCAGACTTCATATTGATTTATAGCCTGAAGCATGAAGCCATATCCCGTCCAATATTCTTAATTTCAAAGGGCTGGGTTCTGTTTTGGGTGGCTTTTTGCCTCAGTCTCAGTTGCTCCAACAGTTCGTGTATATTTAATTACTGGCATCGTCTCAGACGTCGTTGAATTTTGGCCCTCAGCAATACCCCGCGGCAAGGAGCTCTGCAAATTAACAAGGGGGAAACCAGTCCCTGTTTCCTTTGGAGTGCAGCGTTAAGGCTGCATAGCTAAATTCCCAGAGGCCAGGAAATGAAAATATTAAATATTCTCATAACATCACTAAAGAAGTCATGTTTTACATATATGTCATTCCAATCAAATATTTTTCCTGTTTCATCATTTAGCTTCAATGCAACTCGGGCTGGTGTTAAAGGTTCACGCGCAAAAAGGAGAAAGGAAGGATCTCACACAGGAATCCCATACAGGATATAACATAACCAGGCAACCACTGCTGCAGACACTCGAATTTCACACTTCCTAATTCTGTTGATTCTAACTAGACAAGCTTAATGGCACAGTAATTATAGAAATTACCTGGAATACATAACACTGCATTTATACATAATAAATGAACTGTTGCAGAGGAAACGTCAACGAAATATCATAACTTACTTTTTAATCAGTTTCACTTTAATAAAAAAATAGAAAAAAAAATAATCAAAGGCCACGTAACAGCAGCAAAACGACGAGCAAAACCAGCTTCTGTGAGAAGCTTCTTCCCGCAGGCCTTTGCCTAAATCTGGGCAATTAAGAGATTTCCAGGAGTTTGGGGGGTGCAAACCAACAGGCACGTTTCTCCCAGAACTATCACACAAAAAATTCAACTTCCCCATTCCAAAACATAGCGAAGTCAACTTCCCCACTCCAAAACGTAGCGAAGTCCTAAGCAGCCTTAGCTGAAGTAGCCAGACCAGCGGGACCATAACCACGCAACGTTAAAAAACAAAAAGTGAAGGGGACAAGGAAATTTCCTACTATGGACCTGTCACAGAAATTGCAAAAATTGAAACAACAAACCTCCCCCTTTTTTTTTCCCCCCCCTCATTCGACAGGAGCCCTCCCGCCACCGGCCAGGCACAGATGCAGCGCGGCTGAGACTGCCCGGCAGGAGCAGCCACTTAGTCCAAAGCTGCGGTAGTTTATACAAACATTTTAAACCAAGAGTAAGATTTCACAAGCATGACACGGATCCACGGGCAGTATTCAAGCAGATGCTGGTGTGCCGGACTTGCATTTCTGTGTCTTTTTAAGAGAGGGATGGGATAAAGGTCAACGAACGTGAAAGTGAATTGCAGTGTCCCGGAAAAAGGTGCGAGAGCAACACTCCCACCTCCCCAGCACTTCTGCCCTGGACCACACAGAGACATCCCGTCCTCCTCTGCGCCGTCTTGCTGCAGACAACTGCAATGTTTTTCAGTTTCTTCAATTAACACTTTTGCATTAGTCCTATGGAAAAACTCAATACTCTGCAGGCCGCTCCGGAGGCAATCCGCAGCAGAGCCCTCCTGCCTCAGCAGGAGGATGACCCTGTTCGATCACAGGCTCCTTGCCTGAGCCAAGCATCATCCTCCGTAAAAGCGAGGTTCGGAGTGACTGGCATTACTGGGGCCCCCTTGCACAAAAGCCGCTCGTATTTTACATTTACTTGACAGTAAAATACCCAATATTGTTGAGTTTCTGCAAGACCGTTGGAGAAGAGCCCTTTGTTGGGGCAAAAGCTACCCCGAACACGCAACTGAGATGAAGTCCCCGTGTCACTCAACACCACAGCTCTCCTTCAACCCGTTCCTCCCTGTGAGACTTCGAAAGTCGCAGGAGTTGAACAGACGCTTCCAATTCATTTTCTTGAAAAAAGAAGGGGAAAAAAGCCCTAAAAGGCCAGCAAACCACTTAAGAGAGAGCACAGACTTGAAATACATACATATATTCAAGAAAAATCAAACCATAGGCTTTGATTGCAGCCAGAAGAACAAAGTATCTGACCTCAGTCTTCAAAGACAAGGAAATTCAGAAATAACACTGATTCTCGTATTACTCATCCCTACTGTGCCGGGTTGTTACAATCCACGCAGGCCACCCAAAGTTAAAGAGACCTCCAGAAAAATGTTCAACTCAAAGGGATATGTTAAAAACAAGCCCAAGGCAGGTTATGCGGTTGAAATGAAATGCGAAGCACCCATCAGGAGTGTTGTATATGCCATTCCTGAACTGCAACAGTCACACTCATCTGGTTATAATTTACAAATTAGCACTAGGTAAAATAAGAATTTCCTCACACCTTGAAATCCGAAATACCAGCTATTTTTCCCACAGTTAACTTCGCCCTCCCTTACCTTTCAACAGTCAATACATTTTTTCATGGCAATAGCGTATCTTGGGCAAGTATTTAAGCTCTCAGCTCTGTTCCCCTTCCCCTAGGTGGTAGTTTGATGTGCATTGAAACCAAAATTGTCATTGGAGGGGGAAAAAAAAGGCATCAACCCCAGTTTTGTGTGACCCCCTCCTGTCACTGTTTGTGATATGTCAAATGTTTGTCCAACCACACACAAAGTAAGGGCACGGAGCTGGCAGGGAAAATAGCTCAGCAAAAGGGGTTCTTTTACACCAGATCTGGCCAGGGGAGCAAACACTGATGCTGGGAGAGCATGGGAAAACACCCCAAACCCCTCTTTCTCAAACAGTAGCACTTTGGCCCTATTTTGGCAGGTGTGTCATCCCCTTTGCATGCCGAGCACAGGCTAAGTCAGCTGAGATCTAACAAACTCATTGCCCTGATGGCAATGCCCTGCTGCAGAGTTTGGCTACAGGAGTACCTGCGGCAGGGCTGAGCCATGTGGGGACCCAGGGACCGGTGGACAATGCAGCAGGACACGGGGCATAAGCAATCCAGGAGGTTCCTGGCATGCGTGGATGATAGCTTCCTTCTCCGAGTGATAGAGGAGCCAATGAGAAGAGGAGCCATGCTGGACCTTGTTCTCACCAACAAAGAGAGGCTGGTGGGGAATGTGAAGCTTAAGGGCACCTTGGTTGCAGTAACCGTGAAATGGTAGAGTTCAAGATCCTTAGGGCAGCAAGGAGGGCGCACAGCTAGCTCACTACCCTGGACTTCAGGAGAGCAGACTTTGGCCTCTTCGGGGATCTGCTTGGTAGAATACCGTGGAATAAGGCCCTGGAGGGAAGAGGGGCCAAAAAAGCTGGTTGATATTCAGGAGCACCTCCTCCAAGCTCAGGAGCGATGCATCGCAATGAAGAGGCAGACAGGCAAAAATGCCAGGAGGCCTGCATGGATGAATGAGGAGCTCCTGGACAAGCTTGGGACCTGGACAGGCTGGAGAGGTGGGCCTGTGCAAACCTCATGAAGGCCAAGTACACGGTCCTGCACCTGGGTTGGGGCAATCCCAAGCACAGATACAGTCTGGGTGGAGAATGGATTGAGAGCAGCCCTGAGGAGAAGGACTTGGGGGGATTGGTTGATCAAAAGCTTCAGGAGAGCCAGCAATGTGCACTCGCAGCCCAGAAGGCCAACCATAACCTGGGATGTATCAAAAGAAGCGTGGCCAGCAGGTCGAGGGAGGTGATTCTCCCCCTCCACTCCGCTCTCGTGGGATCCCACCTGCAGTACTGTGTCCAGCTCTGGGGCCCTCAGCACATGAAAGACACGGACCCATTGGACCGGGTCAACAGGAGGGCCATGAAGATGATCAGAGGGATGGAACATATCTCTTATGAGGAGAGGCTGAGAGAGTTGGGGTTGTTCAGCCTGGAGAAGAGAAGGTTCCGAGGAGACCTTATAACGGCTTTCCAGTACCTAAAGGGGGCCTACAGGAGAGCTGGGGAGAGATCCTTGATCAGGGAGTGTAGTGATAGGATGAGGGGTAACAGTTTTAAACTGAAAGAGGGTAGATTTAGATTAGATATTAGGAAGAAATTCTTTACTCTGAGGGTGGTGAGGCACTGTCCCAGGTTGCCCAGAGAAGCTGTGGCTGCCCCATCCCTGGAGGTGTTCAAGGCCAGGTTGGACGGGGCTTTCAGCAACCTGGTCTGGTGGGAGGTGTCCCTGCTCACAGCAGGGGGGTTTGGGACTAGATGATATTTAAGGTTCTTTCCAACCCAAACCATTCTATGATTCTATGACCGATGCAGATACTGAGGGACAGGAGGTCCCCGAGTAGGGACATGCACCCCACAGCAGCACCACTGCCTGCCAGACGCAGAGGAGAGCTGCAGGCAGTAGCTCAGGCTCTGCTCCCCTTCACTGCTCAGAGCAGCGCTCCAGTGAGGTAACACGGGATGACTCAGGACGGCTCAGAGAGAGCCATTAATTACACCTCTCACATAAGCACGGTCATGCCCGTACGGGCCTTTTCCGAGGCTTCCCTCGGTTATGACCGTGTGAGAGAAACGTTAGTGAGGATGGAGCAGGAAGGAGCTTTCAGCCACATAATCTGGGAAACGCCAAAAACAAACTAAGCCCTTTGATTGAAGCTTTCCTCCATCACAGCCAGGTCAGGAACCGCGTCTCCGCAGAGATCCACGCTCAAATACCCCCTTACACTCGACGCAGTGCTGGTTAAAGCTAGGTTGGGCACAAAACCAGACCGAAACAACTTTCTGCAGGACTGAAAGTGATATAAACACCATCAGCTCGCTGGGACAGTAGTAGGACAAAATGTCCCCCCAAACTCACCTGCCCCCACCCGCTCTCTGCAGACCGGCCTGACCCATCGATGAGGGCAAACTGCCATCAGGGCATCAGGACATCCTCCCTCTGGCCTCCCATGGACCTGGTGGCCCAGGAAGGGACATCTCCAGCCACCACAGACCTGTCCTAGTGCACGTGGGTCCAGCCCCGAGAAGATGGCCTTTCACATCGTATAATCCTGCCTGTGCCAGGAGAGCCTGCAGCTTGATCATCTTCATTTAGGTTCCACCACACAAGGTCCTCATCTACATGGTAACAGTTTCTTATTTAAGCACTTTTGTAGCTCCGTTCCCAGTGGTTTCTGCACATCACCCAGGTCATCTGCTGACAGTTGCAGGCAAAATCACTAAGTGCTGCTGGAACTTGCACCGATTTGTAACAAAATGGCTTGGAACCAACATTTTCATCAAAGGTGCTTCTGCCTCACCCTTTTGCTAAATACAAAGTGGTTTCCCTGTTGGGAAAGATAACAAAAACTAGAGATAAGAACAGTTTTGAGCAGAAGCTCCCAACAAAGCAGATAATCCTGGAAATCACCTGAGGAAATCAAGTTATCTCCCCATATAAATAATGTTTATCCAACAAATCAATGCTAATTACTCCTGCCTGTTTCATTTTCTCACTCATCACAAGGATGGCCACGCTCTGCTCAGCTACTTTGTGCCCAGCGCTGAGCTGAGCATCACCCTGAGGAGCTACTGGTGACCCCCCAGCAGCTCTTGGCATGAGATGCCTCTCAGCTTGGCAGAGCTGGAGAAGCGACATGTAGATATAATCACAGATACATCCATACACACACTTTACAACATCAACAGTCCTTCCTGCACACAGCAGCGCCCTGCAGCAGAAACGACACTGCTTCGCGACACTACAAGAACATGACTTTCCCCTGGGAAGGAGGCAAAGCCACACCTGCAAACATTGGAAAAAAAAAATAAATAAAATATTTCACACAAAAATGACACTGAGCTTGCCAGCTACTACAAATGATTCTGCAGAGAAGTGGTGTTTACGAGGCTAGCCAACAACTTCAGACTAAACCCTGTAAGTCAATTAAATAGCACTCCGCGGCGCGGGCGACACGGTGCCATGGATCATCCAGTGCTCAAAGGGTGGAACTGTTGGTTTTAGTCAAAGGCAGCAAGCTGGTAGTAAATACGACATTGTGTCCTGGCCAACAACTGACTGGTGTCATTAGTAAGTATGTGTTCCACCAATTACAAAATTAATTATAAAGTCATGTCAGGTCACTCAGTTGGAAAACAATTATTTCACTTCACGACATTAAATGAGAGACAGTGCCCCACCTTCATCAGTATGCAAATTGCGATGGATTGCTTGGGACTAACCCAGCTATCTCCAAGGCTGGCAGGTACCCAGAACCTAACCCAATATACTCCTCAGGGGTGAGATGGATGAATATCACCCTGTAAGAATCCAGTCTGGCAACAAGAGAAACACAGTGGGTGAAGATGGATGGCAAATTCAAAAACGCAGCCCTAGCGAACAACTTCCACGGTCAACTTTCTAATTTACCTGCAGTCAGGCAAATATAATAAACACGATGCTGTGGGAGTCCCCATGCCCGCGCTGGGGAGGGACCGATGGGCTCAGCCCTCACCCTGAGAGAGGACAATGTGTGCTGACGGACACCTGTCCAAGTAACCTTTGGAGACAACTGCACGTCCTCAGCTCTGCTGGAAGACCATCACTTGGGTGTTTGGGAATGGGCTGGTTGACTGCTTTTCTTTTTAAGGTAAAGGCACTACAAAACCTTTGGTAGAGTGTTGGTGGTGTCATGATGTTACAACTTCAGAAAATCTGTGCTACGTATTTCTGAGGTAAAATTCCCACACGCCCCCATACAGAAAAGATCTTGCGCCTCCCCTGATCACCCAAGGGCCGGGACACCAGACTGCCCTCAGCTCAACAAGCCCTTTCTATAAGGTTCAGCTGTACTTCCACGCACACACAAGACTACAGAGATTTCAGCGGGTGAAGTTACACACATCCCATCCTACTCCCCAAACAGTAATTAGCCTTCTCCGAACCCAAGCGTGCTGCCATTTACAACTACACTACGTAACCCCGCTTCTCCCCCAGATTTTTTTTTGCGGCCTTTCAGTACCTAAATTGCGGCCTTTCAGTACCTAAAGGGGGCCTACAGGAAAGCTGGGGAAGGACTTTTTACTAGGGCATGTAGTGACAGGACAAGGGGGAATGGCTTCAAACTGGAAGAGGGCAGGTTTAGATTGAACATTAGGAAGAAGTTTTTCACTGTGAGGGTGGTGAGGCACTGGCACAGGTTGCCCAGAGAGGTTGTTGAGGCCCCATCCCTGGAGGTGTTCAAGGCCAGGCTGGACGTGGCCTTGGGCAATCTGGTCTAGTGGGAGGTGTCCCTGCCTATGGCAGGGGGGTTGGAACTCGATGATCTTCAAGGTCCTTTCCAACCTAAACCATTCTATGATTCTATGATTCTATGATTTACCAGGAATGCAGCTCATGAGGTGCTCAACTCCCATTTGCTTACCTAATTTTCCCCAGGTGATGGGTGTCCTCCTCAGGGCAGCCCTCCAGACTGCTTAAATTGCCTCTGCAACATGAAAGGACAAAGCTAGCTTCTGTAGGAGACACCTTCATCCTCCTTCTACAGCATGTACTTACTAAAAATATCGCAGGTTGACAAGCGCACGCATTAGTTTTAAAGAGTGCAATGAAAAAAAACTGGATGGAAAAAAAACCCAAAACAACCCCCAGATACTCATCTCCCCACTTTCCCCGTGAAACACCTGCAGCCCTGAGCCGGGGTTTATGACATCCAGAGCAGCCGTGCACGCTGAACCTCCTTTTATTGCCTTGGGGATTTGCATCACGGTTGCCTTCAGTTTGACAAACACTTTCTCATACAGCACAACAAAACAAAGCTGGCTCGAAAGGAACAGGAGAGAGATTTCATATATATATATATGTGTGTGTGCACACGTGTATAAAAATAAATAATACACATTCATTTGCATACGGTACATGCTGACATTTCCTTATCAATGCAAATAGCCGTGCCCTGAGGCTTCCTGAGGCTGTGTGATGATAGGAATGGTGTGAGATGTGGATGTGAGGAGTCTCACACCCAGACCCCCTTGTCCCACAGGTATATATGCTACACTACTGCAAATCCCAGGTGGTTTCCATGTTAATTCTTGAGCCTCTGCCTCCAGGTTTGACCCGGCTCTGGTATGCAGGGGCCATTGGCAAATGCTCCTCCACAACCTGATGTACCCATCGGCCCCATTTCAGAGAAGTGATCTTGTTCCAGATACAGAGGGGTCAGTCCGAACCTCAAAGCACAGCAGATTTAAATCTTCTGTCTCATAAACCATAAAAATAAATAAAAGTTATGCAAATCCCCCTATTTAAAAGCTATACGAGATGATCAAAACAACTTTGCTTGTTTTGCAATGGTTAATAGCCCCCCTCCAACGCCACGCACGCTCACACAATTATAGCACTTAAAACAAATCAATCAGAGCTGCTTCTCCAAGCCATAACAAAGCCCAGAAGTCTGCGGACCCCAAGCAGCCTTAGAGGCAGCGTTATCATTTTTGCACAGTTGCGGGGAGCTCTATTTATATAAACACCCTCATCGTTTCTGCTGCAAGCGCGGGGACCGGAGTTATCTCCGTTATCTGGCTCTGTCCTCGAGACCCTGCTGCCCTGCTCGCTCCGCTCCGCGCCGTCACACCGCTTTCCTACTCCAGGCAAGACCGGGGATGGCCAAACCTCACCAGAGGCCCCTGGGAGCAGGGTTTTACAGCCTCGCTCAGGTTTTTTACCTTGGTGCGTGCTTCTGAATTGCCGACACCACAGGGAAAAGGCAGAAATCAACCTGTCCGTCCTTGCAGCACAGCCAGACCGTGCTCCAGAAGGGTTGATCTGTGCTTTGGGCACCCCTGCACCCAACAGGACCACACGAAAGGGCCAGGGAAAGCCCAGAACCAGCAAGTAGGACCAGCCGGTACAGGAGATGATGCTGTAACATGTATGTAAGTTGGCATACTGGTACTTCTCATTCACACAGTACATTTGAGGTTTTGTAGCCCTGAACTTCCATCCCAACCACCCTCCAGCAAACCATGCTACGTGAGAGCCAGAGACGTAGGGACAGAGGCTGCTCTCAAATAATCTGGGGTCATGCACATCCCCACGCTTCACAGCTCAGAGCCGCCAGCAAGGAGAAGAAGCAGACAACTAATTTTCAAAATCTCATGCGAACATGGGCCACTGCACCAACAGGCACAAGCCGTCTGATATCATAGAATCCTAGAATGGTTTAGGTTGGAAAGGACCTTGAAGATCATCGAGTTCCAACCCCCCTGCCATAGGCAGGGACACCTCCCACCAGACCAGGCTGCCCAAGGCCACCTCCAGCCTGGCCTTGAACACCTCCAGGGATGGGGCCTCAACAACCTCTCTGGGCAACCTGGGACAGTGCCTCACCACCCTCACAGTGAAAAACTTCTTCCTAATGTTCAATCTAAACCTGCCCTCTTCCAGTTTGAAGCCATTCCCCCTCATCCTATGACTACATGCCCCAGTAAAAAGCCCTACCCAGCTCTCCTGTAGGCCCCCTTTAGGGCAAGAGCATCATCTAAGAGCAATCTGTATCTTTTTCTCATTGTTTTTAACAGGTTTAGGGGTTTTTGTTTATTTGTTTTTAAACAAGTAACTTGCTATCTGTTTAGCAAGTCTATTTGCTGTCCACCTGAGGAACCTGAACGTACCAAGATGATCTTTAAGGTCCCTTCCAACCTAAACCATTCTGTGATTGTATGAAATACAGGCTGCACAGAGGACGGATTGAGAGCAGCCCTGAGAAGGACTTGGGGGTACTGGTGGGTGAAAAGCTGGACATGAGCCAGCAATGTGCGCTCACAGCCCAGAAAGCCAACTGTATCCTGGGCTGCATCAAAAGTATCATGGCCAGCAGGGCCAAGGAGGTGATTCTTCCCCTCTACTCCACTCTGGTGAGACCCCACCTGGGGTACTGGAGCTCTGGAGTCCCCAACATAAGAAGGACATGGACCTGTTGGAGCGGGTCCAGAGGAGGGCCACGAGGATGACCCGAGGGCTGGAGCACCTCTGCTATGAAGACAGACTGAGAGAGTTGGAGTTGCTCAGCCTGGAGAAGGCTCCAGGGAGACCTTTGAGCCCCTTCCAGTACCTAATGGGGGCTACAGAAAAGATGGAGACAAACTTTTTAGCAGAGTCTGTTGTGATAGAACAAGGGGTAATGGCTTTAAACTAAAAGAGGGAAGATTTAGACTAGACATAAGGAAGAAATTTTTTTTACAATGAGGGTGGTGAAACACTGGCCCAGGTTGCCCAGAGAGGTGGTGGATGCCCCATCCCTGGAAACATTCCAGGTCAGGTTGGACGGGGCTCTGAGCAACCTGATCTAGTTGAAGATCTGCTCATGGCAGGGGGGCTGGACTAGGTGACCTTTAGAGGTCCCGTCCAACCCAAACCATTCTATGGTTGTATTTTCCATTTTGACTTGGCTTTCACAGATCTGTCTGTGCTTATGGGAATGACATTTTATTTGTCCTTTTTATGAAGTTCTAAATTTAAAGCTCTTTCACATTTTTAATCAACTGTCTATATTAATTTCCTCTGCAATTCAGACAAAGTTTACTTGTATCAGTTTCTCGAGTTATATTCCCTCTTGCTGAGTAAGGCTGAAACATACTCATTTCCTCGTGATGGATTATTTTAATTAGATTCTACTCCTTTTGAAGTACACATCTTCTCTGGATGCTTTCCATCTCTTTTGGAGTTTCACCTCTCGCATTGCCTTGCCAGGGCTCAGCGCTGCCTTCCTCGCCAGCCCAGCTCTCTGCAAGAGCACGCAGGAGCACTTGGACTATCTCCCTATCAACAAACGTTCAGTTTAGCAAAACATACTGGTTTATCTGGTTTTGCTGCTGAATCTTTAGCTGCAGTCTGAACTGGTTTAGACGGTTAATAAAACATTAAAAGACCAAATAAAAGAAAACATTTAAATCCAGAGCGATGCAAAGATAGTCTTTATTTTTAAGAGCGCCTACTACACGCGATGTGCTTTCCCAATCTGATGAAAGCCTGCCTAAAAAGAGGCCTTAAATTCGGGCCGGTGAGGAGCCAGGGGCAGCCCCGGTGCTCAGCAGGCTCATGGTGCAGTTTTCAAGCCCAACAGTTTGCAGCCACGGAAACATCCACGGAGCAACGTCCACGGAAGCACCCACGAGGTGCTCAGCAGGTTTTGAAAGAGATCGAGACATCCATTTCAGTCCCTCATTTGTTAGTAATTTCCAAAGGCGTTTTGAAACATGCACAACTTTACCCCAGAAAACTTTCCGGCGAAGATCTGATATTAGTAAGCACTTTACCAGCAAGTCTGAGAGTTTGCTCACAAACTTCCTAGGAAAAAAAGGAGCAAACCACAGCCACCACTCCAAGGAACTGCCTTTGTGAGAAGAGATGGAAATAAAGTGGCAGGGAGGGGAAGATCCTTACATTGTCTGACATTTCGTGGTCATGGTGTAACCAGCCAGACAATTCCCACGAGAAAAGTCTACAAAGAAATACTGACTGGCTAAACCTATATTTAAAAATTTCCTAACGTACGGTTGCTACATTTAGCCCAGACAGTACATGAGCACCACTGAGATTTGTAGGATGAAAACCGATTGTGCTAGCCCAGTTTGATGCATCCTAAATCACTGTGCTTCCAGCGGGGAGATATTCCAACACTTTTTGGAAACCCTCATCTTTTCTTCGCACCACCACAGATCGGAGATGCCCAATTCTCCAATCATTTTTTAAATTCCCGACTGTCTGCACTTCCTTAACCCCTAAGACAACGTTGTCTTTTGACGAGCCCATCTGCATGAAACAGTAACATCTTTTGTTGACAAACGATGTACTTTGTCAATATAAGGGCAGGGAAAGAATGGGCCAAACCAATTTCTGGGCCTTCAGCTAAGATGCAGAAGTAATTCCAGCTGACAAGCATTATTAATATGCTAAACTTGGCCATCTCCTGTTTAATTAAGTTTATGAAAACCACCATCGTTTTGCACATCTTGAAGAACTGGGTACATTTCTGGGGTACCGAAGAGTCGAGGTGCCGGACACCAAAAAAAAAAAATAAATGCTTAAATTAAACGAAATCTGTGTGTACAAACTCCACTTCTGTGGCTTTTCCACACTGCATTTTCCCCGCTTGCATCTCAGTTTAATTTTTAGCCATGATCTTATTGCTATAATGAAAATATTAACTTTCCCATTAACCACAAGTAAATACATTTTAACAGTTCAAAACAATGAATCTGAGACACAAATCACTCCAACCCTACCAGCCTGGTAGAGTCATTCGGGCTCAGCAACAAAAGGTTTCAATCAGATAGCCTAAACTTTTCTCCATCAGATTTAAATTTGTCCTGAAATGCAAGACAGACTTTCCTCCTGCCCCTCCTTGCAGAGCCAAAAAGCACAGAAACCGAGAAAATTAAAACCTGCTGCATTATTCTGCAACATGCTACAAAACGTAATAAAAAGCCAAATGTCTCTTTGCCCTTCTCTCCTCATCAAGTTGAATTATTTTTTTAAACAGTCATGTAGTTGCAACTCTGCCTACATCTCCAAAAGCTAAACAATTATGCCACAATAGGGGTATTTTGTTCACTCAGAAAAAAAATCATCTAATGAAAAACTATGTTGGTGGTTGAATCCGTTTCCTTTAGGAGGAGTTGGCTGTAATCTCAGTGGGACTTGTGGTTTCAGCTATTCATACTGCTCATAGCAGTTTCTGTTTTTTCTCAAAGCAATGTAACCCAGCAACAGAGAAAAAGCTGTGATTAACTTCTTCGGAGATACAAGATGTCACAGCAATGCAAGTCGCCTCTTCGCTGAAGAGAATCATAAATCTTTATGTCTTTATTTGCACAGCCATCTCGCGTCCCAGGTGGAACCTAAAGAGAAAGTTAGAAGTCACCGAAATTTTCTCTTTTACCCGAGAACAAGTTGACTGTGGACTCGTAACTCTCAGACCAGAGATCATCCTTCAGGGCTGCAACAAACTGCATCTCTTGGACTCTTAATCGATACCTCCGGTTCCTTGCCAACCACAAGAGAGCTTTAAAATTAACAAGCATTATATTAGCTGACTTTGCCTAATGAATAGCTATCAACTGCCTACACGCACAGAAAACGTTTCCTTTTATTTGTATGCAAATGTCCATATGTGGCGGAATGAAACTGGAAGGGAACATCTGTGCATCACAATCTTACATAAATTATACACTTTTTTAAAAAATGCACTAAAACGCTGGCGTCAAGCCCAATTAAAAAAAAAAAACACCAAACTTTAAACAAACAAACAAAAAACAGCTAAGAGGCATAACAATAATAATGTTAAGGGAAAATAAAAAAACCGACACAACCTGTTTCCCTATATCTCTCATATCATAGAATGGTTTAGGTTGGAAAGGACCTTGAAGATCATCGAGTTCCAACCCCCCTGCCATAGGCAGGGACACCTCCCACCAGACCAGGCTGCCCAAGGCCACCTCCAGCCTGGCCTTGAACACCTCCAGGGATGGGGCCTCAACAACCTCTCTGGGCAACCTGGGCCAGTGCCTCACCACCCTCACAGTGAAAAACTTCTTCCTCATGTTCAATCTAAACCTGCCCTCTTCCAGTTTGAAGCCATTCCCCCTCGTCCTATCACTCCATGCCCCAGTAAAAAGTCCTTCCCCAGCTCTCCTGTAGGCCCCCTTTAGGGACTGGAAGGCCGCAATAAGATGTCCCCGGAGCCTTCTCTTCTCCAGGCTGAACAGCCCCAACTCTTTCAGCCTCTCCTCATAGGAGAGGTGCTCCAGCCCTCGGATCATCCCCGTGGCTCTCCTCTGGACACGCTCCAGCAGGTCCATGTCCTTCTTCTGTTGGGGACTCCAGAGCTGGATGCAGTACTCCAGGTGGGGTCTCACCAGAGTGGAGTAGAGGGGCAAAATCACCTCCCTCGCCCTGCTGGCCACACTTCTTCTGATGCAGCCCATATGAGGCACCCCAGCCTCACCCCGACCTCTGAAATACAACAGCTCTACAGTATGGCATCCAGGCTCTGTTACCTCAGGTACAGAATAATACGTTATTAACAGCTTAAAATAAATAAATAAATAAGACCCAGGTGGCTGCCCCACCAACGCGCAGATCCTGGGACAAATTCTCGGTTGGCACTGGCCAGCGGCGCCTCTGCTGTCCAAAGCGGTCTGGGATCCGGTATGCCACGCAGCCAGGCTGCGGAGACCTTCCCCGAGAGCCGAAGGGCAGCCACCATCTCTGCTCTCCAGCAAATTTTAGACCCAACCGACCCCAGCTGCTGCCGGAGCGGGGCAGAAGCCACACTCCTGCCCCGGCACGGCTGCTCCATCGCTCTTCTCCAGCCCCGGCAGCCACCATCTGCGCCGTGTTCTGGGACCAGCGCTCCTCCATCCAAGCACTTCACTGATGAATACACTCGTGCAGTCACTTCTTTATGCTGCAGGAGACGTTATTTATTTTTTTTTAATGACAGGTTCTATTATCTCCTGTGTATATTAAAATTGGCCTTTCAGCTCTTCCATTAATACCAGATCCCGAAGTCAGAGATGAACTCTGAGTGACACTAAGAAGCCCTACTTTGAGATCAGGGCATCTCTCTGACAAGGCGTTTGCCGTGGCCTCTTTTCATGTCTCTGGGCAATTTTTTCCCCCCTCTTGGTGCAGTCCTGAACTCAGGGTTTCCAAACTGCTCTCCAGCAGCAGTTATTTATTATTGCTCTGGCCTACAATGTCATCTCCCAAACACCCAGGTGCTGCAGAAGAAAGAAAAAAGGCCATTCTCTGCTATCAGAAGCTACGAAACATCCTGAGAAACACCGGCGAAGGATAAGCAGATGGGCACAAGATGAAAGCAGAGTAATCCTAGGGATGAAAATCATGAGTTTTATGCTTTGAGAAGTTGACCAGGTGGGTTTTTTGTGGTTTTTTTTTTTCAAAGAAAAAAAAAAATCAAATCAGAAGACAATAAACTTAGCGCAACCAAAGTAGGACTGAAGAAAAATCACTGTTACCAAGAGCAAAATGCACTGCTCGCCTGCTGCTTGCCCAGACGCACGCTGTGGGGCTGCACTTCTGACCGGGAATCGCAGCGTTTGTGCCCGATGCTCCCCAGATTTCCCCCTTCCCTGCACAGCCACAGAACCTGCCCCCGCTGAAACGACGCCAGCCGAGCCGAAAAGAGAAAACAAACTCAAACTGGGCACCTCCAAAGACATGGAGGAACGGGGCATCTTTATTCCCCCGCGCTCTTCTGCTTGGGAAGGAATCCTTCAGGAACGAGCTATCGGCTCTTAATGACTAGTTTTCTTACTCACAAGCCCCACCATGAAACAGGGGGTGGCTGAGGTTACCACGCTGTGGTAATAATCAAATTTAAGGGGATTATAATCATTATAAGATAATCAGGGTAGAATTATATATTTTTAATTAGCAGCTGCTGTGCGGTTAAGGCACTCGAATCCCCCAGCTGTTTGCTGGTAAGTGCAACCAACAGGATCCTATTTGAAGTGCAAAATACGTACTTTTACATGGAAAATATATTAAGGAAATAAAAAAAAGTTGCCCTTAAAAACACTATATAGTGTAAAGCCTCATTACAGATCATTCTCTTTGCTTTCAGCATTGGAAAGAATTTTTTTTTTTTTAAGCCCATAAATTCTTGCATTTAATCTTATACTGAACGTAGGCCAAATATAAAAAGGGAATCATTTACAATACATTGTGTATATTGTTACTTCAAACCACATAGTAGTTACCCGTAAATCCTCCAGCATTTGGTATAAACACATAGTGTTTGTCTACTCACTGTAAGTCTAGAAAAGGACATATTTCTGCAGAGCCTTAAGAGGTATTCACTGCATGAATAATAGAGACTGAATAAAACTTGTCATTTGGATTTTCTTGTAACAACACACTTTAATCCAAGATTCCCAAGTAGAGAAACAGATCCCCGTGGTTTCTGTAACCACCCCTGCTCACACTGCTGTATTTTGAAATTATTCTTTAGCTGCATTTACAGTGAGAACCCTTCTACGTTATCGCAGAGAGACTCCACCAAGCACCAGCCCCCAGAGATCTTGCTTTGTTTAAAAATAAAGCAAACCCAACAGCCAGTTCATCTGGAAAGAAGCTGGTTTTGTTGAGGAGTGTTCAATTATAAGGAGGCTGATCAGAACCGGCAGATGCTTGCCAAGAAGAATCGCTCTCTAAGCACCCAAATTTGGCAGAAGTCTACCAAAAAACCACTCAAAACAGCAAAGCAGTTGGTCTAGTCTTCAAACGGGTTCTTCAAGTTCCCGGTGTTAGACTGGCCACCTCCTCCACAGCCCAACAGCACCGTGACATTTGGTCCTAACACAGGGTGGCAGAACTGCATCTGAGCTCAGCCAGGTCCCTCATTCCCACCACCTCCCATCTCTGCTCACCCGTCCCTTCCACTGATGAAAATACCAAATAGCACACGCTGGTTGGGAACCTCCTGCAAACCCTTACCAACTCACCCTAAAGTCACATTATCGGAAGTCAAATCAACACAGAAGATGAGAAGACTCACAGGGATTATTAACAATTACCAAGACATAGGTTAGTACGATACCGCTGAGTGCCCACAAGTTTTTTTGCCCTCTGCATCACCTTATTTTGACCAGACCACGTCCACCAAACAAGCATGGGCTGTCTCCTGGACACGCTCCCTGGGACACAGCGACTTTCACCAAGGCTGCAACAGCTCCCCTGCTCACGGCTGAGGAACACTAGTCTTCAAGGGGTTAAAATACCGAATTAGGCTCTTCAGTCACTATTTGAGGGTATGCCTTAAGGTATGCCTACCAGGCGCAGGAGAGGGCTAAGCAGCTACCTTCAAATTCACAGCTCTCCCAGAGGGGAGGTCTTGGTCCAGGGGAGCAGACAACCAGGTTGGCCAAGCGCTGAGCACCTCTCCAAGCGGAGGCAGCCCCGCTCCGGATGGCCTGGTTCCGGGTCTCGTGCCACCCCACGCCGTGGGGGCCGGACCCTGCCGGCGATGCTCTGCCGGGCACAGACTGCCTGAGCCTTGTCCTGCACACAAAGGGTGACACCTCCCCACCTCCCCACCCGGTGAGCATCTGTGACTGCTCCAACACATCTCTCATTGCTGACCAGGTACAGATTTTACTACTGCAGAAGACAAACATCCTTAGATACAGCTATTCCTGATAAAACCATTTCCTTTGAAATAGCCGCAATACAATCTGGACTGCATTCCGGCTGTTAACAGAAACTGCTATTTCTCAGAGGTTTTGAGCACTAAGCAGTCCTGAATAACGTCCTCTGCCATCTCTGGGGACTTTGACTAACAGTCAGCAAAAGACGACTCAGAAAACCCAACAACGATTATTTGACTTCAAGATCAAATACCCTTCTGTTGACTCAGACGAACACAGCTAGCCCTGGAAACAAATGGGCCTCCTCGAAAAGCAGAGAGAGCTCTTGGATAAATCATCTGGTCTTGCAGATGGGCGCTGCCTCACCAACACCACCCAAAACTCTGTGAGTGTTATTGATGGCTTCAGACAAGGGTTACCAGTGATGGGAGATGTCCAGGACTTAAACTCTTCTCTAAAGCACAACATACCCTCAGAACAAGTGCAAAATATATTCAGGGGAGGAAGGGGCTTAAAAAGACAGCTGTTACGCCCAAAATATTAGCACCACAAACACAGCACTTTCAAGTCACAAGGACAGAGCCACCACTGAAGACATCAACTCTGACAAGAAGAGATGTGCAAGGCAATCAAAGACTTCGGCAGAGCTGTGGCACTGAGCTGCACCCAGGCAGGCAAATAATGGGCTAAATTAACTGCCTGTAGCATGACATAGCTGCAAAATCCTAGAGGTTTTGACTGCTCTGCAGCATCCTTCTTTCAACTCTACCCCACGCTGGGACTTCAATCTGCAGGGCTGTAATGGTACTATCAGCAACGTTAGAGGCGAGACTAAAAATAAACACGGGGACAAGAAAAATGCAAAGCTCCTCCTGCCCGCGAGGTCTGGAGGGAATTTCCTGAGTCAGTCAGACCGCTCCAACACTTGTTTACTTGTTACCAAGTATGAATTTTCACAGCAGCGTGTGTGGTTTTCACTGAAGTTTCCAAGTTAAAAATCAACAGGGCTGTAATGGCGTAACAAAAGCAAACACCGCTGACCCTCTCCTCGGTGATGGGATCCTCGCTGCTCCCCTGCCCATGCTGCACGCTGCATTTCCAGGGCAAACGCTTCATTTCCAAGGCAAATATGAAAGTCCTGGGGGCAAAGACAGTCCTTTGACTCACGGGATGAAGGACACCAGCTCCTACAGTAAAGTGCAGCGTCTTACTTGATCCAGTAGATCTGTTTACCCCCAGATAAAGAAGCTCTCACGCCGTGTTCAGAAGAGCTGGTGGGTTTGTCCCTCTGCAAAGCACCTCTCCAAAGGTCCTCACCAGTCCCGAGAGGCATTTTGGGAAAGAGAGTGTTGCCTTGAGATGGCGTGGCGACCTGGTTCAGGAACGGCACGGCATCTGAAGGCAACAGAGAGGTCGGCTCTTCTCCCTGTGGCACCCATGGAGGATACGGCTGCAGAGCAGCAGCCGCAACAACTGACTTCAGAGCTATATAAAAAGCTGGCACAACGATTTGTTTATGAAAAGCTAAAAATTAAGTTTGACTTTAAAATAGCGCAGTCACCAGTAACGGCTCAGAGGGTCACATTCTTCTTCCATCTCTGCCTCCTCCCGCTCTGGGACCTCCTCTTAGCCCAGCAGCTTTCCCAAAACGGTCTGCAGACACGGCAGAAATCCCCCACGAGGGAGGCGGGCAGCAGTCTGTGCCTGAGCCCTGGAAGGAACATCCTCATGAAGGGATGCTCAGCACTTCCTACAGACATTTTTCCCAAGAATGAGCCCGCAGCAGAGACCATTCCTATTTGCAGCACCTCGGTCCCTCAGATACTACAGTATTTCATGAAAATTTTAGGAGGTGACTGCAGGTTCGTGATGCTGTCGGAGGGGAACGCGCACCTTCCCATTTCACGGTGCTCAACCCTCCACGTAGCTCTCCTTGCTCACCTCCTCTGCCCCTCGAGCACACACCGGAGGAAAATATAAGATTTCGAGTTCTGCAAACCTCCAGCCTAAACCAACATCCTGTAAAACTACGAGTTAAAGGCAGGAACACTTCACTTCCAAACCACAAAGGCTGTAATGAGTGTGGGTTTAATTGGCTGGTACAAGAGCCGCGCAGCCAGAATCGGCAGCTGGCAGCGAGATCAGCCCTTCTGCGCTGCACATTGCAGACAAGGGCAAAAGTTTAGCAATGTGGTCTGTCACAGAAGTAATTCAGTACCCATATAAAGAATTACAAAAGTGTCTAAGAAAAATAAAGTGTTAGCCCAAAAACTGGCAATACGCTAAGTTTCTTCCCCAAAAGTTTCTAGCTGTACAGGGATCTATCCCCGATGAATGTCTACTATATAGACTATATAGACTACTATATAGACTATATATATCTACCATATATAACATCCTCCGTAAGAAACTTGTGTATTTTAGGTATCTGGCCCTTTAGAGCTACTGATTTCAACAGCCTCAGTACATACTTAAAAATCTCATTATCTAGAATTAGAAATGAAGTTCTTTGAAAAATCGGTCCCAAATGACAAAAGTCTCTATCAAGAAACTACAGCACGTTTTCGTGCTTCATTTATTTAACAGTTATTCACACGTACGCCGAACTTCTCCCTTGCAGGTTTACAAAGCGAACAGCACGTTCTGTGGCAGCTTGCATCTCACTTCAGAGTATCTGAAGAAAAGCCAGATTAGGAAGGAACAGGATTTCACAGCAAAGCCTTCCTTTCATCTGGTGCAGCAGGCTTCGAGTCTCACCAAGCCGATGGAGTGAACTTTCAAGGCAAGGTGTTCCCCGGAGTTAGCAGGGGCGCATCGCTGTCACCTGATGGAGTTAATGGAAGTTTTACAGTTCACACCCTACTTAAAACCGCCGAAGAAACACACACCCAGGCAGAGTAAAAGTAAATACAGAAATAAAAACACAACCCAAAACCACACCGACAAGAACTCAAGGCGATTACGTGGATGCATCTCTTCTTCCCAAAAGCCAGGCTGACCTAAGTAAAAGTAGTACACACGTGAGAAGAAGCGAGACAACGCCGTCCCGCAAAGCGGCCGAGGAATTGCCGCCATCGGCCTCTTCCCGTTGCGAAAGGCCGTCCGCCGCGCTCAGCCCGCACCGGCCGCCTTCTGCCTCGGCCAAGGCACGGCTCAGGCCGGCAGCTCGCGGCGCCGTCAGGCACGCGGCGCTCGAGACGAAACGCAGAGCGGCATTCAAACCCCCTCGGTTCGTTGAGTTGCAGAGCGCCGCCGCACAGCCCACGCCTTTCTGGTTTTTCTACCCGCACGGCTTTATTTTAAATAATCCAGTCTTGTCCCCAGGGCTCCCTGTTAAAGAAGCTGCTCCTACAACGCATCAAGAGTCAGAAGCTTCGGACGTGTCAGGACAAATCCCACCGAATGTAAACCGGTGGAATATACAGATTTACGCTTGCTTACACGGCACGAGAAACGGAAAGGCAGTAACTCAAACCGCCGCACAGGCTCCCGACAGCAGTGACGATAAGCATTGCTTTTTTAAGGCTGAAAGGAGGTTCTGGGGAAGGCAGATAAATCAAAACGGGGCATCTTTGTAAGGGGAGCGACGCAGGAGCTAAGCCCCAGCGGCTCCACAAACACCCATCTCTCCCCAGAAAAACAGGCTTCGGCATTATTCAGTCCGTGAGTTTTGCAACAGTTTTTATTCAAGTTAAAATTGCATGAGCGTTCATTAATTTTAATGCTGTGTGCTTTGCCGTACCCACAGCTCGGAACGCACCGAACCCTGCAAGCCGAGGGGCTGCTCCCTGCGCACGCAGCCCGGCGCCCTTCGTCCATCTCCTGCCCCACACAGGGGCCGTAGGAGGACGTCGCCTTCGCTGCCGTTAGACCTGACCTCGCCGACATCCCCCAGCGGCCCCCGGTACCGCGGCCCCCGCGAAAGCCACCGCTGCCACAGCCCCGGCGAGGAGAGCGAGCGAAGTGGGATGGGGCCCCTTCCGAAAAGCCAGGCTCAGACAGACCCTGCGTCCGCCCTCTCAGCTTGCACAGTCTCACACAGAATTTGGGTCTGTAGTCTTTAAAAAAATCATAACACCCCCCCCAAAAAAAAAAATAATCTGGCTGGTATGTCAATTATTACAAATGCTGCTGATCAGGTACCTGCACCCATGTGCTCAATTTGCATTTTAAAGGCATTTACGCCTACATTTTGGTGCGTTCTCTTGACCCGAGATATTAAATAAACCAAATGCTCCGAGGTTGCTTCCCTCCCTACAAGTAACGAGGGGTTTTGTTAGCACACCTCCGGTGGAATATTAACCAACTCCAGTGCATTGCTGGGAAGAGATTGCATTTCATCTGGATTGCGATTGGAGAGCAGGAAAGAAAAAAAGGTCTTCAGAGTAAACACGGCACCATTATTAAAGAAACGGGTTAATTATCAGCCACGGGCATGAAACTGTGGGAACACGACAGCAACCCAGTCCTGCTTGTGATGGACAAACACAAGCAACCTAAATATGTTGCAAGAGGAAAGGGACTAAAACCTTCGCCTTCTTACAAAAAGAAAGAGGTTGTTTTTGCAATACGTATCTGCAGGGTATTTGGGGTGCACTGATTTTCATCCGCCAGAGATACGACAGCCAGCAAGGCAGGTTTAATGCCCATTAAAACAATATTTTACGCCCGATATCAGGGAGCTCTGCAGGGTTCAGAAACGGATCAGACATTTCTTCACATAACGAGAATAGCCAAAGGCGGCATCTGATATTCCACAAAAGGCAACAAACACCGTAAACAAGGTACAGAAAGCCTCCACGCTTCCAGGCATAAACTGCCTTCTGCCTACAAGAGATGAGGATGCTCTCCCGGGGACGGGTTATTCTCACCAGCAGATGCCGGCTTCTAAAACAGATTAAGCAGTATTTGCAACAGGAAAGCAAGTGAGAGGACAGCTCACCGGAATCTGCGGCGACGCATCCGACGCCAAAGAAAACAGCATCATTCTGTTACCACCTTCATTTCCGACACCACTCATGAGACAAAACGAAAAACAAAGCAAAACAAAAAAAAAAATCCCAAAGCCAGAACCCAGAAAATTTGTAACTGTTACTTTTTTAAATACCCTTTTAGGGAAAACATACCAACACTGTAACAAAATGCTAAAAGTCAACAAAGGAATAGATACCAAAAAAAAAAAAAAAGTCGAAATATCACATCAGCCCAAGCCTGCCAAAAATGAAGGGATCATAGCAGATAAAAGAAAAAGAGTATTACATGAAAAAGTGGGTAAAAATAGAAGTGCCAGGATATGACATGCCTTCAAGTTATAGAAAAAGCATCTGGATTGTCCTCAAATCCCCTCCTGACTGCTGTCTAACTCAGTAATCATCCCTCTTGAGCAACGGGGTTGTCTCAAGCAGAGCAATGGGGCAACGACGACTTCTTTTCATCCGGTGCCATTCGGGGCAAAGCACCTTCCAGTCAGAAGGGGAACAGTTTGTGCCCTCGGTTTCACAGACCTGGCTGCACCCCAACGCCTGCCTTGCGGCCAAATTTGGGGGCCGCCGGCGGCCACGCACGCGACCTTCGGCTCCTGGCCCCGGGGAAGGACCCGTCTCTGGACAGGAGAGCTTCAGCTGGGCCACCAAAAGCAGCTCCACAAATTAATACGCTCATTTAACTCATTCCAAGTGAAAGGAAGAGCACAGAGAGCCTCATCTCAGCCTGTTACAGCCCCAGAAATATAATTTCCGCCTTATTTTCGGAGCCTGCCGTTTATTGAGCATTGCTAAGGAGACCCACTTCTCTTCTGCACCCTCTTCTTTCCCAAGCCCAAGCGCGAGGTTTGGCAGCACATCCTCACGGGATACACACCCTACAGCGCGCTGCTCTCTGTAGGGTCATTTGAGCACAATGGTAACTTGAAATCTTTTTCTTTTTTTATTAAAAAAAAAAAAGAAAAAATTATTTTCTTTTTTTTTAAAAAAAGAAAAAAGAAAAAAAAGCATTTTCAATTGAGCAATTTTTACTTGTAGAGCAGTTACAGCCAACTGCCCGGCTCCATCTCTGGTACCTGCCTGCATATGTCCTTCTGCTAAAGCGACAGCTACAGAGAAGTAGTTGAAAACGTTTAAGCAAAAGATGTTTTGTCATTTTGTGAAGCGTTAACACTGCTCAGCGCTTTTAAAGGACGTTACAACAACTTGGCTGCGGACGCAGACTTTCCAGCTTAAATTATGGATTTTGCAACGCTCTGAACATCACTTCTGGAAAGGAAAGAGCTTGGAGCATTCCTCCTCTGCTCTCGCAGTGGTCCCCAAAGTCTGGGGATATTTGACTTTTCATGTCTAAGCTAAGGCAGTGGTGATGGGGGGGGAGATCCCCATTCAGTAGAAAGTTGAGGGAAGCAAACCCGAGCAGCTGAGTGTAAAAATTACATGAAGTCCAAAGCCATCGAGTGTGAGCCTTAGGACAGAGAAACAGTCAGGCAAGTGCACAAATGCCTTCCACGTGTTCTGGATGGAAAGAAACTGAATTTTTTAAAGACTAACATGGAAACTGCTTTAAGCAATTTGTCATTTTCAATAGAGGTTCTGCAGCAAAAGAGAGATTTCGACAAGTTAAACAACTTCCTACTGGAGTGGCTGCATGCAATGTTTAAACTACCTCTTGCAGTCGTCTTAGAAAAGGAATATTTCTCATTTCGCCATCCAGGAAGACTTTGAAATGTCACAGCCGTTTGATTTGACCAGTCAAGAGGAAATGCAGAGTTGGGAGAAGGGGAAAACAATGCAAATACCATTCTGGATTTTTTAACTTGGTTTCAGGCAGCTCGGTGAATATTGCTTATTTACCTCCAAGAGGGGGAAGCACCAGACATATTTTCTGTAAACATTACAACTTAAAGCTCACCTGGATATTACAAGGCATCAATGTGAAATATCACCTGAAAGAGCTGAGACTGAGAGCATCCTTTTGCTAAACTTGAGCTAGAAGCAATGTTTTTACGGCAAAAAGTCCTCCGAATGTGATCCACTGCAGCGCATAACAACACTGAGGTCTTTTCTACATCAGGGACTTTGAGGAAAGATAAATACTCCATAAATATTCCCCACCGTTTCTGCCACTGGTTCGGGCGGCCATCAGCGTTCAGCAGCGCTGCTGCTGCGTCCGAATACGCGCAAGGTCGGTCCTTTGGAGGCCTGGGTGAAGTTCTGCTTATCGGTTGGTGATGCTAAGGGGAAGGCTCTGCCCCGGGGGGAGCGGGCTCTGCCTGGCACAGCCCCCAGGTCGCTGCGGAGATGCCCGAGGTTTATAGAAGCAGAGCAACAGGAGCCGAAAAAAAAAATAATAATCAGCTGCGGGACTGTTGTTTGTAAAATCTGCAATCCATACAGGAAAAGAGGAAGGCCAGTTTTAATTAACATCTGTGAAGACGGCTAAAATAGTCCCTAAGTTTTTAAAGAAAAGCTTTCTATCTTCCCGGGGAGCACACACCCCCGGACCTGGAGGGCGGGAGGTGCCGCAGGCAGCAGAAACGCTCTTTTGGCAGAAATCAACCATCAAATTGTATCCAGCGCCTCCCGACACAGTCTCCAGCCA
Organism: Anarhynchus alexandrinus; assembly: GCA_008711295.1. Lineage (NCBI taxonomy): Eukaryota > Metazoa > Chordata > Aves > Charadriiformes > Charadriidae > Anarhynchus > Anarhynchus alexandrinus. Next base: position 621,923 of record VUYV01000056.1, on the reverse strand, counting down.
GGCCGCCGATGGGACCTTCCCTGCCAACTCAATCGCACCCTGGAAAAATACTTGTACTCCCAGCCAGGGGCAAGATCCCATCCGGGCAGCTCCCGCTACGGCAGACGCTGCACCGAATGAGAGAAGACGACTGAAAAAAAAAAAAACCAAAAAAACCCAAAAAACCAAAGTTAACTGTGACGAGCCAGTTTGGGAGCCAGGGTTTCCTTGTCTTCCCCTGCCTCCTTAGGGGAGAGCAGGCAGCAAAGTCGCAGCGACAGCTCAGCCGCTCGGCCTCAGCGCCCACCCCAGCCCCGAAGCGGGGCGCAGACCGCCAGGCTGAGCTCCGCACCAGCTACCCTAAATCAATTGGGAAGAGATTTTGCTTAATCCGCCGTAACCTTTTAACGGCGATGAGCTCTTCGGGATTGTGACAACTTGCCCGGCTTTTAGGCAAACAGCAATTTCCACACCGGTTTAGGCAAGCCTCGGCACCGATTAGAGCATCTTTCACGTGCAGACAGAAGAAGCCCTCTGCGATGTGTTACATTAGCACATGCTTAAATTTAAGCGCTCTCAATTTTACTGGGGCTTTTCTCATGTCTAACAGCTTCAGCAGATCCAAATTTACACGCTAACTGCTTGCCAGTCCCTGATGTGACCGAGATATCCTATCCCAGATCAGAACTGTGTTTAAAAAAAAAAAAAAAAAAAAAAATACTGTATTTAGCTCCTGGAAAAACTGATATGTGTGTGTATTTCCAGCATCAACTGATACAACTGGAAAATTGGCAATAGAAAACAAAAATAAATGGAAAAGCCACCTTGGATAGTCCTTAGGTCATTTCTTTTGCAGATAAAAATTTCAGCCTTTGACACGTTTTATGAGCACTCAGTAAAAAAAAAACCCTATAGGGTACTTTAAATGGAAACACTGTTGTGGCAAACGTCATAGAATCCTAGAATGGTTTAGGTTGGAAAGGACCTTGAAGATCATCGAGTTCCAACCCCCCTGCCATAGGCAGGGACACCTCCCACCAGACCAGGTTGCCCAAGGCCACCTCCAGCCTGGCCTTGAACACCTCCAGGGATGGGGCCTCAACAACCTCTCTGGGCACGTCCACCTGAGCAGGACAGCCTGGCAGCGCAGAGGGGAGCTCCTCCAGCCGAACCACCTTATCCATATCCCCTGTTTTAATCTGGACCTGGGAAGCAGCAGTGCCCCCCAGCACAACAACGGGGAGCTGAGATTTGTGGGTCCACAACCTTGCCAGGAGCATCCCGACTGAGTCACGCAGCCTTTGTGCTCGGCCCACCCCCTCCAAACATCACTTGGGGCCTTTTGAGTCCTCGCTCTCCTCCTTCTACAAAGCATCCAGGCGGGGAAACTCTCTCGGGTTCACGCGCTGCCTGAAACAAGAGGGACCCAACCTTCATCAGGCTTGAAAGACTGCCATCGTGCATCCAAACATTCACCACTTCTCCCACCCTCATAAAGGAATGGCCTTCTGTTAAAGAGTAACTGCCTCCTGCCTCTGGAATGAGGGACCTAAATGCCACTTTATTGCCTTTAAAATGCCAGAGACCTGAGCGCACGGTGAAACTGGGCACCTTTCTGAGATAACGTTTACAGCTGCGCTCTAGTTTTCCCCCCTGCACTCTTGAAATGACTCAGAGGGAGCAGACAAAGGTCTCGATCGCAGCATTTGTCAGGAAAAGGGGATCTGGATCTCCAGCAGCCACATCGCGTAATCCGCTTAGAAAGCGAGAGAGGCCTCATAAACAAGCCGTCTTTCAAAACCAACATGTTCCTGCAGATGATTTACAGGACAAGTATCGCTCAAACAGTTTCACCACAGGAACACCACAGAAGTGAATTTTAATGTTTCTACAGGATCAGAGGCGTCCCATGCATCTCGTGATGAGGTAACGGGCATGGGAACTGTTCTCAGCCATAGTGGCGGTGGTTTCATACTCCTCCTCTTCAGTTTCCAAATAGCCGTGCCAACAATAAATTTTGCCACTTAAGGCAAAATCTATGGCATTGGCTGTTCAACAGCCTGAGCTGCCGGAGTCATGGGATCACTTTCCATTAAAAAGGAAAAAAAAAAAAAAAGATACAAGAAGGAAAGATCCTGAAACTCTTCACTGAAGCAGCATTTGACAATATGAATGCCAAAGTACAAAAATTTCACTTATATATATATTCATGACACCAGTCACATGTTCTAAGAGCCTCACCCAAGAATTCAAACTATTTTCATAGGTGATACACAGTATTTTCACAAGCTCCTCCTCTTAGGCTGGGTGCAGGCTGTGCGTATAGATTAGAAAACTTTCCCCTATAGGTAACCTCCCTGAGCAGTCAACCCTTGGACCAGCACAGCCCTGGTGTGTCTTCAACGCCTCGTCTGAATTTTGCCCAGAGCAGTTGTGCACCTCCCCAGAAAGCCAGAGACACTCACAGGGGGTTTAATCGCCTCGTTCCATGTGTAGTAAACGAAGCTTCCCGCCACATGAAGGACTTATATAGACTATGGTTAAAATTCAGAGGAAAATACCTCCGTGTGAAACCCGGTCAACAATCTCAGCCTGTCCATACAACTTCATTTAAAAANTCATTTAAAAAAAAAAAAGAAAAAAAAAAAAAAGAAAACAACCAAAAAACCCAACTAAACAAAAACCACAGAAATAGAAAACGGGGTAATACAGCTATGGTAAATGTAGAAAAGTATTTGTCAGCTCAGACCTCCATTTGGGAAGAGTCTGATTAATAACAGCAGATAGTAGGGGACAGAGCACATACAGACTATACAAAAGTTGATAAAACACTATACACCATTGCTAAGCAAGTTTGGTATTTGCACATAAAATAAACACACAAAGTTTGCTGGGGTATGGGCAGAAGTCAATCTAATAACGACAAAAAAAAAAGCCCTCCCCTCCCAATAAGCAAACAACTTAGTGATTTTCTTCAAAAACACCCGCGTGGGTGATCCCCAGAGAGCCCCACTGTGACCAGCAGAGCCTCTGGATGTGCTCACGCGGACGGGCAGCTGCTGCTCCTCTCAACCACAACCGGCGCACACTAAGAAGATATTCTATATTAGTCGCTTCATTGTTTAAGGAAAAATGCATACCAGGGAAAAGAGGAGGACATGATTCTTTGTTTTGCATCAGACTAATCCCTCTTTCGCCCTTAGGAGAGGGAGAGAACAAAGCCCGGGCTGCACCGCTGGCTGCCAAAGCCCCATCAGGCGTCCTGTCCCGCAGCGCCTTCCCCGAGCGCCAGCCCTGCCGCGGGGAGACTCGAGCTTGGAGACGACAATGTCCCCAGATCCAGCCAAACCACAGACTTCTCCTCCCCGCGCTCACTGGGGATCAGCTACCCCAGGGCTGCGCTGTGCCACGCGTCCCCCGGCCGTCCCCGTGCTGCGCGGGGGACACGTGCGGGCTCTCCCCCAGCAACGGCCCGGAGGAGCACGACTCATTTTAGGCACTGCATCCTAACAGCATATTCAACAGCAAAGTTGCATCCTATATTATACAGGCATTTAGGGTTCCCGGAACAAGAAGACGTTGGCTTAGACTGCTCCATCACCAGCTGGAGAGACAGCCACTCTCCTGACTGGTCCTGCAGAGACCACAGCCTCAGCACCAGTAACAAATCCAGCAGCGAACAGGGAAATCTTTCCTCAACCTAATGCTTTTGGTATCTTTAACATTTCTCCTGCTGCCCATCTCTCTCCTCCTCTCCTCCAGCCATCCTTGGCTTCCCACGAGGCTCTGGCGAATCGTTCCTCCGCAGGTCCAAGCCCCAGGAGCATCCTCCCGTATCCCTGCCGCTTGGATTGCTAACTGGGAGTTCTACACGCGCCTTTGGGAAAGGAGGAGGACAGGCATGTTCTTTGCTATATTTAAGAACACTCTCTTCACAGTTATTCCGCAGCCCAGGTCCTCACCTGCCCAGTTCAGCCTGTTTGGGAGGTAACTTTTCCTCTCTCTCATCCAAAAAAAAAAAAAAAAAAAAAAATCGGAGACATCTGTGTCTGTCATCAGTTTGGACGAACACCCACTCAGCGCAGGAGCCGCACCACTGGAATAAGAGAAGTTGAACATCAAAGTTGGGTGGTTGTGTTGGTTTTTTTTTTTTTGTTTGAAAGTACACAATATCTGCACAGCTTTGTTTGTGTTGAGGGAGTGGCTGGATTTTAGGCAGCTTCTTTTTCAAAGGCTTTTTGTTAATAACTAAATGGAAACCCCAGAGTTGAGGTTTTCCCCTTAAAAAACAAGCCACTGTGATTAAGGATACGAAGAAAGAGAAGTCGGCCTCTTCCCAGCCTAATTGTACTGAGGCACTGACTTCAGGGCTCCAAAATTACAGATGTATAATCCAAGACAATGAACTCTTTAGTCAAGGATTAGCAAACCATGCAAAACTGATTCCTTATTCAAATCCCCTGCAATTGTAAGGGCATCTGTTCCACTTTGCAAGTCATCCCAAAGGCTTTGTTTGTTTTTTTTTCCTGCCCCATTATGACGACAGGGCACTTTGCATTATTTTCACACCCAGTAATAAGTGCTATTGTTTAGTCTAAGAGGGGACAGTCAATGAAATCCGATAAATATTTTTACCTCATTTTTCTTTTAAGTTATGATACAAGCCCCCTCACATGTAAAAACAGGAACTGCTCTTAGTGGAAAGCCAAGGCTGTAAAAATGTAACCCAAAACGTCAGGATCTGAAGAAAAAAACTACTTTGTTTCTTCAAGGTCTACTAGGGGCAGTTAGAAAAAAAAAGAATTTATGTAGGTTTAAATAATATTACTAACACAAAACAGTTCAGCACAAATGATGCCAAAGTCAGGCCTGGGGACTAGCAGGGAGCGCGGTGCCATCATTCCGGCCTGTAGCAGCGGAATAGCTCTGGAAACCATTTAAAATGTCACAGGAGGGAGGATGGATGGAGTGTCTGACCTTTGGAAACTGAAGGGTGGACCTCAACAAAAATATCCCAGCTAGCCTGAGCCACGCTGCTCCTGCAGGGCCAAGAAGGATGCTGGCCCATCTATTTGGTCTAGAAGGAAAAGCAAAAAAAAAGAAAAAATAAAGGAAAAAAAAAAACCAACCAATAATCCAAATCTGCCAACATACCAGCCCAACGTAAAAGCTGCCAAACTGTTCCGGAAAGAGGCAGCCACAGCTCTCTATCACATCAGTAGAAAACAAACCCTGGCCGATAGCCCAGGCTTAGGTTTGTTTCCCAACACCGGATCCTTGCGGAGTACCCCAAACCTAAACCATCAAACGCACCGAACACGCGGACCTCCCTCCCCGGGCTGCCGGCTCCGGCGGGGCTCAGAGCCTCACCCGTCACACCGCCGCAAGGGCTACGGCAAAGCAAGTTGCGCGAGGCCGAACCGTAAAGCCAGAAAACAAAACATCAAGTGTCGAGAGAGACAGAGAAAATGATGATAGCGGTGAAAACGGCGTTTCTGCAGGAGCTGGTCTCGCACGCTCAGCAGCGCTGTCACTCAGCGCCGAAAAGCTGCTGTTTCCTCTGTCCCGCGAGCGGTGCCTCCGGCGACAGGGTAACGGCAGCGGATCAGATCCTCACAGACCGCAGTGGGGACGACCCATCCCTGCGCCCTTCGTGCAAAAAGGTCACTTGGTACTCAGTTTCTAAAAGGCAAAAATAACGTGGGTTTTTTTTTTTTCCACAGCTGAGCTAGAGAAAAACTGCGCAGAAATACAGAGTGAGAGGATCCTGAATTTTGCTGGTCAAGGAGTTGGGATGCGGAGCTGGAAGCAGCTGAGATGGGATGGAGGGGCGTGAGTGCCAGCCCCCCGAGGGGCTCACGGTAGGGACCCCTGCCTTCGGCTAACGTTCCGTCACAAACTCTCCATAGTCCTCCTATAGACTCACGGCGCTTGCTCACACAGAACCACTACTCCATGCTTTTCACCACGAAACGCAAGTCACTTGCAGCACACAAAGATCAAACCCCATACGCCTGGATTTATGCCTTCCACTCAAAGTCAGGGGAAGCATAAAAAAAAACCCCAAACACCTGAAATAACTAGCAAGTGTAGCTTGCGTCTGGACGGAAGGAAGGGAATGTAAATAACAAACCTGGTCAATTATTTTAAAAAACCTCAATAGAGGTCCCAAGGATGCCCCCCTCGCCCACAGCTCAGACCTTGCTGACGCAACAGAAAAAGCCCTCGAGGCAGCAGCATCTTCTCAGTTTCCACAGTACCTTCGAAGTGAGCAATGCCGAAACCTAACAAATGAGGGACACGTTGGCCCAAATCATCAATTCTGCACAGCCACCAAAGTGCTACTCAGAAGATCTTCACACCTTAACGCAGCTGCTTTGGGCAAACGTTTTCCCTGTGTGTGCAAACGCTGTCAGAGGAGTCGGGGTGTTCCTCGGGCACCAGAGAGAGAAAAACAACACGGAACCAGCAGAGAGACATCCATGAATAACCACAGCCTGAACCAGAGAAAAACGACAATCCCAAACATGGGATTGCAATGAGCTACCGCTGGTTTGGCTTTCAAACCTGTTAAAAGAACTTCTTAAATTTCTAACAAGATCCGCGGAAGATTAATCTTAAATCTCACAATAACAGGTCAATAACTCACTCGTGCAGGAGTGGTAACTCGATTTCAAAAAACAAACCAAAACAAAATACAGGATGGTGTTAACATCTTCTTTTGCAACGATGCTGAATGACTGCTCATAATTAGACTGTAATTGTGAGTTAATTGCGCTGTGATCTGACTGGCCATAAAAAGGGAGCCCGGAGTCCCATCTCAATGGGTGGAAAGATTAACCTTATTGTGGAAAACATAATCCCATTTCACGCCATTAAAAGGATCGTATTAATTCCTGAAAATTTTTATAACAGCAAAGATGTGGCACTTAAGCTCTAGTGTCCATCTCTGGGGTGCTGCCTCACGGCTCCGGAGAGGACGGATGAGTGGTTTGCCACGAGCAGGATCAACTTCTAAATCCTGACAAGTACTACGCTGTAAATTCAGACATAGTAAAGATAAGGTCTTCCTCACCGCTGCATTTTAATACAGAGGCATCCGCACTTCACGATTACTAAATGCGGTGCTAAAGAAAGATTACGGATTTGTAGCAAAATATATCAGAAGTGATGCAAAAAAGAGATTCCGCCTTTTTTTACTTTATGTTTCAGCAGTGACTGGCCCTGCACAACGCTCGGGGTCAGTGTTGAAGATGGGCCTTATAAATCTAAATCGCATGAACGCCTCCCAAGTTTTTGCATGGCAAATCTTTCACTCCCACTTCAAATCCACTTGGGTCAAACGGAAAAAACGACTTACGGAGCGCGCCGTGGAAGCGACTGGCACGCAGCTACGCAAAGACTAAAGGAAAAGGCTTTTTTGGAGCTCGTGCGTGACGCTGCAGAAGTAAACTCCTCGGAAGAGAGAGAGCTCACTCCCTAAACGGCTTTTCCCTTCGCTGGCCCAGCGGAGGCAGCTGCCCGCACGTTAGGACGGACGCAAGCTCTGCCACATCTCAGGGACGCGGGCACGCACCAGCGCTCGCCCTCGGGCTCCGCAGTGCCGGGCACCGCCGCAACCTACCTAGTGTGGGACGTTCACCGTCACCCACTGACAGAGCAGCACTCTGCTTCCCAGTGTTTGTAAACTACTGAACACACGGAAATTTACAGATGGCATCAGCTTTGGGGTTTTTTGTGTTCAAATAAAAAAAAAAAAACCAAAAAAAAATGCAAGACAGCAATTCTCTCACAAGCTCTCTCGGGAAAATAAAAGGAAAAGGTCCAAATATCAGCTCATGAAGACTTTTTGAACGAAGCTGTTTCATTCGGCTGGTACACGCAACCCATTTCAACATTTCGCGATCGCCTCGTACAGCAAACGCCAGCCTGACATTGAAGCGTTGAGTCACCCCACCGTATTCCAGAATTTATCTTCGGGTCAAGTTAATGTTTGAAAAGAAACAAATGCAGCTGATAGCGCTGGGTAAACACTGAGCGTTTCTGTTTGGGATCACGCCCGCTCCTGTTTGCCCTGTGTAGGGCTAAAAAAAAAACCACCTCACCTCACAACTCCTCCCCGCTGTGGGACCATCCCAGCTGCAAAGTACTATGGAAATTATTAATTGCATAAACTGACCTCAACACTTTCTGGTTTCAAACCGACGGGTCATTTAGAGCTTGGGATCCTGAGTCTTTTTAGGGAAGCAGAGCGTTGAACGGAGAACTGAAAAACAATTTAAAAATAAGCGTGCAAACAGAGTAGCTTTGACAGTTTCCCACACCAAGCTTGGTACGATTTGGCACAGGTCAGCTAACCAAGGAGAAAAAAATAAATAAAAGGCCGCAATCCGAAATCTCTCTGAACATGCCCATCTCTTACCGAGGGAGAAAGAAAACCCAGGTACCATGCCTTAAAATACAGTCGATTTGATATCGGTACAGCCTTAATTCTTCCCTTGTGAAGAACGGCAGGATAAACTTTTGTTCTCTCGCGCCAGACTCCATTAATTGGGATACATAAGAAGAAACAGTATGTCTGATTTTACTATCGATTTATCCAGGTAAGCTATTGTGAAAAATGTAAAGCGTATTCAAGAAAGCCACAATATTCACAATACAGCTGAGAAATCATTGTGTTAAGGCAACGCAAGCTTTACACAAGAATACCTGACCATTGCTCCTGTAATCCCATCTATTAATTCTATACTCACAATCCGAGTAATAATAAAACTGCATTTATTAACTCCACAGAAGTTAATTGCCAATTTCATCAGAATTTAGGCACAGATGTAAGATGGAAACAGTCAGTCATAAAAGCATTACATGTTAACTGAGGTTTTTTCACACATTTGACAGTTCTGAAAGTTACTAAGATACGTGGCAGCAGAGTCTCCCTCTCTCTCCCCCAAAACCAGGCAACTACAGTGGTATATTTTTTTCCTCAAATGTAATACCAAAAAAAGGGTGCATATGGGGAAAAGAAAGGAAAAGCTTCGTTAAAGTTCTTTAGCTTTCCTCACTCTTTCTCACAGGGTAAGGGAAGGACCGAGAAATCCCATACGAGCAGTACTAAATATTGTTATTCCAATTAAGAGAATTCATATAGGTTCCCCGTTTTTGTGCTTTGTGGGATCCCAGTCAAACTTATGACTCACAAAAGGAAGAAAAAATATTGCACGTGGGCCTGGAAGTCCATAAACCCTAGTTTAATGTTAAAGCCCCTGCACAGCCTATTCCACCTATGTTTCACATCCCGTCCCTTGTCTTCCACTAAGTGCAAGGTCAGAACAGTTATTTTCTCTGTTCGTGCTTGCAGATGACTGACTTATTTATAGTAAATTTCCTGTTTTTCCAGCCTTGTAGATGTCATACAAAATAGACAAGGCAATAAAACGTATACATTTCCAGGCTAATATTGCCCGAGCACTTCACCACCAGTCGATTAGACACCAAGAACTGGGAAGAGGAGGAGAATCATAGTTAAAAATGTGTTTACAATCTTATCTTCACACTCCTTCGCTGTCTGCTCTAATGCTACGCACCTCCTGTTGAATGACAGTTGCCATCCCCGTAATGAGATTTTTAATCAACACAGAAGTAATGCATTTTAATTAAAACACTCTCCTTTTCTATGCTTATGATCCTGATCCACGAGGGAGTTCCCCGCTCTGCGCAGAACAGCACGCAGATGCCAGGCTATCACTGACAGGCACAGAGAACTGCTTTCCAGACCACAAAAAGTACCTAATGATTTTTTTAAAATATGTTTTTCTATTCTACAGTCCTGTCTAATAAAGCATTAAAAAAAAAAACCCAAACCACCGCATGGCGGGGGGAAGAAGAAAACTACAATCCCACAGCAAGCAGCGGCTTGGTTTTGACCTCTGGATGAGGATGGTCCAATGTTCGAGTGCCTGCCCCGATTCCAGGCAGGGTTTTGAACCTTTTTCTCCCAAATTCCAGGAAAAAAACAATCACAGTATGCTAAAACTCAGCTCTCCGCCCCTTCTTTTGAACATATCCTGGAGCTGAGACATGCTTACCACTAAATTCTGTCATTTCTGCGTTATTGCCATGACATGTTTCTATTGAGACTAACAGGTGTTTCCAAAATAACAAAAAGTTTAATCACAAATTGCTGGGTTGGGAAGGTGGGTTTGGGGGGGGTTTTTTGTTTGTTTTGNAAAAAAAAAAAAAAAAGAAACCCAACAAAAAAACCTGCCTTGTTTCCTCATACTTTTCTCCATGCTTTTCTCCCCCTCCCGCCTGGGCAGGGAAACCAGCAGGCTCAGTTTCCCTCCCCACTTCCCAGCGAAGCCGAGAAAACGCAGCAGGGAAAAGACGCATTTGTTTAAAGAAAACTGGTTGTGTTGAGAGTTCGACACTGTTTGCTGCGATATTTCTACTGACTCTTGGAAGTGCCTAACAAGTAGCCGTGCTTTGGATCATCGGCTCCGGGGCAGTTCTGAGCTCCGTCGCCCCAGAAAGGGGAGCAGGTGGCGGAGGGGGATTGCACAGCACAGCTCAGCTCCTCTCCGACACCCCATCGCTGCGATCTGCTCCGGAGGTTTGAAGGATGGCTGTGAAACAAGTGCCTGCAGCCCTCCGGCTCTGCTCATCAGTGAGGCCAGGGATAAGACTTCAGGTGACGGTCCTGGCCAGCCAGCCAGAAATTTTGTCGGCAGCGACCAGCTGGATTTGAAGCAAGCACAGAGAAAAACCCCTCTCACACCACCAGCCAACTTTGGGATGCATACATGTCTGGCTGACAAATAAACTTTCCCCTAAGGAATCTCCTGGGCAATCCAAAGAAAACTTCCCTTCCATCTTCCACTTGGAGCTGACCCAGGGGTGCTCCTCCATCCCGCACACCTCCGTGTGTCCGGCCGCAGTCCTGCTCGTCCTGCCCATCCCACCACCCCCAGCGGCAACATGAACAGGCTCCCGGCACTAAACTCAATGTAGTGCCCTGGAAATCACAAGCCCTTTCGCCAGGCCAGTCACGCTAACCTGTTGAGCGACTGTTGAGTGTACACGGATGTGAAGCGGTGTTTGTTTATTGTTGTTTTTTAATCTCGCATGGGAGGACTCTTCCCATCCTCTTCCCCAGCCAAACTGGAGAGCTACCTGTGCACGCCTTCGCCTGCGCGCCACGGGGCTGGTTTGCCCTCACCTCGGACAAACCAGAAGCGGGGGGGGAAGCAAACTTGAGCTGACATCCAGGCAGAGAGAGGACCTGCCCTGGCAGGAGGGTCACGGCTGGTACCTTCCCAAGGCGGGCAGCCCGCAATCACACGCTGCGCTTTTGGAACAAGACTCCAGTCCTCACCACCCGCCAGCCCGGCTGCTCGGAAGGATGCTCAGCTGCTGGAGGAGGGAATCCCTCCCGCGTTCCCCCAGCTGCGGGTCCGCCTCGGCCGCTTCAGGAGCCCCGGACACCGGGATCCCCCCCCGCAAGCCCCGTGGGTGCCCACGCGGGGAGCGCCGGAGGCTCCGCGGCGCCGGAGGGCAAAGTCTCCCGCAATTGCTCGCCGCGCTCCCCTGCGGGGAGACTCCAGGCTGAGTCAGGACGACGAGGCGCCTGTGCACAAGTGCCCACGGTAAAGGCGCGCACACGAGTGTGCACAAACGCGGGGGCACTGCCACACGCAGCCTGTGACTCCTTTCGGCGTCCTGTGCCGCCCCGAAGGGCTAACACTCGCCTTTCCCTTCCCTACCCCACTCGCCCTTGGCCACCCCGCACCACGGGAGAGGTTCCTCCACCTCCCCCGTGGGCAGCGCGGAGGGGGTGCCCCGTCCCGTCCCGCCCCGTCCCGTCCCGCGGCGGCCCCGCTCGTACCTTGTCGGACGGCTTTCACCACGATGGGGTCCTTGCAGCTCCGGATCACCTCCAGCACGTCGTAGCGCGGCAGCCCCGAGACGCGGACCCCCTGCACCTCCAGCAGCAGCTCCCCCTCGCTCAGCGCCGCCTCGCCGTCCCCCGCCACCGCGCCCGCGTACGGGAACTCGCCGTGCTCCGCGCCGCCGAGCAAGGCGAAGCCCAGCTGCCCGCCGGGCCCGCGGGTGAGGGAGCACTGCCGCACCCGGCTGGCCCAGTGGTTCTTCTTCTGGACGACCCGCGACATGGTGCTGCGCGGCCCTCCGCGCCCGCGGGAGCGCGGTAAGCAGGTGCGCAGGGAGGGGGGACGGGGGCGACCCGCCGCTTCTTCATAGACCGCCGCACCGCCGACGGCCCCTCAGGCCGTGGCCGCCGGCGCCGCGCCCGCCCCGCATGGCTCCGCGCCCGCGGAGGGAGCGCGCCCGCCCCCCCGCCGTCTTATTACCAAAAAAAAAAAAAAAAAA
>VUYV01000056.1:536719-609398 GCA_008711295.1 Anarhynchus alexandrinus | reverse complement strand
CCGCCCCCGCCCCGGCTCCCCCTCCGCCGCCGCCGCCGCCCCGCTCCGCCGGGGCCCCGCTCCCACGCACAACTTTTCCGCGCCGCCCCCGTGAAACCCCGCGGGTTCATCGTGCGTCTCGGGGAAGGGGAGGGGGGGTCGTATGTCCCCCCCCCACCCCCTCCATCCCCCGTGCGCCCGGAGGAGTTCAGCCCCTGGAGATGCTTGTGTTTCGGGGGAAGAGGGATGGGGATCCGTCGCTTTCCCGGCAGGATTTCTTGGATTTTTCCAAGTTGCAAACTTCTGAGGTGGTTCCTCACCTGTGCTTTCCCGGGGGTTGTTCCGGGAGAGGAGGCGATGAAGTTCGATGAAAGTCCCCAGGAAAAACTTGCACAAGCCCATCACTAAAGTCACTAAAATGGTATCAAAGCGCTTGCGCGAGGCTGAGTTAAAGCCGCGCTCGTATCCTTAGTTATCCACTTCTCGATATTTCAGAGCTTGAATCTGCGATTTTAATTACATTCTCGCGTGTTATCTTCCCCATGTAGTTGTTAGAAGCTGGACAGACTTACAGCAAGACCCATTTGCTGGGGAAAGGCACGTGCATCCATTCGTTTGCCCTTGGCCACAACTTTTCAAGGTTATCCAGAACTGGTGCAAAACTCAAAAGGGGGAAATAAGTAAGCGTGCACGTACCAGCTGTCCCTTCCAGGTCATGCTCCGCGCTTCCAAACCTGAAAGCCAGGCCTCATTTTGAGCAGTCTTATGCATGACCGAACCCCTTCCAGCAAGGAATTCAGTTGTCAGATGTGTGCGTGCCCTATTTTGCTGCTAATCGGGACTGAGAAGTGACACAGGGAAACAAAGAGCCCGGGCTCGCTCCCCGCGCTGCCCTGACGCGCGCTCTGCCAGTACAGCCCGCAGACTTCCGCTGCCGTCCGCAATGCTCTCTCGCCTCACATCTTTCAAGCCATGCGTGTACCAAAATGATCTGCGACGCAGGAGAGCCGGCAGGCGCGGGCAGCTTCGTGTGCGATCGCCGGGGATGGAGCTCAGCCTGACGTCCCCCGGCGCTGGCTGAGCTCACAGACCTGAGAGGGGTGACGGGGTACCTTCCCTGCCCTACATCTGTCCTAGATGAAGTGGGGGAGCCCGTCCTTCCCCGCAGCCTGCGTCCCCATCGCTCCTTTCCCCCAGCTGAGATCCATCATGCGGTTATTTCGTAAAACCTCCGTGGCTGCAGGCGCTGCTCGGCGGCCGCAGAAGCCACGGTCTCTGGCCCGAGTGGCACAGCCACCTCCAGGCGAGGGAACAGGAACACTTTGTCCAATGTCAGGCAGCACAGCAGTGAGTCAGCTCCGTCCCCTGTGCCTCAGGCACCTCTCTCCAGGGAAGCAGATGGGATTGCCAGCGCTCGCAAAGTTGGAATAAGTACCTGAGCCCCTTCCAAGGAGCGGGGCAGCGCCTGCCTTCCCGGGCGTGAAGGGCAACCGCGGAAGTGGACTCATGAAATTCAAACCACCTGCTGTGTCTAGCCCTTGTTTTCTTCCATCTCTCCAAGAGGTTTCTTTCCGTTTGGAACTTTAATACTTAATTTTCACGCTTAAGGCCGTGCTCATCCCCTATGTTTGAGCAGCAGTAACTGCCTTACGCCTCCTTGCACTGGCTCTGTAACCCGCTACGCAATTTGTCACTTTTAGGATCATGGCACACTTTTTACTGCACCTTGATCAGTAAAAACTGGGCCAGTGATCAGGCTAAATCCCCCCCGAGGGATTAATGCTCAGGAGGCCCCCGAACCTTGAGGAGCGGCACCATGACTCGCGGGGAAGGGTTTCTCTCCCATCTGCGTGCCAGCTGACAGTTGTGTCACACGCGTGAGCTCACGGCGCGAGGAGACTCTTGTTCACAGCTGAGAGCTGGGTGTGACGTATTTTCATCACCATCATTTTGCAGGATGTGTTATGTGACAGCCCTGCTCGGCTAAAATTCATCTGGGATCCATGTGAGTATCACATGAGCTGTGGCTGCCCTGAATAGATCTTACAGAACGACTCATGCCTCATGGAAAAATTTTGGAAAAACAGCATTTTAGAAAAACAATTTTGCTAGTAAGATTTATGAGCCGACAGATTTCCAAGGGCCACGTTCTGTTTGCTTACAAACACTGCAACGCTAATGCAAGCGTGAGCTGTTCCGGGCGTAATCCTAGCGCCGTACTCGTGTCTGGGCCACTGTGTTCCCAAAATTGTTCTTGCTGGTAATTAACAAAACCCACAAACCTCAGCCAGAACTTTCTCTTAAGACTTTCTCTTCAGTTTTCCTCCATGACCAACTTCCTACCGTTTTATCTCCCAGTTGCATCCGGTAAGGACCAGTCGGTCAAGCCGTTAGTCAGGATAGCTGTAGATGCTAGAAGCTGGCATCGCTGGTAACAGCTCAAGTGTAGCCAAGATTTCTCGTTGTCCTCGTTCCTCCTGCCCAGCAGCTCACTGCTGCAAGGACATGATTTTAGGACATCGCTGCTCCAGCCACCTCCGTTAAAGGAAGCCCTCGGTCAGCCATTAGGGGTGCTGAGCCGGTGACCCGTGGCAGGGCTGCTCCTGCCCACAAGAGTCCCTGTCACCAGCCCGATAGATAATCAGGTCCTTACACCGTACAAAACCCCATCTTTGCATTTCAGCTGCGCAGCGCGGCCTCTCTCCCAGGGGAGGCTGCTCCTGCCTTTGCAGGGAACCGATTTAATCATTAAGCGACCGTCTTCATCTCTAAAAACCGCACTTCTACTAACAATACCCTCCTTTTTGCGAGGGGCTCTTTATGAACGTTAATTAACGAAGCTTCACAGGGCACCTGGGGAACAGCTGAACGGTAACACTGGGCAGGGAGAAGCTCAGACGCATCCCTCGTCCGAGCGGGGCTGGCCGTGGCCATCCTGCCTCACCTGCAGCGCCTGGTCCGCCATCATCCCATGTGGGATGGCACCCCCTTAACAGCTCACACCCCCCGGGAGCACTGATAAAACCCTATTCAGACTGGCTCAGAGCTTGAAGCAGAGCCCGGCTCCCTTACTCTGTTATCTGCAGTCACCATGGTTTGGTGGCCCATCTGTCGGCAGCCTCTAATCTGTCGGTAGGAGTGGGCTGGTGTTTCCTTCCTCCTTCAGAAGGTTCTCTGCATGCTTCGGGCCCCGCTGCAAACACACGGCAGCAGCTAAAATGCTTCTTTCAAATAGGATATCGACCCGCGGTCTTGGTCTCATAAGCACCTCCGAAGTTTCACGCTGTGGCCTGGATTTCAAAATGGGTCAAAGCTCCCCCAAGCATCAAATTGTTCTCTCAGATTTCCTACTAAAACTCAAGAAAACCACAGTTTTACTTGTTTGGGGATAAAAAACCATGTCTAGTCACTGAGAATGTTGCGGGTTTATGGCAGTGCAGAGCCATGCACTCCCACCAGACCGAGTAAAAAAAAAATAATGATGAGAATGATTAAGACTACAGACAGAAGTACAGATTATTTAAGACAGCAGTATTTATTCTTAATTTCCAGCTAAACCCCAAACCCTCAATACTTTGACATCACAGGCCTCGAGGCTTTGAAAGCCTGAGTATGCGGATCTTGGGAGAAAAAGAGACTTTAAACAGGGTCCGGCCTTTCAGACGTTGAGGTTTCCTGTTGGTACGCTCATGCTACCAGCGTCTGTCCGTAGGAAAACCACGTGTTCCTGTATTTCCCAAACAGGAATTGTTGTTCATGGTAATCCCACCCAACTTTTATCAGAGAAGAACTTTTTGTGTGGCATCCAGCGTCTCTGGAGAAGCTGGTACCGCTCTCTGGTAGCAAGGAGGAGCCGGGATGACGCTGCTTTGAGTCCTGGCCCTGGCAAACGTTTCAACCGATGACCCAACTCCAGATACCGATTGAACGCTGCACGTGTAGAAAACCTCCCAAGTGTCAGGACACGAGCGGTTCTGGCTGGAGCCACAGGGCAGCCAGCCTGGACAGGTACTGCCTGAGGTCGTTCGCAGAGTTGGGCCAGCAAGCTCCATCCCCAAAGGCAGCACCTTGCGTGGGACGTCTGTAGCATCCCACAGTAGGGTGGCTGGATCCCATCCCACAGTAGGGTGGCTGGATCCCGTCCCACGGCTCGCTTCCTGCAGGGCATCTGTGACCACGGGATCCTAGGAAGAAAAAGGCAACTCACCCCTAACTGGGATCCCCTGTGTCACCTTCCTCGACAATTTATTTCAATAATACCACGCACAGTGGAATATAAAGCTGAAGATCAATCTCATAACCATATTAAGACACTCTGGGGTGTGTTTTCTAGGACGATTAATATACTTCTTGGGTGGTTAAAGTCACCCACAGCATAAATTAATGGCTCCATAAAACATGCTCTGTCATATCTTATGGCTTAAATAACACACAACAGGCCGAGTGTATTGGGATGGTGTGGAGCTTATTGGGTGGAAGCGCAAGGGCGCAGAGTGACCGCCTGGCAGCAGGTACCCCCTCCCAGGGATACTGGCCTCGGGGTGTCTTACAGATGGTGTGAAACCAACAGTCATCATAAAAAGTGAGATTCTTAAAAAAAAAAAAAAATCCTACACAATTAAAAATTGTAGATCTCATTAACTTTCATCAGCATTTGTGCTCCCTGGGTTTATTAGTCTTTTCCAGGCGTCTCTCCCTGCAGAAGCCGTTGCTGTTCCAGGATATGATTGCTGCGGGTGCGGCTTTTTGGCAAAGAGGGAGTCAGGCTGCTCCCGGCCTTGGAAAGCTCCCGAGAAGTCCGGAGCAGAGGGGAGAGGGTACAGCCTGTTGGCTACAGCAAGGATCGGATTGGCTTTGCAAGGGAAGCTGAGCCACGTGTTTCAACTTCTGCGAATTTCAGGCAGATTTTATGGGAGTGGAGGTCCAGTACACACAGCAGCATTTCCAACCACTATTTCCAAAAGGGGAAAAAAAAAAACCAAAAAAAAAAAAGGAAAAGAAAAGCCTTGACATTTCTGGTCTTTCTTAACTATGATCTAGTCACAGGAGGAGCAAGTTCCTGCCCCTAGTCTGGTAGATATTAAGTCACATTCTTCCCTAGGAGTATTTCTTTTGCTATTTTAATGGTTCCACATGAGTTACCAGAGACTTTTCAGTAGACAATAGCTCTGCCCTGCTAAGATAAGCTATCCCAATTCATCTGTCTCAGCTGATAAACCTCCCCCCTTTCTGCTTCTGCTGCTCAAAAAGGAAAAAGGCTCACGTTTGTGCTCAACTCAACCTCCCAAGGCACCAACACTCACCTAAACTCACTTCAGACCCCGAAAGTCTCATTCTCTCCTCCTTTGTGACCCTCCTCCTTCCCTCTGCAGATACGGGGAGAGCCACGTGGCATCCTCAAACTCCACCACCAGCTCTGCTGAGGCTGATGGAGATGCCGTTCCCTGTCCTTTCCCTGCTTCCTATGCAGTACCGCCACTCTGTCCCATGCTCTGTATCTCCTATTTTCTCTATGTATCTTCAATGCATAAAACTCGCTATTCATTCCCCCTAAAAATCTTGAAAACTGACAGGAGACAGTTAAATCAGGAAAGACTTCTGCTTTAAGTCTTTATGGCACCATAAAGAAGAGGCAAAGTCTGAACCTTTCAAAGATGCTGCGTGTTGAGTAAATCGATAGTCCCTTGTGATGGATGTGTATTCCAGTCTGATGGCTTAAATATAGACAAAAAGCAGGAAGAAAAAGCTTGGAAAAACTCACCTCTCCCCACAGCACAGCCTGGTTCAGACAGCTTGTGTGGAGCTAATTAAAGGTGTCAATCTTGTGATTTGGTTTGAAAATAAAACTAGCCACAAAGGCTCAGCTTCCCAAAACTAACTGGCACGTGGGATTGAGCCAGTGCAGTATCTTATCCACCAGCTCCACTATGCAGGGTTGTTTTTTTTTTCTCAAAAGTGAAGAATTGAAGCACAGAATATTAATAGCAATTCTGTATACAGCATAAACAGCAGAAATCCCTTTCCATCCAGTAAAAATTCTAAATGGGGAAAAGATTTCTATGATGGGGAATTGACTTCATCCTCACAAAAAAAAATGCCCAAGTACCCTCAATAAGATTAAAAGAACTATATTAGTAAGTAGCAATAAGGCACGATGATGGGACAAGCTGAGGTTTTGGGAAGGAGTTCCTCCGGAGTGGTATCAGTGTGCTCTTCCTTCAACAGCGAGGAGTAGCTGGGAGGTCCCTCTCCAGATCATAATTATAATTCTGGCAAAAGTCACGACAGACAAGGCAGCAACACACAGCACGGCCCTGATCCTGCAGCCATCTGGGGACCGGCTTCGCTTTGCTCATGAGGGTAATTTACAGGCATCAGACAAGCCACATGTGTAAGGCTGAGCACACACATAAATGTTCTCAGAAGCAGAGCCAATTAACACACCACAAGATATCACTCAGTGATTTAGGAGATATACAAACCCTGTCTTGCTTTTTGAAGCACCGAAGCAGAAGAATTCATGGCGGTGTCTGATGCTGTATCTTCACAGAAGGGTCCCTGATCAACTTACTGCTTGCTGGTCCCGCAAGAGCCTCTTTAAGCTAAAGCAGCATCTACTGCACGGATGAGCTTGGTCCAACAAAAGCAGCATCTTGGATACGAGGCGCTGCCCCTGCGGTGCCATACCCCCTATGGAAAGATTACGATCATCATTACTATTTATATATAATAACAGCCAGAAGCCTTGGCTGGGGTACATGGCTCCCAGGGCTAACTCGGCCAAACATAAAGGGAGATGCTCCTTTTCTCCAAGCAGCTCCAAAGAGGGATTCGGGGCCTGGGAGCAGGTCAGCGGCAGTCGGGATTAGGATTCCTGACTCCCCGCCTGGCGTCCTAATATTAGCTCGCATTGTCTCCCAGACCGTCTCGTCATTCTTTCGCACGAACCGCAGGCCCGAATTAGCATGTCTCGCTGCATAATCTGCCAGCCCGTCGTCCTGTGCGCTAAATTAGTCGGGGACTGAGCAAACATCATGGGAACAGCTCTCGTATAGCGTATGTGGGCTAAGTCATTCCTACTGCATTGTTTGCTCTACATTTTCCTAGCATCATCGCAGAAGTATGATGGGCCAGATCCTGGAGCCGTCGGCCATCCGCTTGTTCGTGCTCCAGCCTGGTATTGCTCCTCCAGCGCGGCGCAGAGATGAAAGCCGGCTCAGCGGCGGCTCTGCTGGGAGCCGGCTTTGGGAAGAAGTGTTAACAAATAGACTCCAGTCGGGTGGCAGATGAGCAGAGCGAGCAGCGAGCGGCAGCACTAGGGCTTGTACCACCGCCAGCCCGTCCTCGCGGCGCACGTCAGCCTCCTTGGTGTGGTATTTACAAGCTTCCTTCCTTGTTTCACATTCAGCGACGGGCTGATCGCTTTTCGTCTGCCACGTGGGCTTCTTATCTCGTCGTGTCCTCCAGCTGCGAGCTCAGGGCTGTCCATAAAAACGTACAGCGCCCGGCGCAACGGGGCTGTGGGCTGACGGTGTTTCGAGCCAGTGCCCGCAGCGAGTTTCGGTTGGCTTCGAGTCAAGCTCCTCCTCCTACCAGGGGCCGATGGCATTCATTTCCACCACATTCATTACCCTCGCGTGGAGCAACCCCCGCCTCTGTGGAATGGGGCTTTAATTGGAAGCAGAGAGATAGGGGGAAATGGCAAAAAATCACGTCTTGACTGTGGGTCGCTCAGTAAATAGCCACCACCTCCTGCGCAGGCGGGATGGTGCTTGCAAGGCACGGAGGGTAAAGCAGAGCAGCAGGTAAAATGAGAAGGGGAGGGCGTGGGAGAACCTGGACCTCCGGGGACCAGTCACAGGACTGGTTTTATATGGTGCACGCAGGGTCTTGGACAGCGGCAACTGAAAGACAAGCGACTCATTGAATATTATCCCTTTCTGGCAGCAAGATCAGCGCAGTCAAATAGCTGTAAAATCTGAATCATGTCTCTGGCAGGCAGGCTCAAAGAGGAAGCAGCTCCACCTTCCCGCTCTGCCCAACGGAGGTCAAAGCGTCCACCGCACGGTTCTGCCGGCAGCAGCTTGCCAGACCCGTCACCAGCAGCCGCCGCAGCGGGGATAAATCAGAATATTGCTCCTGTCACACAGCAGGGACAGCTCAACTCCCAGTCCTCAGCACGAGGTCGTGGAGGCTTTCCACAATCCTAAGACCACTCAGCAAAACCCTGGGCAAGATATCCATCCATACAGCACCACGTATGGATGGACATCGTATCTCCCACGCATCCTTCAACATCACTTTACTGCGAGGCTCATTTCTTTTCTATTGCTGTAGAATCAAGTCTTAACGCTCCTGACTTGCATCAAATGAGCTTTTAGTTGAAGATCTGGATCCATGGAAACAGAATTGTTTTGCACAATGACAGACACAGTCCACTGCCCACCAGAGGACCAAAACTGGGAGAAAGGAGCCCATCAGAGGATGACCTGCAGTGAATGACTCATGACCGCTCTCGGGAGCTGTTGCTCCCTGATGACTCTTTGGAGACAAGAACTGAAGCAAGACAGTTCTCCCTGCGTTTCTGATATGGGGGCTATAACGCTGCCTCTGGCATGTATGTTGCCCGTTTCCACCTCCCGTGTGTGTCCCTGGGCCCCACGTCCAACCTTACCAGCTGGAGACGAGTTGCCTTTGTCCTCCACAATGCAACGGGGATTAGACTGGAGGCGTATGAGCAAAGTAGAAGGCTCGCCTTGGACAGGGGCCAATTTCAGCGTGTCGATAATTTATAAAAACACATTGCTCTCCAGCCAAGCAAGTTGCAGTTCCTAGATGATTCAGCAGCGCTACAAGGAAATATGGATGTGAAGAGTCCCCGTAGGAATTCTTGTAAAATTCTACATTAAAATAAAATGCCCTCAGCCCAGCACTAGGATGGAAATTGGGAATTACGGATCATTCCCTCTGTGTCTGTAGGGACTTCTTAAAGCTGGGAAACCTTTAGTGGAGTTTCAAGGTGGGAGGAGGAGAAAGAGTGAAGGCAGAAACCAGATAGGGGGAAGACCCTGGGGTGGAGAAGGAAGGGAAATACAACTCTGGGTTTTGATTTGGCCACTGGGCAAGGGCTGCAACTCTGTTGTCACTGAAAACAAGAAAATCATCTGTGCAGGTAAGGAAAAACTGGAGTGAGAAACCTCTAAAAACATGTTTTCAGAAGGCAGCCTGGGAAATGGGAAATATAAAGAGCCGAGGACAGCTCCAAAACCCATCTGAGCACTTTGGGTTTTGGATGTGATCCACGTCTATTTTAAAAAAGGATGAGAAAAGGAAATATAAAAGGAAAAGTACCACACAACTGCCCAGTGCAAATTAATTTCTGAAAGGGCATGGCAAGCCAAAGATGAAATATTCATCTCTTCATCTCTTCTGACCTCTTCCAATTCATTATCCTAATGTGAGCTTCAGTACCACAGTTAGCTTTTGCCTGCGTGCAAAGTCAGCAGAGACCAGGCGGCACTTGCACGAGGTGTAACAGCTCTTCTGCCCAGATTTCAACGGGAGGTGGAGTGAAGGAGGCTAAGAGCTATAAAACCACTGCAATGGCACTAAGTAACTTCAAACACAGTTACTGGACAAATTCCTAGTTGCTCAGAAACACTTTCCAAGAGCGAGCACGTCCCCCGCTCCCTGCTTTTATCCTTTCACTCCGACACCCACTCGCCCCGCCGTGCCCAGGAGCGCTTTGCGAGGTTGAACGGCCATTTCTGAGCAACCCGAACCCCATCAAAGCAGCCTCTTCCCCTCAAGTGAGGTTTTCCAGCCTGCTCCTGGCAGAGACCCCCTCCCAACTCACCCCCGTGCATCCTTGGCAGCCGCCCCACAGCTCGAGACGCTCAGCATCCCGCAGGATGCAACCCTTGCATAAACCCAGCCCTGCCTGCCTCCCCGACCCGCCGTGTGCCTGCCTTTGCTGCTGTCAGTTGCCTACACGAGCAGCAATTCCATCCTTCCTTTCATAAAGAAAATTCGTTTACCTTCTACAGCGCAGCACAGACCCAATCCTCTGTTCTTACATCCATGGGAATCCTACCACGGGTTCCCTGGCAGCCAGGGCTGGCTGCTCTACTCAGCCTATTGAAATTCCCTGTATTTTAAGCCTCCCTGGTTTTAATTGCTGCTCAGCGCTGACATTTCAAAAGGATGCTTCTTTGCTGCTTCTTTTGTGTAGAGCCTGTTTGTGTTTTTTTTTTTTGCTCACTGCTGTCTCTTCCCTGGAGCCCTGGCTAATGAATGCCGCATGCTGATGACCTCTCCATTATAAATAGTTTAATATTTTTAAATAAATATGGGATGGTGCCATGATTGTGTGGGTATTTCATCTAGCCTGCAGCACGAGGAGCTGGAGCTGACAAAGGCAACCGCAGCTTTATTTGTCACTCTCTTGCTTGTTTGTCGTAGAAAGCAAAGAGAAGGGGCCAGGACCCTGTACCGCGGCGTACAGCAGCAGATGTGTCATTCGAAATGTATCACAAGGAGCTGCTCCTCATCCTCGTGCAGCAGATGGCTGCAATAAAGAGAAAACTTTTGGGTTGTTATTCGGTGACTTGCAGTCTACAGGGCTGCAAAACTATTAGCTGAACCACAGAGTGAATCAGAGGAAGGTATATGGGGGGGGGAGGGGGGGGAAATTCTGTTATATGTTTTTTTCCACTGCGTTGCAAAAGAATTAACACGTTAGCCTGACATTTAGCTGATATAATTTATTCCTAATTTGGGAGCAAAATTTATCCTGAGCAGTAATATTAAAATTCAAAACCCAAAGCAATAGTGACAAAGGAGAAGAGAAAGGGAATAAGCCTGAGTTCAGGTCAAATTTTGCAACATGTTAATTAAGTTTTCAGCCCATCAACTTCTGTGTTCTTAATTTCCCTTCTTTCCTTCTGGGTGTATCCAGATCTCTGCTGTATGCAGATCATGCGGGCTAGATCAAAATTCATTTGTCCCTCACAACCAGCTTCTCAGGCAGTAAAAAGCTCCTAGAAAGTTCACCCAGATAGTACCCGAGGATTGCCCGCACCCAGGCAACTCCCAGGTGGCATAGAGCCAGGACTGATGCTCCACATCTTCCATTCCCAGCCTACGATTTTACCGAGGCATGGGGTGTGAACAGGGACCGCTGCCAACGCTGTAATTTACAGCAATGCAATCCATCCCCATGGACAAGGAGGAGCGGCGATAGCTGATACCAGCTGTTCCCCAAATGTTTCCACCGACAAGCCTGCTTCTGGGCTTAAAAATCCAGCTTCCAGATTTGAGAAACCCACTTTTGTGGTCGCAAGCTTCCTCCTGCGGCCAAGCATCCATCAGGCTCATTGCGCTGCTTCATCCTCGCTGGGTTCCTCTTCCTCACACCCGCTTTCCTCAGGCAAGAGAGGGTGCAGAGCCAGCCCCAGCGATGTGCCCTCCTGCCTGTTGCAACCCACCCGACCCAGATATGCACCTTTCCCCCCCGCCTCTAAGCAGTCATCTGAACTCCAAAGTGCCAAGTCTGAGCCCCATTAGCTTTTCTCCTTTTGAGCCTGACTCGCTGGAGAACCACTCGGCACGTGCACGCCGTGGTCCTTTTCCGTGGAACTGCGACAATTAAACAGTCTCATGCAAATGGATGGGGAATGAAGGTCATGGTTATTTTTAAGCGACTTTACTCTGAGATTAATGAGGAGGCAGTCCGCAGCTATACGCAGCCTCTTGCTTGCTATCGCTGACCTCTTTCCTCCCTGTGCAGCTTCCTTCGATGGGGTAAGGGAGGATGCCTCCTCACACACCCCAAACTTCCCCGTCACATACCCATTTACCCCCGAAATGGGGAGTGCTGTGCATTAAAACACCGTGCCTGCGTGGCGTGGGCTACAGCTGTTGGTATTAGGAATGGCAGAGTAAATGGGTGCCCTCAGGAGGAGCAAAAGACAGCCAACAGCTCTCCTGCGCCTGGACTCAGAGTGAAGAGAGGCAAAAAAGTGTAGTGAAAGAGCACCTTGCAAAAAACCCTAACTTTGCAGAGGGCAATGCGGCATCTGCCTCAACCCGAGAGCTTGGGGTGTGAACTGAACTCAGAGGAGTACAGCGGAGAGGTATAATTACCTAATTACCTCTAAATAGTGTCATTTATTAAGTGTTTTGCATGGTGCCGTGGCCTCCGGAGGAGACGGTCCCTGCCCTGGGCAGTTCCCCCCACGCCACCCTGCCCATCAGACCAGCACCCGTAAGCTGGGAGGGTGACAGGGTGACAGTCCCCGGGGAGCCCACGGCCCCTGCACCGCCTGCCCTTCCTTCCCCCTCTCCTCCTCTCCCCAGTGGGGAAACACTTGCATTTGTTCTGGTTCACTAACTGCCTGAATTTTTATATATTTTTAGATAGATAGATAGATAGATAGATAGATAAAAATAAAAATCAGAAGTGCCCTGGAGATTTAAGCTTCCCCTGTGAGACATGGTGGGCATAAGTTCTGTGTTATTAACAGCTGGAAAACAGACCTGAGAGCATTGATTAAGAAAGTGGAGGGGTGGGAAATAAACCATGTTTTTCCCATAGTTTCTGAACTGCAGTTCACAAAACATTACATTTCTAATTATAAGCCCAGGAAGTTTTAATGTAAAAAGTGACTTATGAGACAGTATGGGTTTTTCTGCTCATTAAAATATCCCCTGAGTATAATTTCCTTGCCCTTAATCCTGAACCTTAAGGTTTTCACAGGTAAGTAGGCAATTAACACAAATCTCTCTTGATTATACAGCTCTTCCAGCTGCAGCACAGCCAGACCTGCGACGCCGCATGCTGCTGGATGCTGCGCTCCCCCAGATCCCTTTGGGTAACAGGGCAGTGGGGCCCGGGTACCCCACGGTGTCCCTGGATTGCAGATCGCAGCGCGCTGGAAAGCTGCATCCTTGCTCAGCTATGGTCAAGGGAAAAGATTTCTAACCAAAACACATGGGCAAACCTTGAAGGTGATACATGGAAACAGAGGGCCAAATCTTTGAGGACGTCACCTCCCCAGTGCTGCAGATCTGCCCCAAACATCATCTTTTCTCCAAGCAGCCAAGCGATACCGACTGCTCTGCATCATCACAGATAGCAGGGCTGTAGAAAGCCTTCCTGGCAAGCTGGGGCTGGTGGTAACGAGAAGATACGCAGCTCCCAGTTGGCTTGAAGCAATTCTCCTCTACTCTGCGGTGTGCATCAGGGATGGGTTTTGTGAAGCCAGCTACCCGGTGGGGAGGAATAAGGTTGTCGGGCAGGTTTGGATCCATGGAGAAAACAAGTCCCCTTGCCACCGGGCCTCCAAATGAATTGTCTTTGCTTCTGCAATCTGACTGGTCCCTCTCAAACACTGGGAATCTCAGTCCTGGAAACAAGTCAGTCAACCTCCAGGCAGCCTCAGAAGAGGAGACATAGGTCCATTACATCAACCCAAGTCCCATTTATAACACCTTCCACTCAGAGGGGCAGCTCGAGGCACGTTTCATTTAAAAAGTAAAGACTTTCTGTGAGGTATTTCCAATTTAAAGGAGAAGGAATGGAGTTATTTGCCCAGATTTAGACACCTCGCCAAGGCCAAGCAAGGCTTAACACCCGGCTCATCTGCCTTCCAGCCCTGCTCGCCTCACTGACAGCCCTCTTTCCCTCTGCGTTTCCAATGTGAATACATTAAGTCCAGGGGTTTCTGCATCCATCGCAACAAACGTGGTCATATGCGCAAACGCAAGTAGTGTGAGGCAGGCGAGGCTGGCGGTCCCTTCCTCTTCCTGTGGGAAGTGAATTTCCCCCATGTGCCCCACAGCCTTCTGACCCTCAGGCACGTCAAACCAGCACGGCAGGAGTGGGAAGCACGGCAGGAGAATCCTCCTGCTCCAGCCCTAACGCAGGGTGCAAATCCCAGCTTCAGAGGGGCTGAGCGCCTTTCTCCAACACCCAAGGAAGGGACAAGCATCACTTTGCGAAGCCTTCACCTCCGCCACCCGGTCCCTGGCACAGCCCCAACAGCAGGACCTCCTGTGTCGAGGGACAGCCCCACAGGACAGCGGGGGCTGCGGTACCCACCGCCACCGCCTGCCCCGGCAGCGAGGGACCCCAGCTCTCCTCTCCTGCCCCGCAGCCTGCTCACGTGCAGGGTCCCCCTTCTCCCTCCCAGCCAGAGCTGGGCACTTTGCTCAGGGGACTTCATGGCGTTTGCTCCAGCCCACCTTGAGTGGAGAGAAGCGTCCGGTCCCTAAGGGAAGCTCCATCACACCAAGCCATGTGCGAGCAACCACTGAGCACGTAACAGCAGCTTTCCTACACGCCACTGCCAGTAACTAACTCATTTCCCTCTGAAGTTGAGGATGAAAAATAAGATGTAAAACCAAATTATACTCTGTTTATGTACATAATTCCCTGTGCATCTGGATAAGAGCATGCCCGTGGCCTATATTACGCTGCATCTGATTCTCATTAGGTGCTTGCGATTCCTTCTCGATAGGGTTTTATGGCTCTCCGTGACACAGGGAGTTATAGCCGGGCTGTTCCCTCTCTGCCACTGCCCTGCTGCGGCCACCGACCGCTCAGCCCGCCGCAACCTGCTCCGAGCTCATCCACAGCACCGTTTCTCAAATGACAGCCCTGTCGGTTAATAGCTCGAAATAAAGCCAGAGCTCCGCAAAGTGAATTTGGTAAATTGGCTGCAGGGGCTTTATTTACAGTAACCGAGACCGGAGCTCGGGACGAAGCGACGGCAGAGCCTGCACGTGGCCCCAGCGGCGCAGAAACCCTCCTTCGCACCCGCCGAGGCCCTGGAACCTGCCAGTACCCAGAGCTTTTCTTTAGGAGTTAAACTTCGTATGACTACAAATACGTTGTTTGACTCTGTGGGCACCTTTCCAAGACAAGATGTTTTGCAAAATATGTTTTTCTTTTTCTTTTGTGAATTACCCCAGTCCCCACTCTTCAGCGCATCGTAGCCTCATCCACATACGGAACCAGACGACAGCACGTTGCTGGGTGAGCAGGGAAGGAGGCACAAAGGGAATTTGGCTGATTGATTGGGTTTTAAGCCTCATCTTAAGCCATTTTAGTATTTTGTTCTTCAGGATCTCGATTTCACCAAAGAAATTAATGTTCTGGGATGTGCACAGAAGCAGACCAAGTTCTTTCCAATATTCATTGTCACCTTCAATTGAGAGGAACATTATCAGATACAGCCTTTGATGCATACCAGAAACATCTATCTAGATAGTATTCCTGCTTGTAAAATGCAGATTTGCCTTGCAGTAAAAACCCATGCAGTAATCAGCAAGAGAAAGATATAATATACTTACAGATTTCTTCTACTGGCAAAGGAACAGGAGAGCTATGGATTACTTTAAATCAGAACTTATTTATTAACTCTTCAGCGAGTTACAGAATTACTCTCAAAGAATCAAAACCTTAACTTTCCACTGCTAATACAGCAACAAAATACATGGATTTAAGTGAAAAAAAAAACCAAACAGAACCCAACCCAAACAGTTTTTGATGCACAGCTGTGATCTCTTAGCAGCCCTGATTTTCTTTTAGTCTCTAAGTAACCAGCTCTTGTAGACAAAAGGATAGGTAGGAAAAAAAAAAGTATTTTTTTACCACCTTTATGGCTTATGGGAGTAGAAATGCTCTGCAGGACCACCACAGCACCTACCAAACCCCACAGACTCTCTGGGGATACAGCAGTTTCTGGGAACACCACCTGGGCTGCCAACTCACTGCGCAGGAGTCTAAAGTCTGACTTGCATCAGGTCTTCATCCTGCTCCTCATCTTCCTCCTTGGCACTTTCCCTGTGCCAAGAGATGAGGCTCCGGGACCCTGCGCTGCCTTTACATCCCTTATCTGCAACCAGCCCAGCACCCAGTGGCCAGTATTAACTCCATTAAATTTATAAAGCAATTAGAACTGGGCGAGCAATGCCAAAAAATCTCAGTGAAAGTCCTCTCAGCTTTTTAAACAAATTCATTCCAGCTGGGTTCATGCTCCGAGTGCATCAGCTTCCCACACGGATCCCAGCATGGGAGGTCAGGGGCAAAAAATGGCTTTGGAAAGGGTGAATTTTAAGTGAGAATTAGAAGCTGTATGCAAATCCTGAGCTTAAGTGAGGGTCCCTGCAAACAGGAAACACTCACAGGCCGCGTGAGTTAAATGGCTAATTAAATCAGCACAAGCGTTGGGTCTGTGAATGAGCTATGGGTCAGGGATTGTGGAAAAAAAAAGCATTCATGGAACTGATTAATTGAAGGGAGTTGTGATCTGTCCACAAATAATTCAATTGAGCAATTAGAGCTGGGCAAGGAAATGTTTTTGCACATGGAAGATTTTGAAATATTTTTTTGCTTTAACTCGGGACAAAAGAAATGCAAACTGAAAAGGGAAAGAAAATTCAGACAAGGTCCATCCTCCATCTGCTTAGATTAGTTTGAAATGTGTCGTTTCCTCTCTGGCTTTATTGTAATTCTGTTTTATAATTCTTTTACCTTTGAATATGAAGAACATGGTTCAGGCTGGATATCTGGAAAGCACTTTCATTTTAAACATTGAAAACATTTCAAAGTGTTAAAAAAGCTTTATCAAAATGTGTCTTTTCAAGGTGAAAAAGACATTTTCAACAAGTCAGCATTACTTTTTGGGAAAAAAAATCTTCTAGTTAAATATCCATGACCCTCTCAGTCCTTTATCCATTGCATATTCCTGAGCTTTAAAGGCAAGAGCCATGGAGGAGGTCAAGTTTTCTTAGTTACCTTAAATGAGACAACCCATCAAACAGCATATTAATTATCCGGGCATTGGAAACAGAAGAGGGCCAAGCGAAGTGGGACGGGAGTCCACATCTCCCACATCTCCTCAATCCACCACTTTTCTTCTTTTAATTATCTTCGTTATCTTGAATGAGATATCAGTCGAAACCCAAGCGTGTCTGCAAAGGCAGGACTGGGGAGATAAGATTTCAGTTGACTTTCAAAATCGCAATGGGGTGGCTCAGTTTCCCGTGACAAAGGCTGTGGCACAAGCAGGGCACGAAGGCAATGAGGTTCCCCACTCTCCAAAGGCTGAAAGTGAATTCATGTGCAGTTGGCCCTGGAGGAAACACCAGGTGAGTAAGGACCTGGTCTGACCCCAAAGTTCCCTTTAAAGTCCCCCAAAGGAGGGCCTTAAAAGGTCGCTTTTACCTGTAAGTATAAAGTAGGCGTTGATTAGGGTTTATTAAAGTGACTTTGGCATACAAAGGCAAGAAGAGCGAATTGGTCAATTTTGATCATTTTGCCGCATCTGAGCGACATTTAATCAAATCTTCCACGGGAAATATTTGATTTGGTTGATTGAGTCCGAAGAAATGAAGTTAGAAACTTCATCTGAATGACAACGGTGCATGCAGCGGTGCAGTTCGCAGCAACTGCCCATTCGGAGTGGTTGGCTCAGGATCAGGATGCGAGACCCCCTGTTGAATACCACCTATTAATTGGCGTGTTGGGGGAAAAGATGGCCACAGGAAGAGGGACATGAGGGTTGCAGTCCAGGTCTCCCACATCTCCTTGGTCCGGCACTTTTATTCTTTTTTAACAAGTATTATTTGCTTCCTGGCTGTGTGTATGATTGCCACATATTTCACCCTGACATAAGTGCCTTCGTAAAGGTGATTAGCAATTTTTGATTGCTTCTTTGATTAAGGTGGATGAGAAAAAGCTTCAGCCAACATTGCCAAAGCCTGAGAAAGGATTACTCACCCTTCACTTCTGGATGCTAAAATTAGTCTAACACAAAAGGTTGTTGAGGCAAAAAAATCCCAATTTTTTAATAAATGATTGCTCTTAAAAGACCTTCCACCCCAGGATCTCAAATCAATTTAATTAGAAACTGTAAACTTAATTAGACCTCAGAACAACCCTGCCACTGGGGCAAATCTTTGATTAATGGAGAAGTGTCTATCAGGGGCCAAATTCAGCCCTGGCGTGGCTGGCAAAGGCATCAGAAAGGCAGGCAGGACAGCTGAAAAAAGGCTGAAGCAGAAACTCTCCTGATAAAACACTGGACAGACACAACTTCCACCACAGACCAAAGTGTTTCGGAAAGTATTCCTTGGAGGAAGAAGCCCAAAACGGCACCTTGGACATCCCGTGCTGCTGCCGGGCATCCTGGGTCGCTTGTGGCAGGACGAGGTGGAGCCAGGGGCGTTCTTGGGTCTAGGAGGAGAGGAACAAGCAAACCAAGGTGTCCTCAAGCTGAGGGCCTTCTCCAGGTCCCCTGCAGAGAAGAGGTGATTTTTAGAGCAGTCTCATGTGCAGGCTACACAGTTTGTCCCCGAGGTCTGGTCCCAGCAGCCCAGTGACGCATCACCTGGGCAAAGCAAATAACATTGCAGGTAGCACTGAAATAGCAACGTGTCTCAACAGTTGGCAAACTGTTGGAAAGGTGACTTTATTTTGGTCTGTGCCCAGGGACAAAGGACTGGCAATTTGATGACAGGGAGTTGTTTGATTCCTGACTGGCGATAGAGAAACTGGCAGAAGCACCACCTGGCTTTTTGCAGCAAAGAAACAAGGTCAAGGACTTAGCTCATCCCATCTGTGATATTTTTACACTGCAATTTATATTACAGTGGGAACAAGAGGCCTTGTTTGAAATAAAGACCCCCATCGTCCAGGAAAAACACCAGAGGAGAGGCAGAGCGTATCTCAAAGCCGTTGTGCTCCAGCTCCAGCTCCCCAGGGTGCTCTTCAGGGAGGGCCACTCAATCGGTGGGATGCTGCAGGGATGATGGACTTCAGATGGACCTGGTACTGCAGCCGCCTGCAAAGATCTCAGGGCTCCGCTGAGGACCTGCCGGTGTGGCTGGAGATCACCGGGCAGGGGCTGGGGGAGAAGGGGAATGAAGATGCACTGGGGGTCCAGCCCACAGGGTAGGAAACAAGATCCAGCTCTGCCACTGCGCACTGTGCTGGTATTTTACAGGAATTTACTCCCTTTTCCCTTGACACCTCTGTACTTCACTGACAGTATCGTAAAACCAGCCCGAAGCCTTTTGGATGCTATAAGCATCCTCCTGCATGAATTATGCCCTCAGTAAAAAAACAATTTCCACTCCCAGTTACATCGATATAAGTCTTCAAATGATGATTTCGGCTCTGCATCGGCGCCTTTGGCAGACACGGGCCCCTTGGGTCCGGTTTGGCTCCTGCTCACACATTTTCAGTGGAGCCGCACTGGGAACGCGGATTTCCTCCCACCCTTCAGTCTCCGAAAACCTCCGGTGGTTTGGGAAAAGTTGGTGCCGAAGATGCAAAGAGCGGGGTGTGCAGGAGGAGCGAGGAGCAATGCCCTGCGGCATCCCCGCGCTGGCTCTCCTCGGGGAGGGGGGCTGGGGACGGGAGGCGTGGGGCTGGGACATGTGGGGCTGGGATCCCTGCGAGGAAGGGACGGGCTCGAAGGGGGAACAGAGCGGGTTTTCTGCTGAAACCTCATCCCCCATCTCCGTAACTCTGTTGGTCCCTTCATTGCCTTCGCTCTCCTGCTTAGGTCACTGTCTTCTCCTGCTCAGGTCAGTGTCTTCTCCTGCTCTAAAGAGGCTTTTCCCATAGTGGGGACCCAGGTATTTTCCCTGGATATACAATTTAGGCTCCTTAATGGAAATTGAATTGCATCCTGAATAGGAAAAAAAAAAAAGTTTGGTACGTAAAGGCAAAGATATGTTAACAAACAGAATAAAGGAAGATTTTGGCTTATTGCTTTCCCAGGCTGGTTGATGAAGCCTGGTCATTCTGAGATGGAATGTTACAGAGATGCGTGTTACTAATTAGATATTTGATGTAGGCAGCTTGCTAATGCCAAACCCCCTCTGAAACGAAAAGGAGTTTTGCCCGGGCAACAAAGGTGTTCCACTGGCCCCAGAAACTCAGAATATTTGTGATGGGTAGTTAAAAAGAAAAAAAAAGGAAAAGAAAAAAAGAAAAAAGAAAAAGGAAAACCCCCTCTGGATTTAGTGTATAGTCGTTAACAAGGTATCCCACAGGTAGAACATGATTTATTGAAAACTAAAGAGACTGTCCTGGTTTTGCTAGAATGGAGGGTTTTGTTCTACTCAGGGCACTTTATATGAAACAGATGCACAGTCGATAAATCAGGCTGTCCTGCAGGAAGGACAGACTGCATTTTCTGTATAAATTACCATGCTTTTTGTAGGTAAATGCTGTAGATGAAAACAGGGCTATTCCTGCTTCTTAAAAAACATTGATTATTATTGTTGGAGAAAAGAAATGCTTTGGCCCGTAGGATGGAGCAGTGGAGAGAACAGTCAAGGCAAAACTCCCTACAGAAATCGCTTCCAGAGTAAGAATTTGATTAAAAGATGAGGCAATGGGAATACTTGAAATTTATGATCAGCAGGACGTTCTGCTTTCTCGAGTTTCCCTTGGAGTTTTTCAAATGGCTGCCCCAAAAAAGCAAACGCATTCAAATACTTCTTCGAGCTGATAGGAGCAGCAAATCCATTTGCAAACTGTTGGGTTTTTTGGTTTTTTTTTTTGTTTGGCAAGGACATTAATCAGCGCTCGGGCAGCCCGCAACGCGCCACCAGATTTCCAGCGATGCTGCGAGGAGCCGCAGCAGAGAAAGCAGCGGGTCTCAGCAGTCGAAGGAGGAATAGTCTTTGTTTGAGAACTGCTAAAATATGTATACAAAAAGCCGTAACGTGGGTGGCTTTTAGTCAGAATTTAGAATGGGGAAGGATATTACAGTTTTTCAATAAAACTGGTGAGGAGTGATGCCACGGGAGAGGATTTCCCGGAGTTCGGCGCTTATGAATGATAAATACGTAAGACACAAAGCAGAAGTTCACCAACTGCCATCCCTATGTGGCTGTATTTTTAAATGCGACGTTTCCTTGCCTTGCTCTCCACTACATTAAACGGCTTACTGGGAATGGGTGTTGTTTTATTGAAAATGTCAACCACCTAAGCCTCGGCTTAGGCGAAGGCAGCGTTTTCCTGCGGGGAGGCACCGAGGAATTCTCTGAATGGCGCAGAGCCGAGGGCGCATCCCCCCCCCCCGCACTCTGTCCTGGCTCTTCCCGTTCTTTTCTTCGTTTAAACTGCATCTGAAAGCTGCAGATGAAAAATATATAAATAGTAATTCTATATATAGTCCCGGGATGAAACTGCAGTTCGTTTATGACAGCTGACAAATCTAAAATGGGCAATGTAAGTGCATTACAAAATGATTAAACCTTAAGTTCTGCCCCCCCCCCGCTACAAGCCACATTAACATTACATTACTCACTGAATAATGCAATCTGCTGCAGTTTTCTGCCAATTCAAAAATATAGCCAAAATAGCCCTTTCCCTTCTATTTACAGATTGTGTCTCAAAAGCCATCTTCCGTGTGGCAGATACAGCTTCCGCTCCCTTGCGTTTGCTCAGAGTCAATAAAACACGACTCCTAGGGAGCTCGACTTGGTTGGAAGCATATTCTTGGGTTTAAGCCACACAAACGGCATGTACGCCAGGCTTAGGCCCCCGCTCGTGGGATTTCAGAGGTATCAGACTACATATCCCTGGGGTTGAGACTGAAATCAACACCGGGTACTTGCGAGAGATGTAATGGATTCAATCTGACCAAAACTTTAATTACATTTTTCATTATGATACTGACTTTTCTATCTCTGGATCTCCTTGCGCTTAGAAAGAGTATTTCAGAGCATTACATAAGGGGCTGTCGAATATTCCCTTCGATTTGTCTCTCGTTAAGGAAACAGCTCCCTGCAGCAGGCAGGTCGCAGGCAGAGGAGGCAGCTGGAAACGGGGCGTCGTGAGCGGCCACTGTGTCCACCCGCCCACTCGCCCTTTCCAACCTGCGGGTCGCAGAGGTGACACAGCAGCGCTGCCGTCGTGATTTACTGTCATAACGTGATTTCAGGACTGATTGATAGCGGCTCTTTCCTCACTGGGGCATGACATGAATGGCAGGATGTGAAAAAAAGTAAGTACGATGAAGAAAAAGGAGTCTGGCAGAGAAGTTTAGGATTGTCAATTTGTTTTCTCCCAGCATAAAACAATTTCCTCTGTCCGGGGCACAGCAAACTGGTATTTAGGAAGTGCATTTTGAGAGCCCAGGAAGGGGGAATGGTCCCTTTGGTGTTGTCATTGCGCACTGCTTCATCACCTCGCAGGTCAAGTTCTGCATTATGGCACTGACACCACTTAATACACCACGGTCCCCTTCGGCTCAAGAGGATAGTTAATGAGATCCACATTAAAAATGCAACGACTTTCATCTTTTGTTGCTTGGGACCCTCGGGATTTAGCCAGGACCTGCCCAGGGCATACATTTCATCCAACCTCCCGGAGAAGGCACCTGAGCAGTAACTCCGAGGGGACCCCCCCTGAAATAGTGTGCCCTCAGATCCTATAACTAATACCTATTTTTCCAGGAAACTCAAAGCCATGACTGTAATGAAAGCCAGCTATCAGGCTTTCTTTTTAAGCAGCCTTAGTTCAGATGGAAAAGAAACAGCATCATCCCGTTACACATGGAGTCTATTTTCTCTGGAGAGAAAAAAAAAAAACGGTTTTCTTTCAAAAAGTACCGTTCTGTCAATACTGCTCCTGTTCTCAAAGAGGAGCTGTCAGACAATTCAAGCTAAAATTGGCATCGTACTAAAATCTCAGTATCAGGACTTGAATGAAACCGAGCTGGAAGCACTCACAGCATTACACTTTCACCCAAAGTTTTCCAACTGCTGGTTTTATCCGCATGGCATCGATCCCTGCTCCCTCCGAGAGGCTTGATGGCTTTCTCCGCTGCAGCAGCACGCATAGAGATGAAGAGCAAATGAAGAGCAAGGAGGTTTCTGGGCTCCCCGAATCTCCCTCCCCAGGCAGTCGGGCGAAGTCGGTGGCTGCAGGGGAGCCAGCACGTGTCTCAGCGTGCGCTGGGACTCACACCCTCTGCGAAGCGTCTCCATCCATTAGCACCCGGTGGAGAGGGAACGCAGATGCCCGAATTGCTTAAATGAAGCAGCTGCTCTGGGAGAGAGGGATTCAGGAGGGGCATTTTCCTTCTGTTTGGAGTTACCTGGCTTCATGGAGGAACTGAGGGTTTCTTTTTCTATATTGGGTCTTAATTATAAAGCTCCATTGAAAACTGCATATTTGCGCCGCCTTTATAGGGTGCTAGCAGCAGCGGGCTACATTCAGGGGACAGTGTGCACCCCAAACTGCTGCCAAACCGATGTCCCCCATTTCGCTCCTTGCTGCCAGAGGCCGGGGGTTGGTTCCTCGGGCACTGCGCACACTACACAGCGTTTACCCACACAGATGCTGATCCCAATGTAATTCTTCCCGTGTGATCAAACCAGGAGTGAAATATAACCCGCCTCTACCCCTGCCACATTAGACTTCTCTGGGATGCTCCTCTTCCCTCTGCTATCTCCAGGATCTCTCCATGGATCACTGCTCCCCTTCCACGCTGCCACTGCCCTGGGTCACCTCGTTCCCCCTGTCACAGAATCATAGAA
This sequence comes from Anarhynchus alexandrinus, assembly GCA_008711295.1. Taxonomy (NCBI): domain Eukaryota; kingdom Metazoa; phylum Chordata; class Aves; order Charadriiformes; family Charadriidae; genus Anarhynchus; species Anarhynchus alexandrinus. The sequence goes on along the minus strand of VUYV01000056.1, from coordinate 585,851 downwards.
TCATAGAATGGTTTAGGTTGGAAAGGACCTTGAAGATCATCGAGTTCCACCCCCCCTGCCATAGGCAGGGACACCTCCCACCAGACCAGGTTGCCCAAGGCCACCTCCAGCCTGGCCTTGAACACCTCCAGGGATGGGGCCTCAACAACCTCTCTGGGCAACCTGTTCCAGTGCCTCACCACNACTGGAAGGCCGCAATAAGGTCTCCCCGGAGCCTTCTCTTCTCCAGGCTGAACAGCCCCAACTCTTTCAGCCTCTCCTCATAGGAGAGGTGCTCCAGCCCTCGGATCATCCTCGTGGCCCTCCTCTGGACACGCTCCAGCAGGTCCATGTCCTTCTGATGTTGGGGACTCCAGAGCTGGATGCAGTACTCCAGGTGGGGTCTCACAAGTGTGGAATAGAGGGGCAGAATCCCCTCCCTCGCCCTGCTGGCCACACTTTTTCCCAGGATGCGATTGGCCTTCTGAGAACAGAACTGTGCCAACAGTGGTTATACCCGGAGCACCACGTTTGAGCACCTTGTATGTTAGTACTGGCTGCAGTTCTAGAGATAAGCAACGACACGCCACCAGGCCCCTTCTAAATATGACTTTTAGCAAAGACTTACAGTAAACTTATCAGGACAAAATAAGCAGTGTTAGTTATGTCAGTTCTTTAATCCAGCCATAGTAACCTGGTCAAGAAAAACCTCCTTTAAACACCACTGCCTCGCTGCCAACAGCTGGTGTGATGCACAGCTCTGGTCGGGAGAGCGGGACAGACGGACTAACGCAGCCAGACCGGGCGCAGCAAACCGGTGCGGTGTTGGTGTTAATGCAGTTTAAAGTGGATAAATGTAAAAAAATAGGAGCATGGATGAGTGAGAAAGAGTAAATCACCAGGAATCAAAGCATGTTTAAAGAACAGGATTTGTAGACGTCTTCGCCTGCCTGAAGGATTGTGTTTAAGTGTGTGATAAGCCATCTCGTAAAGCTCAGAATAGCAGAGATCGCTTACTTCACCACTGCAGGATAGGAGATTGGGAAAAATGAGTCAAATCTAGATTTCTCTTCACCTTCCCTCAGAGAATAACAACAATGAAGAAAAGCCAGTCTGCTCAGTTATTACCAATAACCCAGTGCTCCGTCCCCTCTGTGCTGTGATTGTATGAGCACTCTCCAGGTGGGCACCCGTTGCAGGCTCACCCCTCCCCGACTGCCTTTGCTCTGGTTACCCACATCAGTTCTGTGCTGCTGAGCCTTCGCCCCCGGGGGGGCTGCACCGTGCAGCATGGAAACACCTGAGAGCATCTTTTGACTTGTGGAGGACCTTATATATTCAAACCCGCTCAGTGGCTTAATGCAGTGGTACTATACTCTCCGGAAAATGAATATGCCAGCATGTGTGCCCAGCTAGGAGCCTCCTAATGGAGACTTCTCGCCTTTAGCATGATAATGATGTTAAGTATAATCTGACATACAGCTGCAGAAAAGGTCTCCGAGAAAGCTCAGATGCACAAGTGATGGGGAAAAAAAAATGAAATACCTTCAATATGGTACTGACCGCCAGGTGATTTTTATATCTGAGGGCAGCGGTGTATTTGCTGTACCATATTCTGAGAAATCACATCTCTCCTGAGCTCTTGTTCAGCGTAAGGAGCCTGTCCGCTCTCCTGCTGCCTTTTATTATATTTGTATTGACTGTAATAACAGTACCTTGTGGGCAACTTCACTGCGCTGAACTTTGAGAGAGGTTCTCTGAGGATAAGAAGAATGGCTGGTAATAGACACAGGACTTGCTCAAACCCAGACAACCACTGAAACAGCACTGTAAAGATAATCAATTTAGTGGAAAGCAGAAATCCGTCAATGTGAGCGCTGCCCAGACAGCCCAGCGTGGATTAAGGGCTCAATTCCCCACCGCCTCGCATCGAGGGGGTTGGTGGTGTTTTGTACCTCGCCGCCTTTCAACTTCGCTCTCACACAAATAACTACACGAGGGGTCTGGCGGCGAAGCATCTATCCTCGTATTGACCGAGGATCTTGGCTGTCGGGCTGCAATCTGTTTTCTTCCCCTGCAAAGGCAGGCGCGCGGCCTCGGGGTCTGAAGGGAGGGGGTGGAAAGGCAAAGAAAAAGAAGTCGGAAAAGCGTTTAACTGTGTTTAACTGCTCCGACGCACGTTAGTAGGTGCGCGGGGACGGATGCTGCGTGCACCCCTGAACCGCTTGCGCCAGCGGTGAGGGCATTAGCTGCCTCGTTATCTGCGGGGTTGTGTGGCTTAGCAAAATATATTACCTGTAATAATGTGTCTCGTATATACAACTGCCTTTCTGGATGTATTTTGAAATGTTTAATGATGTGTGGCTGAAACGGAATGATATCTTCCTAATGGAATGCAATGGAAGGAGAGCTCAGGCACATTAAGACATCTTATCTGTATTGGCAATTAATAACCAAGGAATTAAAACAAAGTATAAAACCAAAGAGTTTTAGCTAAAGCCATGGGATACGTGTGTGCAATTGCAATCCAGTCAGGTTTCCACAACGCTTCACTGTAGTGAAATCCAGATGTCAGGGAAACTCCACCTATCAGTTATTCATTTCTTGTAGACTGCGGACTTCTCGGTGTTTTTTGTGTCCCTCTGCTGTCTTGAAGTTCATACATTCATAAAACTATATTGCTATAGATTTTTCTCTCAAGTCTGTGGTCCTGTTTTAAATTAAAATAGGGCCAATTGCTTGAGTTACCAAATGTTACGGCGAAGACTAGTCTGGAGACAGCACAAACGTTTGTTCCAGGACCCGAACCTCAGCGGTTCACCTACATTGTGACTCAGATCTTCATGGAGCATCTAAATCAAGTTCACTAATGCTTATAATCAATTTGACAGCCAATTAATGAGTTGTTAAACCACTATCACCAATGTTTTTCCATAAAGAAATCCATTGCTTTAGGTGACAAGTGACAAAAGACTGCACATTCTCCAAAAGTCCAAACCTAACTTGGCTGGCTATGATAAGTTTGCTTTGAGCAAAAGAAATCAGCAGAAAATCGGGATTGGATGAGATTATCCAGCCTGCCAGACATGAAGAATATTGAAAATGCTGCTCTTTGATTTTGCAAAATTACTTTAGCGGATTCCCCTCATTGTAGAGAAAAAAAAGGCCAAAAGTAATTGAGTCTCATCGGTTACTTTTTAAACATAGAGATCTTCTCTTGATAACCCTTGGCATATTCCTTTTACATGATCATAGTAAGTGAAAAGAAAGACTTCCAGCTTCTATCAGAGTTAAACCTCTTCCACTGCTCTTGAATACAATGATAAATTGCTTTCCCATAAGAAGCCCACAGCGTGCCTTCACTAGGCAGAAATATTATTTGCATTCTTCCGTAAAGAACTTTAAATTAAAATCATTAGCCACCTTACATAATTTAAGACACAAAGAAACCAATATATGATTAAAAGTAGGTCACAGGAAAGTGAATGTAAAATTGAAATATAAATGAGTGATTTCAGAAGACTATCTTCATCTCACCATGTCTTGTGGTATGCGTTTCACCCTCCCTAAAGTTTTATTAAAAGTATTACACTGTCAGCACTTAGTAAATATTAAAATAATAATATATGCCATAATTACTTTCCAGACATTACTAACGTGTTCCGATCTGCTTAGAACTTGACTCTCAAATTACACCAAAACTTTACAGAGGAGGAAAATGGTTTCCTGTTCCTGCCCCATTTACAGGAGGAGCCAGGTTAGCAAAAAGGTTTCGTACCGACGCGGGTCCTTGTCCTCATCCCGGGCGGCAGATTGAGACACGAACCGAGCGGTTGGCGCACACCTCACTTCAGCTGGTTTCTGCTTCCCAGCCCTGGAGGCTATCCCACCCCGGCCGGTAACAAGCAGCTGCACGTATAGATCTATAGGAGGTTTGTTTGCTTAGGCATAAAAATGCCCATTATAATATGAGAACGGCCCATCGTCTCAGCGGAGGGACCTCTGGAGAGAACCTCAAGGCCGTGTCCTTGAGCTGGCCACTGCAATGCCACGGGGAGAGCTGTGCCGTGCCGGGGAGGAGAGGGGCTGAGCTGATGGAGAGGGGATTTTGGAAGAGATAAGCAGTCGGAAGGGGAAGGGGTAGCGGCACCGCTGTTTATCAGCGCCCATCACCACAGGCACACAGACCAGTGATTAATTGGCCAACCGGGGTGCACCAGGCAGTTTCCTGATTTCACATTTGTGTCCTGTTATCACACAGAAACTTTCGGAGGAGGAAACTGAAGGTGAGAAAAGAGACGATGAAGCCCTTAGTCAACAGGAAAAGGTTTCAGCGTCGTGGCTGCAGCATCCATGCCCCCCCCACGGCAGGGGGGTTGGAACTAGATGATCTTTAAGGTCCCTTCCAACTCTAACTGTTCTATGATTCTATGATTCTATCCTCTGGGCGAGCGTGCACTGCGCCGCTGCGTGCATCTGGAACGACGGCACGGCCGTGTTCAGCCAAACCCACCGCCACTTCTCTGATGAATCCCAAGCACCCAGTATACACTTTGGGAACAGCACCAGAGAGAACCCTGCCTGCTCAACTTCTGCAGGAAGGTGTCAGTGGAATAATGATCTGTAATACCCAAAAGGTCAAGAAAACTATTTATTTCTTCTGATTTCTTTTTTAAGGCACATATTATTTCCGCACCGTTGCCTCGGACATTTGCGATAGAAATTGAAGCACATTTAGATTTAGTATTTTAGGCTAAAAGCAGAGGTAAGTGAAAACAGTTTCTTTTTAGGCAGCTGAGCCGCATTGCACGTCTGCAGACGGGGCCGCCGCGTCCACCCAGGCTGCGTGGGCGAGGGAGGGCGAGCGAGGAGTTGCCTGACCCCACCAAACAACGCGCCGGGTGGCGGGAGACAGGGACCAGGCTGGACCAGAAACGCAAACTGAGGCAAGGATGAGAAGGCAACCAAAAGGCTGTGGGACAGCACGAAACCACGGGCGCTGACATCCCTTTGCAGCCAGGGTCCTTGACTGGAGACAGCAAGCTCTCACCATGGTTAGCTTGCGGGGCTGACTGCAGACTCCCGCGGTGGACAGCTACGTGCTAATTATGGATTTGCACCCCGGTGACGGTCTGGGGTGGGGTGAGGAGAAGGGTCAGTGTACAGAGCTGTTTGAGCTGTCTCTCCTAGGCAGAATTACCCCTCTAGGTAGTCCTCGAAGCACGGAGGTGTTATTCCTTAGTGCCTCCCTCTCGCTTGTGCCTGGGAAGAACACTTACACAGCCAAAGGAAGGAATCGCCATTCCTGCTTACCTTTGCAAAGCTGTCTGAGCACTTTGCTCTTTAATTTTGCTAACTTTACCTTACATTCGGTACCTAAGGCGGGACAGTTTCATTTTCATAAAGATTTTTTAAAAAAAAAATTGTGCATGCACGTATCACTATTGTAATAAAACAATAGTTCTAATGGGAAGAAAAGCCAACACATTTGCAATTTCCTTTCCCATAATACGCGGTAATTCAGCAATCCCATCATGAGATAAGAATTACTTTGAGAATAATTTTCTTTTAATAGCTCTGTCTGAAATGGAGCGAATTTCTTTCCTCGTCATTACAGCTCCTGGCCTGCAGTAAATGGCTGGAGACTGAGCAAGAATGCGAAGGCAGCAGCCTGCCATCACCCGCATAAACAATGCACACCACGACCACTGCTTCAGAGAATTTAAAAAAGCATTTCACATCCCTAACTGTGACGCTACTCGTGCGCTACCTGTTTAAACGAGGGCATTAAAAGACTTGCAAGCATTAGCGCACTCCAAGAATCATGAATTAATTTTGCTGATTTATGCCTTACACTGAGGATGGGAGCACAGGGTTGAGGCAAACGATACACATTGATAGTGATGCCAAAAACATTTACTTGCAGGAGGCACACAGACAAAAAACCCCACATACGGCCAATAGAGTTAAGGATTTATGACTGTGGGGCCAGAAGAGTTAAACTGAGTATCTGGTGTGACATCTGGTGCATATCTTAATATGAATTAATGCTAGAAAAGCATCACAGACAATCCCACTCAAAGCCAATCCTGTGTTAACATTTGGGGCTGCAATGATGAACCTCTACTGATGGTAGGAACCGGCTGAAGCATCCAGCGAGGCTCTAAGTAACAACTACTTGTTTGAAACGTGGATCCTGAATGAGATGTGAGATCTCACTAGCTGAGTTTGACCTTAGGGCTTCCAGCAGCAGCTTCTTCAGTTTCGAGTTTCTGTACCTGTCACACCTAATACAAGCTTTCATCCTTTACGTGTCTACAGCTCCTTAGTCCTTTCCAGTGCAAGAGATTGCTTTGGAAACGTGTATCAAGCTCCTGGGTGGGAAGTTTGGCTCAGCAGCTTTTCCAAAATCCAGGAGTTATTTAGTCCTTATCCACACCGCTTGCTGGGACCATCGTTGTCCTCGGGCAGGTCCCAGCTAACCACGCACACCGTGGCTCTCTGCCCTCCCTGTGGCCACCCAGTTTGCCTCCACGAGGTATCCTTGGCACGGGATGTCCCACACCACACAGCCGCCTCTTCCTGACTCCCCTCTCGCAGCACAACCCAATGAATGCAAATCACATGCAAAGGGTGACGACGAGGCAGCAAATCTGTAAACCTCTAAATGTCGCTGGCAGTGGAGGCACGTTAAATCAAAAAGTGTCTAGACGTGTTTTAGCTCCCCAGAACAGGGCACATGGATTTTGCAGCCCTCGCTCTGTAAAGAAAAGGCTGCAAAATAGAGCTGACAGCAGAAGTTCACTATGTTACCCCCAGGTTTCTGCAGCTCTGTGACCGCGCGCAGGTCCTGGTGCACACCTAGGTATGGGGCTGGTTAAAATGGCATTTGACACAGGCAAGTAATTGTGCTTAATGTCTAGCAGAAACAGCACATAAGTCTCAGCAGACGTCTTATCCAGTTGTTACTTATCAAGTTCCTCTCTCTCTTCTGCTCTTAAGAGAAATTTGTTTTGTTGCATCGTCTAAATGTGATGGATATTTTTAGATCTATAATTTGTCATATGGAGCTTGTATGTAATGAGGCCACTTTTATTCTACCCAATACAATACAACAACAAGAGCATCAAACTTTCCCAGACACCGCTGGGACAATGGGCGAGACCACAGGACTCCTTCCCTATGGAAATGACTAATTTTAAGTTAGTCCTTTTTGCTTAGTACAAAGATTTACAGCTTTTACTTTGGCATTCAACTGGCATTCATAATCCAGTTTTCAGCCACGATCTCCAAATAAACTGGATTAAAGCCTGAAACTGTTGCTCCCGTTTGAAGACAGAAGGAGAGCCATCCTTCTGCATTAAGTACTTTTGATCTTAATCTTTGAAAACATCAAGCAAAAAACCCCACTTTATCATCCTAGCCAAGACATGGAAGGGAGCTAAACATTTACAACAGAAAAAATAATGTAAATAATCAACATATCTTGATGAAGACCACCCGACTTCCTTAGTGTTTGTGATAAAAGGAAAAAAGTGACAGCACGTAAAATTAGCTCTAATTTAGGAGCGCGGGTTAGCTCCAGCTCTGCAGGACGCTGCTCTCGGGGAGACACAGGTGTAACAGCCTGTTTTCAGGGCTCTGGGTTTGGCAGCAAGGGGACCGACTGCACAGCCCCAACGGTGGCTTCTTTACTCAGGAGTGTTAAAGCAGATTATCATGTCTTTTGTTGTCTAATAAGGAAGAATAAACCAGGAATTTTCAAAGTGAAGCTGATGCCCGTGCTGGCAGAAAGCAGTTTGTTACCCACGAGCAACCTTTAGAAGCAAAAATCGCTATAGCAGACAAAACACTTGCGACGTCAGAAGTTTGGCTGAGACCCAGAAAACGAAGGGAGCTCTCAAGGAAGGCTCAGGTTTTTTGGAGGAAGTGTAATGCCTTTCCAATGCCTAACGTTCCACTCCAGACCAGTCCAAACCAGAACCCAGACCATAGCGTGTCAAACTTGGGAGCTGCATCACATCCAAAACTGGTCCAAGCTCTGCAAGACCTTCTGAACTGGACCAAAGGCTGATGAACGGGACTGAAATGTCTCCGACCTGGATGGGAGGGCAGGGAACAACACCTGAAGGGAGAAATATGTGCCTTGGGGTCCTCTGGCTGGGGGTTCCCACCTGCAGCCAGCCCCACAGCACGCTGCCCAGGGCTCTCACAGCCCCTCCAGCCCCGTCCCGCCTGGGGAGCAGGGATCACCACCACACCATCGTTGCTGAGGCTGCCGGCAGCCCCAGCAGCCTCCAAGACCCTCTTATCCCTCCCCAGAGCTCAGACTAAGGCTGAGCCAAAACAAGAAGCGCCAAGAGGGTGACCCAAAACCAGTTCAACCGCTCTGCTCTCAGAGCTGGGCTAGGAGCAGCTAGGTTAGACCGGAGAACTTGACCCGTCATGTTTAACCACGCAATCCTACATGGGGTGAGAAAGCAACTAGCTCCCTTTGCGCCCGCAGGAGAGAGAGAAAAGGACTTAACCCCTTCAAAACTTATGTCCCCGTCACTCCTGCTGTGAAAAACCACCCTGGCAAACACACAGCTGCTTGAGATGGCAAAGGCAGGAGGGCACATGGTGAGGAGACACTATGGGAGAGGGAAACAAGAAAATCCTGAGGTTTAGAAAGAGGAGCCGCTCTCAGCTAAGCCCATCATGGGCTGAGCGGTGACAGAATGGCATATGCTAAGATGTAAGGTGGTTGTTCTCGTGGTGGCAAGCGGCCGAGGGCATTTGTTTGTCTCCTCCACATGCCTGAGCTTGTTCCATGCGCGCTGGAAAGTGGTCACTGTTCACAGCCAAAGCAAAGCAATTCATTAGAAAACAAAAGCAGCCCAACCCCTGTACTAAATGTAATAGCCATGACAGCCCCAAGACACTCCTGGGTATGTATTTCATTGATCCAAGAGTTTAAGGATCAATGGATTCATATACTAATGAGTCAATAATATGAAACCATATGATATTTCAGAAAACAGAAGAATCTCTTCATTTAAATTAGGCCCATTCATTTTCCTGAGGACCATGGGAAGGACATTTTTGAAGTGCAGAACACCCACAACATCTGTTATCTCTAACAAGGACTGCGGTTACTCAGCAGTCCTACAAACCAGAGCATATATTTCTTTCTATCTTTAATTGCTGTTTAGTTTCTGCATTATTAATGACCAACATAAAGTGTCCAAATATGCCTCCAGAAAAAAATACTACCTTTAGCTGAAGACCTGAGAAGTTAGTGTTCATGTGAGCCGTAATTTACGTCTGCTAAATAACGTGCTAGATTAGCAGCTTCAATAACACAGCGCTCAACCTGCCCATTCACAAAAGTGTTGGTGACATTATTTAAAGGGTACCATTGATTATTAGCTTAGTTGAAATACACATTTTTATGGCTGAAGTTGAATCGACATCCTGGTCTAATAAAACTTCCCGACAATGGGTAGCAATTAGCAGAATTTGCAGCTGCCACAACTGATATAATACAAATTCTCACTCGATCTCTTAACCCCCCTTCTTGTCCGAACGGCTTTATTGTGGCAAAGTGTGCAACGCGATTCGCACCGTTTGGTGTCTGAGCGTGACTTAAATGACCCGTCCGCTTCGCTAACAGTAAACGACCGCCCCCTCTTCACCACCTGAGCGCCCCAGCTCCGCATTCACGCGGTGCGGGCAGGGGGGCTCGGGGGGCTCACGGTGCACCCCATCCCGCGGAGCGGTGCCGCAGTGGCTCTCCGCCGGGATCGCATCCCAGAGCTCCGCCTGCTCCCGTATTTCTGGCCTGTCCGGGGCTACGGCCTGCGGAGGGGCTGCTGCAGCTCTCCAAACCGGCGTGCAGTCAATCACTTCCCGGGGCATAATCCGTGAATATAAGCAGAGCCGTTACTTTGCAGATCCCAATTTCTTTTGAAAACCTTCATCTCCGATTCAGACCAATGCAGCAAATAACCCCAAGCGCACTAAACTAAAGATCCGACCTGTTTTCTGGCTAAAACTCCAGATGCATCTTTCAAAGAAATCAATAAGCACGCCGCTCGCTGGGATCAGGGTGGCCAAGAGCTGGAGGAGGACACGTGGGCGGGCATTGCACAGTCACTCAGCTCTTTGCTAAAGGGTTTTTGCTTTTTTGAGGAGAACAAAGCCCCTGCAGAGGCAAGCTGCAAGCTATCCCGTGGGCTCTGGCGGATATTTCATGTGATATCTGAAGGATATCTAATAAAATGACCGAACTCTGAAACAATGCAAACAAACATCAGCCGCGAATTGATCAGAAACCTCTGCGTGTTCTCTGATCTGTAACTGACACAAACCTTCTTTCTAAAGCAGGGAAGGAGAAATGGAGGTTATTAATTCGCTCCTGACAGAAAGCAGAACCCAACTTCTTAAAGATTGCTTGATTGCGGAAAAAAATAAATGCAGCAAAATATTTCTTAGATGAAAGTTTTGGATTATTGTATGCTTGCTAATTAGTTTTCATATCTAGCACACACTTTCATTTTCAGAGGACTGCTGTCAGAGACATATAGTGGGAAGAAAACTTTGCAAACTATTTTTGGCTTCAGTGGGTCCCTGTGGTTTACCCAAAGCCTCGAATTCAGCCAGTAGATTACTACTTTTATTCCATTCATGCTCACAGAACTCGCTTTCTAGAGAGAAATCCAGAGTCATGTGCGCTGATACATCTGCACGTAAAGGAAACTGAGAGTTGTTACGCTATTTTACATCACGTTATGCCATACAACATAAGTGGCTGATCCCACATTGCAGTGATTTTTATGACTTTCGCAGTGGAAGGGTCTGTGCTGCACATTAGACTGAGGTTTGTGGGAAACTTCCTTGAAATTGGTGGCATGGCAAACTACCCTACTTCAGGATAAATATAACAGCATTTAGGTCTTTCCGGAGCTGGAACAGGAACCAGTACCCCAATGTTACACACGAGGCAGGAATGCAACTGTGTGAGCAGAGGGGATCTGCCAGGCATTGCTTGTCTGCACGTCAGACAGCACACAGGTAACGTCACAGTAGGGGAAAAAAAATGAAAAAAGGAGGGTTTGGGCAGTATCTGTGCTAGAAAGAGGCTTACAACTACCAGCAGACGGTGTTTTCTGGTGTTTGAAACATGTGGGAGTTAAGGGAGGCGTAAGTTGCATTAGTGCTTTTTTTATATATATATATATAAGCAGGATATTTTGGCATCTACAGGAAGAGATACCCAGTTTCTTCCTCATCCAGACAGCCCGATGCCTGCAGCCTCTGCACTGCACGTGACCTCAAGAGCAGCTCTGGATGGGACCCTTCAGCCACGAGCCCCCTCCATCTCACTGCCCCTACTTGGAAAGGAGGGGCAGAGGAAAAGCAGCTTTTGGGGAAGGCTTTGTACATTAAATTGTTACTCAGTCCTTGTGCCCGAGGGAGAGAAGCGCCTTACTTGGCAAGTAATGGAAATGGAAACAAGGAGTCAAGCCTGTCTAATGAGAAGAAAAACACCCCACAATTTATTAATTTAGGCTTCTGGAAATTAGTTTGCTGAATATACTTAAGGACTAAATACAGGTGTTAAGCCCAGCCATTCCCACACTAAATTACATGCTCTCACTTACATACATAATCACTGTCTATTTAAGATTTTCCCATACTGCCTGCTGTTATGGTACCTAGGCAATGATTCCCATACTCGTAACTTGATACTTATTTTTACAGTACTGTTAAAGTACTAAGTAGTACTGCTGTAGTCTGTCCTAAAATCAATTCCTAATGTTACTGTAGGAGCAAATGTAAAACTTGATGTATTTTTCCCCAAAGGTTAATCTCATATGTTTCTGATTGAGCAAGAAAAAAAAAATTCGTTTCCTTACAGGATGGATTTTGTTATGTCTCTTGTCCAGGCGTGGAGGAGGGGAAAACCCTTAGAGGATTAGTAACAGGACCAAGACCCCAAATTACTGTGTAAAACCCAGCTAGGGGAGTAATTTCAGAAAGCTGCTCAAGAAACTGAGCCAATTTGGTCTTTTCTGTCCAGTGGGCAGGTGTCCAAATTGCAGCTGACAGCATGGCCAGCACCAGTGGAGAGGAGACTTGAGATGACAGCAGGTACCAGATCACCCAGAGGGACAGCCCATCCCTTGGTGACCATCAAAGTGTACAACTGAAGCTTTCCTTACTTTTTTTTCTTCTGCTTGGACAGAAGAGAGGTTTTCAGTCTGGAGGTAGGTATGTACATCCAGCAGGAACACTCTTCCAGCTTTGCAACCGAAGTGCCTCCAACTCCGTCCAACCTCCTGGATATTTCGCTGCGAACAAGCAGGCAAACGTGCTGTGCTCTGATATTGTTACATGAATCAGCCAGTGCTTCCTTTCAGTATGCTCTAAATTGCATGATCGAGCATGGGTCTTAATAGCTAAGTGATGATTCATTTATGATGGCACCAGGACAATCCAAGTGAGTTTTTACCTTTTATCCTAAATGTAATGCACTCCATCTATTACAATTTCAGCAAGGTCTGAGCAAATTCAATAATCAGACCAGTGTTCAGCACTTTTTGTGCACAGATCTAAAACCAACTGCTACTAAAAGTTTAACGAGACCAGCCTTTTGCATTAACTCCATAACAAGAAACACGAGGCTGCCTCGGTTCTGGGGGTGTTTTCTCTCGACTGGACGTAAAGGGCTTTAGTCTTAGGTTATGGAGCACCGCATAACTCAGTGTGCTTTAACAGCTGCAAGAGGAGATGAAGGGACTCAGAGGGTCTCCAGTTGTGGTTGGCAAAGCCACTGCCAGCGGCGTGCTGGAGATGAGCGAGCTGCAACGCCCGTCTCGTCTCCAGCTGCTCGGCCCCGTTAAAACAAAACTCGGATGCATTAAGTGCATTCCTGATACTGCTTTTCTGTGTAAGCAAATGCAAGCGGGGAGAGAGGTTATGTGATGGGGAGTGGGACATGAGACAATCTTCTAGCGAAGATGTTGTCCATGATACGAAAAGAGTTAGGGAATGCTTGAGTTATACAAACATTCCTGAAATAACAGGAAAACTTTAGCAGATGTTTCCTCCATCTAATTTTCCCTCTTTCTCCTCTTTTTCTGTGTGGCTTTGCAGATCTCTCTGCTTTCTAAAACTCCTTTTGTACGAAGGGCCCGCATTAAAATGTCAGGTTTTATTTTTCCAAAAGGCAACTGCCAGAAATGAAACCCTAAATGCTTGTTTCATAGCCAGGCAAGGATCTCCTGGGAACCGCTGGGAATCCCACCCCTATTTCTGATTAGATTTTTGTCAGGAGCGTAGGAGCCAAATTCTCGGTTGCCTGAAGGCTTTCATCTCAATGAGAATCAGACTTGGAGGAGCTCTAAGGTATCAAATCGTATTTACTGTCTCTGTTAGTTATTGGCAAGGAGTCTGGAAATACCTTGGGGTTAGTGTTTTGATTAGAATTTGATCATAACTTTATAAAACATAGATAGAAATGATCTTGTTTTTGAGCCAAGAACTCAGCAGATTCGAGGAAGGAATAACTTTTAGCAACAGTTTATACAAAGAGCTTTGGAAAGGATCAAAATCTTCTGCTGTGCAGAGCAAGGCGATCCCTGACAATTTAGGATTAGGACAAGGCCTTTTATAGGCTAATTACCCAGCACACTCCTAGCACAATTTGCTTGAGCATCCTCTAATGCTCGTGGTCACAGCTGGAGCTGGCATACCAAGGCAGATGGATTGTAGCCCAATTTCTACACTTTTATGGTGAGCAGGACGTCGTTTGCCTCTGTTGATCTCAACGGCAGCAGTGGGTCAGCCGGACCCTGGGTGGTTTCACCCTCAAAACTCCCCTTTCAGAGGGCAGACACAGTGATCCTCACCTATTCGTGGACGGGAATATATAGATGGTCACTGGGGTGGGAGGATAAGCAACAGAGCCATAAAATGAGGGCTATTGTAAGGTGGCAAATTATGGCAGAGGGGCTGAAACACGCTGCTCCTCTGTGGGTGGACCTTTGGCCATGCTCTTCCCCACGCTTCCCCCCCTTTACCTGCTCCACTCACAGCTCCTGCTCTTTCCAGCAAGAGCCGCCTGTTTCCTGCTCTCACGGCAGAAAGGGTCCTTAATCTCACGCTTTATGAATTGCAACACACAGAGAACAGGCTAATACATGGCAGATGACGAAAACCCCCTGCTCAGTCACCAAGAGTGCTGGCCCATCCCACGGGCAGGGACCCATCTACGAACTGTGTTTTCCATGTGCCATCCTTGGGGGCTGGGGCTGTCCCGTTTTGTTTTTAAGGGAACCGGGGGGGGGGTGAAGCCTGGCAGGGGCTCCCGGGGAGCCAGGGCTGCCGGCGGGTGGCTTTGCCCTCTGCTGGATAAAGCCAGACCTGCTGAAATTTTTCCGATGGTGGATATTCAAGAGCCAGCCGATAGCTTTGCCCAGAGGAACATTGCCTTTAGAAAACAGTTCCAGCCAAACATTTTCAAACCTGCTATCTTACTCCGTACGGTAGCTGCAAATTTGCATTCAAGGTCTGAATCTGCTGGGAGGGAGGGGGACGACTGGCACTGATGGAAGCTAATGGACTGGGAGATACAGACACTGCATTGCACAATAGGGAAGAAAAAAAAAGGCAAGAGATAAGTGGCAGGTTGTGTCTGGTGTCCTTTATTGTGACTGTCCTTGCTTCTTTGCAACCTAATATACTCACACCAATTTCAAGTGAGCGTATCAAGATGGGAAATCCAAAGTACATTTGAGAGTTATTGATTTAAATAAAGCAAATCAAATACATCTTACTTTGAAACCTATTTGCAGTAACAGGATATGCCATCTGCTTCTTGCAAGGGTAAAGGCCAGAGACTTCGGTTCCAGAGACATATGGAAAACGTGAGGGTTTTTACCCATTTGTCTCGATTGTGAAGCTTTAGAAGCAGAGACCGCTGCCTTCAAAATCCCATGGAGGATGAGATGGTGGGAGCTCCTGTGTGAGAGCCCTCATGGGGCGGCTCTGGATGGGCACTGGGTAGAGTCGGTCCTGCTGGGAGTGGGCATGGGTGAGAGGGTGCCAGGGCTGTCCAATACCACCCGGTGGTTTGGCACAGTGGCAGAAGATCACGTGCAAGGGCAATGGCCACTCGTGGTTGTGCTGGTGTTTTGGGGAACTGCTAGATGACCCAGTCTGGGACCGGTGTTGGGGGTCTAAAGAGAAGTTTTGGATGGGAAAGAAGGAGAGCAGCTCTCCAGAGGCTGAAGCATTCTCCTTCTCCTCTAACGCATCGAACAAGCCCAGCATGTGCTTTTGGTTTGATTCAGAGAGGAGGACTGGTTCCCCTGGTCGTAGGAAGTACCCGTGTGTCTTGCCCTCACACAGAGGCTCAGGTTGGCCACTCTCTACCATGGTCCTGCTGGGAGAAAGAGAAATGCATTGACTCACCACCTGGCATTTCCCAACCCATCATAAGACCAGGTTTCTGCTTCAAATAACATCAAGGACTAATTACAATATAACCGTAAACAATTTTTTCCCCTTTCATTTATAGTTTAAAAGCCTTTCCTTAATTTTGGGTTCAATCCAACAAGTTTCTGAAGGGTAAACAAAGTCCTAAGAGGGTAAATGATTTATCTAAGGTCACCCATAGTGGCACTCGCAGAGTGAGAGATGAAACAAAGCAGTTCAGACCACCCGTGTACCCCCACCGAAAGAAAACTGCAGTAACTGTGTTTTCTTAACATTCATCACCAAAAAAGATATAAACACAAATGCATCCAGGGTACCATCTCCTTTTCTTTTGAGTGATTCCAGCCCAGTGCCATTTCAGATAGCTGCAGCGTGAAATCCAGTTATTGGCTATGCTGCACTTGGGGAGACAATAGCATTAATTTTTATTGTAACAAACAGCCTTAATTAAACTTGCAAAATAAATACATAGTCGTGCCGCCGTTTTCTGTGTTGGAGCTTAGCATTAATCTTTATTATTGTTATTAAGTGTTAGGAGATGAGAACATTTTGATGAATAATAACAGTGCATACCCGATCAATGCATATTTAAAATATATGTTTACAAAAGGCAGTGGCATGAACATACGACTTGTGAGCTCTGAGGCTGTTATGGCCAGATAGATTAATGCCAGTAATTCATCATGGGCCGTGGGGATTAGAGAGACGAATAAGAATACTTTTCATGGTCCTCTGGCAAGCAGGCAGCAGTGATGTGCCTGGTCCATGTCCCAGCCTCCCTGCTCTCACCCTCCATCTTCAGAGTTGTGAGGTGAAGCTCAAAGATAAGGTAAGCCCGAAACTTTGCTGTCTGTTTATGGTCACCACTTACAATAATTGTTTCACGGGGAATAAAACCAGGAATAAATTCTACATTCTTTTGCCTGGTTCTCAAAAGAGATGAAGTCTCAGCAAGTTTCAGCTTTACTTCCTTTTCCAGTGATTTACAATTGGAAAAATGGGAGTTCATATCCATTTAGTTCAAGTTACTGTTGGCAACAGCCCTGAACTGAAGTCACAGGTCTTTAAAATGGAAATTCAGACAGCCCGTGGGTCGGGCTCTCGGTCAGGACTCAGAAGATCCCCCAGGTTCATAGATCTGGAGGCTGTGAGGTACCATCACTGTCACCCAGCTCCAGCTCTCATGGAACAAAGACCTCTGAAATGTGCCCAGTGCCTCCCAGCTTTAAACTGGGAATTTGGGGCTGATGCAGACCGTGTCTAAGAGAAAGCAATCCAGCCTTAACTCAGAGACCACAAGGAGCACAGAAGTTACCACATCCCTTCATAAGCTGTTCCAGAGTTTAATTAACTGTTAATTTACCACATCTATTGAAAAGTCTTTGTATGATTGACTAACTTTGTAGTACGAAATGATACTCACATTAGGCTAACTTCACTCAGATGAACAACCTTGCTGTCCTTAGGATCTGACTGCAGTCCCCAGCTCTGCCACAGACCTCCTCTGTCACCCTGGGCAAGTGACTCCCTTCCTCCCTACCTCCATTCCCATCTGCCCCGACAACAAGTCTCTGTCTGTCTTGTCTGGTTCGATTACTGCCCTTTTCCAGCTAGGGGTTTTCCTGCGGATACGCAGCACTAGCATGCTAGCAATTTGCTATCAACTATGGCTTCTAGTTGCTATACAAATATTTAATATAAATTTAAATGCTGGACTTGATGCTGAACTTAATCTCCTCAGTGGACTGGATCAAATCTACCCAGCTGGGAGATAATTCAAATCTGATATGTTAGTTCAGACTCACTTCTTTATCTTTTACAAATAAAAATAATATATCAATTACAATATATTTGCATTCAAAATTATTCTCATTTCAGTTAACTAATTCAAGAGCCAACCCTTTGAGTTTTATTACACACCATCCGAAAGGGCTGGGAGATGGCTCTATGCCCTATTAACGCTATAAAAATATTCACCGGCACTTCCCCAGCAGGCAGCGGTAAGAGCAGGAGTCACTGGGGACTTTAACTGTACACACCCAGCACTTCTAAATTTCCATGCTGCCCGTGGCTTACCCCAAATTTACACAACCGTGACATGGGGAAGTAAATCTCTCCTCTGCAGCCTCTCAATGCATTTTATGTATATATACTTGCCAGCACTCAGGACCCTGACGAGGGCTTCACCTGCCCCGGCACTACCAGTGGCACATTGCAGGTGGGCTCTCACCCAACTCCGGTTTCAAGGCAGTGGCAGGAAGCACCTGTGGCTTCTGGTGAGTGGTGGCATGGAGAGCAGGTGACCTGCAGCTCTTTCCAAACCAGACACCCATTGCACAGCTGCTCCTGTGTATGCGGAGGATTTCCCTTAATTATACAGGGGTTGCTTTGAGTTCAGTGCACGTATGACACAGTTGGAGATGAGGGGCAAGACTCACAAGTACAGGTTGCAGAGATGCCCCCATGCCTGAACCCTCATGCTCAATTGCAACACGCTGGCTGATGAGAGCACCTCTTTTTTTAGGCTCTCTGCCTTTCCTGCTCAGCAGTGAACTTTCTCCACGCGTGTAGCTCTACTTAAGGTACAAATAGGATGTTATCCTTTTTCCCCTCTTCCCTCTATCGTAGCCTGTTTGGCTTTGCACTATTGTCATTCAAACATCCATGCAGTTGGGTCAAGCTATGAGTGAATTTATGCACGTCAACCCAAGAAACCCTCCTGCAGCTGCAACATATGGGAGTCATACCATTGCCCGCCCTTTTCAAAAGGGACTAAATCCCCTCATACAAGGGATAGCCTGACCTGGCCAACACGGGTCTTAAAAAAATGGCTATATGTGCTTCTAATGCAGAATGCATCTCTCAGTGAGAAGCCCCACTGCCTGAAAACAGTGATTCGTAGTGAAGTCACTGTGCATTTTACCCTCCCTCACACCAGTTAATATGAAGTGGTTACACTGATGAATCTCACGAGGAATCTCCTAGTCGTGACATAAATCAGCGTAGTTCCACTGAAGTGATGGAACTGCACATATTTATATCAGCTGTGGAGCCAGCCCTGTATATTTTCTGGAGAAATAGCAATATTTAAGGCAATGAAGTGGGATCTAAATGACTGAACCAGAACCAAACCCCAAAATGTGGGGGATGCAGAAGCATGAACCAAAAAAAATGCAGGTGGTTCTGGTACCTGGTCGTACCTTTTGCAATGGACAGGTAATTTCCACTAATTTATAGCAATGACACTCTACACTCGCTGATACGTACAGGAATTTTGCCACAGACATCACTGTGGTCAACCCCGTATGACTGAGTCTCAGTAGGAAATAACAAATCCAACTAAATCACACCTGCAATTTTCTTATGGGATCTCTGTACGTATTTTACCCACCACAGGCATCCTCCCCCAGAAATACACAGTTTACATGCCTTTAGTATTTTTCATGGTTCGTTACTCAAGGTAATTTATGACAAGTTTATGCTGCTACAGTACATCATTTTGTGATTTTCTGCAATAAAACCATTGCACTGACTAGTCTTGGTTCTTTATTACATTTGAGGTCACTTGAAAGGGTAATTTCATCTACTGAACATTAAATCCTGCAATAATTCAATACTTTCAAGATATTTGAAAGCAAAACTCTCCTCCTCTTCTGCAGGATCATGCGGCTAGCGCTGAGCAGAGCCATGGCCGGGTATGGCACACAGCTGGGGCTGGAAGAAATTGCTATCAAAAACACACCTTGGTGGCCATCTCTAAAATGCTAAACACGGTTGAAGTAGCTTGTATGGATAAGTTGAATGCCTAATATTTTATTAACAGACAACCATGCACAAGGCCACTGCTGTGGACAGACTTACATTTATTGAAGGGGCTTTGGGACCGAATGGCCAGACCTTGGTCCGATCTCAACGGAATTTGCTTCTCAACTTCAGTGGGAGCTAACTAGGCTTTTTAGCATTTTCTCCATCGCTGTTTGCTCAGCCAAACCATTTGGATCCCTTGAGATTCTCTAAACTTGATGAATTTGCCATTAAAATGCTCAAGGAATTGTAGCTGCGTAGGAACTGGTTAAGTAATAACACTAAAAAAGCTTTATTATTGCACCATATCCTACAGCTTTACCTCAGACCTCCAAGGACACCAGGTTTTGCCCACACTAGTGAATAGCAACTCTGCATTCAGGGTGGTGGAGGTGGAGGGTGGAGGCAGCGCCACAGGCTGGCATGCAGCTGGAAAGAGGAGAAGGCTCCAAGAGAAACTCCCTGTCCTCGACTGTGCACATCCTAAACAAAAGCCAGTGAGAGATTTCTGCCCACCTCTACCTGTTGGCACAATATTTCATCACCCTGTGCTGAGAAGAAGCCTTATTTCAGAGTTCAGCCACATTCGGTTCAGAGAGGAAAATGGTAATGAGCTGGAACATCTCCAGTGACTTGAAGAAGATGCTGTAACACACAGAAATGTGCTGATCACAAGGGTGGATGGCTGGGACACGCTGAGGCTGGAAGCTGTGTGCCTCTGCCTTATTAAGGAGATATTTTTTCCTAGTTAGACCCCAGAAGCGGTTTCTCCTCTACTTCTTCTGCCCTTAGGATTTTCCATTACCTGCATTTCTCCGTCACTTCTTCTTTCTCCACAGCTAACTCTTTTGTTTTCCTGCTAACAACTGTATTTCACTGTTGCCTCTCTCCAGCCTTTCTTTAGCGCAGGAGAGGAGGGCAGAGGGTAGGGTTGTTTGCAGGGAACATTTTGGTAGCTCACCTTTGCCCTCTCACTCCCTGGCTACTTAACTGCAGGGCTGTTCACGAGGCATAGGGGTAATTGCAGGAGTACTTGGACAGCAAAGAGGTTGGAATAGACAGACGACTTGGATGCTCTGGAGAAATAACAGGCACGACCTCTGCTCTTGGGTTTCACCAGCCCAGTGCTTTGCTATTTCATCCCTGCACTTGCCCTAACTGTAAGCCTGTGGCTGAAGAAGCTGTAAGTCCCCGCACAGGAGAACTCGAATGTGAGATTTCATGGGGGATCTTCACTTCTCACCAATCCCATACAGTTCCTTGCTTAAGGGGGGAAAAATAGCCTTGAACATGGACTTTTGATTCATGAAAGAAAGAACCCAAATGCACTCTGCTTGTTTCAGCTGAGTTTTCAGTCATCAAAATAATTTGTGCTCAGTCTCCAGCGATTCTCAGCTTTTGCTGTAAAAGCCTGCATTGCTGTTTCCTTCTGAATTTCAATCAGGTGTCATTACCGTGCGTTGCCCACCTTTTGCTCAGGATAGATGCTTCTTATAACATACCAGAATTGCTCAATGCAGTGAACTTATTCTCTTTAAGAACCTGAATCACACTAAGTGGCTTTACTTACCATCTGCTTTTTTGATTTGCTTACTCTTCTGCTCGTCCTGTCTGCAATAGCCATTTGTTTCCCTGCCTATAAATTAGTGGTCCAAAAGAAACTGCAGTGTTGTCAACAGATTACTGAAATACAGTTCTGAGAACGGACCTACAAAAGAGATTGGAAGCAAAACTTAGCACCGAGCCAAACTGCCTGTAATTGGATTTTGAGACCAGAATATTATAATGAACAGTGTGAAAGAAATAAACAGGATCATTTATTTGATTTGATCATTAGCGAAACTCCTCGGTTACATGTGATAATTGCTGGCAAAGATTTACATACAGAAAGTGTGCCTGCAAATGTTTAAGCCCATTTCTTTATAACAGATCCACTACCAGCATACCAATTATATGACATAAAATGCATCGAGCTTGGAGAAATCCCACAAGGCTTTCAACAGCATAACCTGCTAGCCTTTCCCTGCTCTGTGCTTGGGATTGCTTGCCGGATGTACTGATTTAAGCAATGAATACACATTCTCAGCAATCTGTCATGTATGTTTACAGAATTATCTCCAGAGAAGCTTATAGGTTAGCCTGGAAATGCGAAGTGACACAAGCTCAAGATCTTCAGTCCTCACTCGGGTAACATACTAATGGATCATAATGGGTGATTTTGTGTAAGCAAGGTATGCGAGTATGTCTCCATTAAGAACCTTTCTTATCATCCTGTGCTTTAAAAAAGCAAAGTTTAGAAATTTGCTAGAGTTTATGTCCATTAAAATAAAGAACGAAGGTCCGACTTGTTTCTCTAAGACTGTACCATCCTAGGGGTTGATTTGAAGGTCACTGATAGAAAGAAATTTATGGATTTCAGAATGGGACTCCAGTGGGTGAAGAGCCAAAATGCATTAAGATAGATGCAGGGAGAGAAGGAAACAGCCATATCCATGAGTATATAGAGATTCACCTTTGGAGGAAGGATCTGCAAATGAGAAAGGGGTCTGGTGGCTCATTTGGTGGGCTGGGTTTTGATATAAAAGGGGCTAGAAATAGGAAAAGACAGATGCTTTGCACTGCCCCCACCTGTTTCTAGGCTGACCTTCCTTTTGTAGGAAAAAGCATCAAGACTTTGGCTGTGCAGCCTTTGCCAAAAAATCCCTTCCACATTTGAGCACCCCTGGTTCTCCTGCAGTGCAGGGAAATGGAGCGGCAAGAGGAAGATGGACATGACAGATGCCCAGACTTGAGCCAGTCAACTCAGCTTCTGCACGAAGTATCTGGGTTAGAGAGCCCGTTGCCCAGTTTGCTCAGCTCTGGATGTCACTCCGGCTCCTGAGGCAGTTTCCAGTGACCCAGAAAGGGAACGTGTTAAGGACACCAGTGCATCTCCTTTCCTCCAGACAGGCATGGTGGGAGCAGACCCGACCCAGCAGTACTGCAAATGCCAATGGGGCAAGGCTGTGGCTGGGGTTGGGTAGCCACAGGGTGGGCAACGCTGTAGGTTAAGGGTGGCTGAGAAGCACCTCTTCCTGGAGCGGCAGATGGCAACACAAGCCATGAATAGCCCAGTATTTACAGTTCAACAGATAGCAAAGGAGATGGCCAGAGGAGTCAATCAAAGAAAGGTCTTGTTCAAATCAGAGAATCATAGAACCATAGAATGGTTTAGGTTGGAAAGGACCTTGAAGATCATCGAGTTCCAACCCCCCTGCCATAGGCAGGGACACCTCCCACCAGACCAGGTTGCCCAAGGCCACCTCCAGCCTGGCCTTGAACACCTCCAGGGATGGGGCCTCAACAACCTCTCTGGGCAACCTGGGCCAGTGCCTCACCACCCTCACAGGGAAAAACTTCTTCCTAATGTTCAATCTAAACCTGCCCTCTTCCAGTTTGAAGCCATTCCCCCTCGTCCTATCACTCCATGCCCCAGTAAAAAGTCCTTCCCCAGCTCCTCCTGGTGTTTCCTCACTGAATTCAGTGGACTTGCACCAGCTGAAGAGGCAGCACAAGGCAGAAAGCAGTTGGGGGGCAGGATCAACAGCCACTGCCCCCAGAGCTGGAAGTCTTTTGATCTCCAGGGCTAAAGATTCCAACCCAGCCACAGAAGAACATCTGGGCTGAATTTGCATCTCACACTGTAGTTAGGGCTGCCCACACATGAATTTCTCCGCCACGCTTATCTCTAGCTCAGACACTGTATATTGTAATGCAATGACATTACTCATTGTCTGTTACAAAGGCTGTTTTTTCCCTACAAATATAGTGTAATGATCTATTATTTGACAGAGACATTATTCCCTCATTACTGTTTATAAAAGCAGCAGGAGAGAGACATGCATAGTGTAGTGTGACTGAGTGAATGGGCAGAAAGACCTTCACAGGGAAGTGAGTCTTTCTAGAGTCCATACCTTAACTCTTCCTGGACCTCAGGAGGGGGACATAAGGTCTTCTGGATCGTATATCTTTTGATATGAGCACTAAGGCTTAAAAAAACCTCTTCTTCAAAAGTTTGTAGTCCCCTTATTTATTAGAAGCATCACTTTATGTATCTAGAGGAGTGATTTAGGAGAAGTGACCTGTGAGATCAGAAAGATGAGAAGAATTGGGTACCATCAGGAAGCTAATGTGACAGGCAGGTAACAGCCGAATGATGTTTTATAGCTCTGAGACTCCTTGCTGCAGACCTCAGAGGGAACGGCTGTGCTGACAATAGCTGACGTGTCCTGCTCTGCCTGAGCCTTATCCCAGCCCCTGCGGACAGCCAAGTCCTAGTCAGCCTGCTGAACACGTGTCTGACCTTTCTGGAGGAGGCATGAAGGCAGATGGATGTGACGTTTGCCGAGGATGCTGTAACGCAGCTTTTGTCTACTTCATCCACGTGCCTTAAACATAGCGGGTTGGTGTAGCGCTTAACTAGAGCTGCTGGCTGCCATGCTGCTTGCGTTGCAAAGATGCAACACTTTCACGCCATGCTTTCTTGTCTTATGGCACCCTAGAAGAGACGGAAGTGAGGAAACACAGTTAATCTTGCTAAAAATGGCGTAGAAGGTGGAAAGGGGGAAGAAAGGACACAATGTGTAGTCATGCATCCTTCAAACCCTGCCACGAGGCATTTTACAGCCGTGCTAGATCCTCCAGCCCCAGTAAGTCACAGACTTAGACATATTAGCCTGGATCTCTTCTCACCATTTACAGTGTAGTTGCATCTCGGGTGCAGCCTGGATTGGCACCCCGTCACGCTGGACATGGTACAAGAATCACAGAGCCGAGACTCTAAACAACGGACCCAAATGGCAGGGCTACAGGTGAACACAGCATGGGATGGATTGCTTGGGTTTTACCTCCCAGCCAAACTTTGCTTCCTTTTGAGCCCTTTCATTCCCTCGAGCTGCTATCTTTGTTCGTCAGAGAGGCACATCTTGTGCCGTTTCCCCTGTTCCATTTTAGTCCTAATATTGCCAGTGGAATGGATTAATGGCACGCTATTTTCTAGTCTAGTAATCTTTGTCACAAATGTGAGTGAAAGCATACAGTGAAAATGAAGATCTATCAGCACCGCCGTCTGACTGATGGCTCACTCTGATAGCTAATGCTAAGATGAGAACAGAAGATGAAAAAAAAAAAGATCCCTTTCTTATTTTAATACCAAGAACAGTACACAGCACCTGTATCCATCTTTTTGACAAGGACTGTAATGAAAATGGCAGCATGCTGGAATGTCATTGTACCTCCATGATGGGCTGTAATTTCACACCCCTCCGTGGGTGCACTCTGTCTGCAGGTACTCAGGTTAAAAATGCCTGTCACTCACTCCGTGTATTGCATCTTGGAATCACCTAGACGGTATTTCAAGCCCCTCATGCCACACAAGCTACCACACATCCTATTTTCTACTAGTTAATTGGGCAGGGACACAAAGTGCACTATGCACCATTTTTTCTCAGAGTCAATAGCTAGCCACATTTGATGCATATATTTTTTATACCCAACACCAGCTAGAAAACAATGTATTGAAATGAAATTCACTGCACACATCTTCAGCCCTCACGCCGCAGGCATGTTCTTCACTGGCCTTTTCCTCTGTTCTACCTTTTAGGCACACCACAAGCCTCCCTGACCCTTCACAGGAGCAAAAAGAAGAGTGTACTTGTTTTCCATATCCCCCGGCAAATCTCGTCTTACTATTTGTTTCTTCAAGCCAAAGGCACAGCTGGAGACTACACGGTTAAGATGTTGTTATCCTAAGAACAACTTAGGAAAACTCAGTTTAGACTTTAGCTCTGCTGGTTCAACTTTTTGTGAATCTTGAAGACATTGTTTGTGTCCCGATCCATCCTGGCAGCGGGAGCAGCCTTCACCTGAAAGAGGCGCTGAGTGATTAATGTGATACAGGAACAAACAAGGCTGCGTGATGTTGGGGTGAAGGATAAAGTGCTCATCTGCTCCCCTCCCTCCAGTAAACCAGCTTTGCTCATCAGTGGGAGCCCTTCCCTTGATGGGTTTCAGGCCAAGCCTCGGGAGCTAAGCCCTTTTCCTTTCCACCAGTACGTGGACAAATACCATATGCCCTTTTTTTCCAGGGAAATGCCATGGTTACTCCTTGGGGACGGGCCTTGCCAAGGGCTTGCATACAGGCAGGAGAAGAGGAGGTGGGTAGTCCGGGGATTGCCCTCCTGCCTTCTGAATTCAGCAGTTTCCGCAAGGGACGAGGCTGGCCCAGGACACCTTCTCCTCCGGTTCTGGCAAAGGCAGTATGAGCCCGTCAAGAGTCTGGCACTGATGGGCAGCGACAGGTATGCAGGACTCACTCTTCCCAATAGTATGGGGCATTTGGCAGCAATTGAGATCCTTTTTTTGTAAGGGATCTTACCCAACCTTTCAAAAGCCCTGGGTTTACTAATCCTCACTTGATTGTTTCCTGCTTCGAGCAATTTACATAGTTATTGGGCCCAGCTCTCATTCCCTTCTCTAAAACATGCAGAGGACAGGGCTGAATGAGAGGGGAAATTTGATTGCTTAGTACTTCCCTGTTACTATCGGTGGGGAGCAGCTACACAGCCTGGCAACAGTCTGCAGAGAGCCTGAAATGCTCCAAAATTAAAACCACCCAGATTCACACTTCTCCTGACTCCTCATTCTCAGAGGCCAAAAAGAAACAAGGGGGGGGGAAAAGAAAGACAGAAAGAAAAGAGATCATTTGTTTGCAGAATATTTCTGTGTGCGTGTATTTTGCAGAAGGTTAATTGGAAAGGGTGTTTCTATGCCAACAAGGGCTGAGAACAGACGGCTGAACTTGGAGAAGCATCCGCCCCCGAGCAGACGTTTTGGATGCACGGATGATGTGGCCCAGTGGCTAGCACATGGAGCAGGCTGGCAGGCCATGGGCCTTCTGTACCACAAGTCTCCCTGCCTGCGAGGCTGGAGGAGTTATTTGACTTGTCCCCAGCACTAATTCAGTTTGGCAGATGCAGCGAGATCCAACCCTCTCCCCTCTAACATATCGTATTTAAAGTGTGGGGATGAACAAAAAACAGCCTTTTAAAGGGAAATTATTTTAACCAACTGGGGAACAAGCCAGGCCAACCAGAGCAGCGACAAATGTTCCTTCCCAAGATGTGAACCAGAAGACCAACCACCTCAAGTGTATGTATACCAATGCATGCAGCCTGGAGAACAAACAGGAGGAACTGGAGCCCAGCGCCCAGTCAGTAAGTTACGATATCATAGGAATAACCGAAATACGGTGGGATAACTCACAGGACTGGAGGATCGCAATGGATGGCTACAGGCTGTTTCAAAAAGACAGACAGGGAAGAAGAGGAGAAAGAGTCGCACTCTATGTTAAGGAAAAACTTGAATGTATACAAGTCAGCTACGGTGATTGTGGAAGCCCTATTGAATGCCTCTGCGTCAAGATCAGAATTGCCATCTCCAAAGGGGATCATACAGTAGGCATCTGCTACTGACTTCCAAACCAAGATGATACGGCCAACAAAGCAATATTTGGGTCACTTAAGCAAGCTTTGGTTCAAGAGAACCTGGTTTTTATGGGTGACTTCAACTACCCAGACATTTTTTGGAAGAACAATACACCAGTTCACATATCATCCATCAAATTCCTGGAATGTGTAGAGGACTGCTTCCTCCCACAAATGTTAGATGTGCCAACCAGGAATGAGGCACTGCTGGACTTGCTACTCACAAACCAAGACAACTTGCTTTGTAACATCTCAGTTAGTGATGGCCTTGGCTGCAGTGGAGTTTTGGGATCCTGCTGAGCACGCTGAAGGTCAGTGCAAAGACAAAGATTTTAGATTTTAGAAGAGCAAACTTCAGCTCGCTCAGAGCTCAGCTGGGAGGGATTCTGTGGGAAGCTTCCACGGAGGGTAAAGGAGTTAGCGAGCGCTTGGAGTTTTTCAAAAACACTCTCCTGGAAGCACAGAACCAGTTCATCCCCTTTAATGGTAAGGGAAGTAGGCGGAGCAAGAGACCCCCTTGGCTTAACTGTGAGCTCCTGAGTCTGCTCAAAACCAAAAGCGAAGTGTACCAGAGATGGCAAAGTGGATGAATACCCATTGAGAACTACAAAGGCATTGCCAGGGTGTGCAGAGATGCAGTTAGAAAAGCAAAAGCTCAGCTCTAATTGAAATTGGACAGAGATGTCAAAAACTACAAGAAAGGGTTCTTCAGGTATGTAAACAACAAGCAGAAACAGAAGGAAAATATTGTCTCACTGTTAAACAGGAGAGGTGAATTAGTCACCAACAACTCTGAAAAGGCAGAGATTCTCAACACTTTCTTCATCTCTGTCCTTACCAGCACTGTTGGGCCCCAGGCCTTGGGGAAAAAATCCAGGTTGATGCAAACACAGACACACTGCCAGTGAAGGAAGAGTTGGTATGTGAGCTATTACAGGAGCTTGACACCTACAGATCGATGGGCCTTGACGTTATCCACCCGAGGGTGTTAAGAGAGTGGGCTGACATCATTGCAGGGCTGCTCTACATAATCTTTGAGAAGTTGTGGAGATCAGGGAACGTCTGAGAAGACTGGAAGAAGGCTAATGTCACCCCCATCTACAAGAAGGGCTTAAAGGAGGATCAGAGAAATTATAGGCCCATCAGTCTTGCTTCAGTCCCTGGGAAAGCCATGGAACGAAACCTCCTGGGGCTATCACAAGTCGAAGCACCTGATTGGGAAAAGCCAGCGTGGATTCACCAAGGGCAAATAGTACTTGGCAAACTTGATTGCTTTCTGCAACAAAGTAACCTGCTCGATTGATGTGGGGCAAGTGGTGGACATTTTCTACCTGGATGGCTCCAAGGATTTCAACACAGTTCCTCACAGTCTTCTCTAGAGAAACTGGTGCGTTACAGTTTTGACAAGTGGTCCATGCGGTGGGTGGGAACTGGGTGATAGGCCGCACCCAGAGCATGGTGGTAAACAGCTTTTTTTCAAACTGGCAACCTGTCACAAGTGGGGACCCCCAGGGATCAATACTGGGCCCAACGCTGTTTAATATCTTCATAAGTGATCTGGACGATGGGATCAAGTGTACCCTGATGAAATTTGCTGATGATACCAAACTGGTTGGGCAAGTGGACACTTCAGAAGGGAGAGCCACCCTGCACGAAGATTTGGATAGGCTGGAAGAGTAGGCTAACAAGAACCTTATGAAGTTCAACACGGACAAGCGTAAGGTCTTGCACCTGGGAAAACATAATCCAGGAGCACAGCACAGACTTGGATCTATCTGGCTGGGGAGCAGCTCTGTGGAAAGAGACCTGGCGGTCCTGGCAGACAATAAGCTCAATATGAGTGAAGAGTGTGCTGCTGCAGCAAAGAAAGCCAACAGGATGCTGGGTTGCATCAACAAGGGCCTCACCAGCAGAGATAAAGAAGTCATTATTCCACTCTACTCAGTGCTTGTCAGGCCACACCTGGAATACTGTGTTTGGTTTTGGTCCTCACAACACAAAAAAAAGCTGTGGACAGGATGGAGAGGGTCCAGAGAAGGGCCACAAAGGTTTTTCACAATGAGAACAATCAGCCATTGGAATAATCTCCCCAGGGGAGTGGTGGATGCCCCAAAACTGGACACTTTTAAGATTCAGCTGCACAGGGTGCTGTGCCATCTTGTCTAGGCCATGTTTTTGCCAAGAAAGGTTGGACCAGATGATCCTTGAGGTCCCTTCCAACCCGGTACTCTATGATTCTATATCAAATCTCTGGTTTCAGCTAACAAAAAACTTTATATAAGAAAACTTGGCTTAAAACTACTCAAAGAAGGCGGAGTATGTTGTAGTTCTCGGTGACTCATTTTTCACGCAAGGACCATAATTTAAGCTGGCTTTCAGGACTGTCTTGGGAGGAAGATCCTGCTCCGCTCACTTTCGCATTCTGAGACATTTGAAGTGCAGATGGGGAAGGAGGCGGCTTAGGCATGCCTCTGGATGAGAGCTACAAATGGACTCTAAATGGAAGTATAAGTCATTTCTCCTGGATTTCTGGGGTAGGTTACATAATGATAGATGGGTCTCTACAACATTCAGATCATTCTCTCCTGGCTGAGTTCAGCACATAGAACCTTTGTGCAGGTCTTCAAAGCAAGAAAAGAAGTGTCCTGTAAGGCCAGCTGAGGTCTTGCAGCTGGACTGACCAACATCTCTTAGATCAACACACATCTCCTGTCATGGTTTGGGCTGGGCTGGTCACTAAAACGAATGACAGATGCTCTCTTTAACTTCTCTCCCAAGGGAGAGAAGAATGAGATTGGGAGAGAGAGATATGGACTGAAAAGAAAACTAAGACTACTTTAATGAAATATTAGTAATAAAAAGAAAAGATAATAATATCAAAAAAAAAGAAAATAATGAAGGATATACAAAACCACTATCAAGCTCCTGGGATGACGATTATGTTCCCAGCAGGCACTGGGAAAGTCCCTGACTGGACTCAGTGGCAGACGGGAGCTGAACTCAGGAACTGAATTCAGGAACGCATGGATCGGGATCAAAGGCAGATGAACAGAGAGAGTCCTCCTCCGATGCTGGCCATTGAAGAAAGAGGCTGACCCCTGTGATCCCTCAGCTTTACACTGAGCATGAGGCAGATGGGATGGAATACCCTGTCGGTCAGTTTTGGGTCACCTGTCCTGTCCACTCCTCCCTGTACCTGCAACCCCTCTATGCTTTTCCGCTTCTGACCCTCCAATGGGGCACACAACAAAGTCAGCTGACATTGGGTGTTACAGCCACAAGCAAGAGCCTCTCTGCACACCATTCCTTTGTATTAACTACAAACATCAGGTCTTATCACTGTGGAAGCAGACACTGTCTGAGGAATATGCCGTTAAGTCCAGAGAGTGCAGTTAGAAAGAAGAGACTTAACTGAAAAGTAAAATTACTGAAAAGAAAACTGGTTCTGTTTTACCTCAAAGCAGGACTTCGCCAAACTGTAAGAGGTGTATTAGTGGGAAAAAGATGACCTTCTTCATTGTGAATTCAGGTGGTGAAAACAGCTTTGAAACATGCATCAAGTGTGTCATATTTATAATGCCAGAAAGCAAATCAAACCTTTAGAACAGCAGAGTGACACCCACCCCAGCTAACTGCCACCTCGCTGCAGTGCCACATCTCGCCGATTGGCAGCTGAATTCCCTTGAATCATCAGAGGAACAGATTTTCATCTACTTTGCTCATCCAGGCTCTCCCACGTGACCACGCTGTGCCTCCAGAGCCCGCCGGGATGGAGGGACTGTAGCAAGCGCACCCGTGCCAGCCAGGGAGCCTGTGCAGATCTGCGTGCAAGAGACTCAGCGTGAGCACGTACAGTGCAGGAGCAACAAGCTGTCTCGGTGGTAACATCTCAGACACCTTCACCTCATGGAAAAACCACAGGAATATTTCCCCCGAACAGAGTGGGCAGGATGAGGCCATCACAAACCCGCAGCCAACCCCTACCTTATACCCATACTCCTCAGGCTGCTTTTGGAGCTTGACAACACCGTACCTTCGCTCGGAGCCATTTCTGTCTTAGCTCACGTTGGCGGCATTTACATCCCTTTTTTATTTTCCCCAAGTTAATACCGAAAGAACCAATGTCACTTCAATAAGCTATTTCTTTAAACCAGCCTTGGAAATAATTACCAAGAGACAGAAGAACTGCAAATCTGTACCCTTTTAATGGCTGAGCCACTTCCCAAATGGGGCAATGCAGCACTTTGCTGCGTGCCATGCTCAGTAATGAAAGCCACTGAACAGCTCTGTTCCTTCCTTTGATCCGCAGCATCTGCCGAGGTACCTGCCCGGGGGCAGGGTCAGCACACTTCACAGCTTTAACACTTTCCCGCAGAGAGTTAATCAGTGTCCTCAGCGTTCATCACAAAAATCCCTTTCTAACGCCTGTGTTGTGTGCCCGTGTATCTGTTCTTAATCAACACGCAGGTCCTGTCTGCGCTGAAAAGCTTTGCCAAGGTAACTCTGAAATGATGGCTTAGTTTATTCAAAGAAATGACATAAGCTACACCGGCAAAACTACACTGACTCTAGTTACAGTCACAAATTATCTCCGGGACTGAGTTATAGTTAAAAGTTTTGCCAGCGCAGCACTGCTCCTCAGGGATACCATTTTTTCATGACATTTCCACGCCGGCAGAAGCCATGTGAATGCAGCTATGCCAGCATAAAATTTCTTTTGCCAGCAAAGAAGTGTTGGCCAAAAAATTTAAACTCTTAACTCTTATTGCTTTCCCAGGAAGAGTTTCTAGTGTAGACCCAGCTGTAATTTGAGCACTGGGGACAGAGTAATCTACTACATTTGAAATCACTTCTCTCAGCACGGTAGGCGAGGCACCTCCGCGAGCTTTTATTCTGTGCAAGTCTGTGCTATTTACGGTGCCCTGACATCACATAGTTTTCATGTTCGCTTATAGAGCTAGAGCCTCTCCACCGGAGCTCTGCACCAAAGAAAGTGTTCCAAAGAAATAATTCAGGAGATGAGCAACTTAATTTGTGTGTGAGGAAACAACTTGTCAGAGAGCCGTGAAGCAGGTAGTGCCACCAGCCTCCTCCGGAGCCTCGCCGGGCTCGTTCCCCGCAGCGGGACGGTGCTCGGTGCAGGTTCTTGTGTGGCACTCTGCACCCAAACCCAGGAGCTGCAGTAGCTACAGCTGATTCTGCCACAGCAGAGAGGAATATGAGAGACAGCCTGCCCTATTGCCATAACCTGGACCCTAAGCAAGCGCCATAGGAATTTCCAAAAAACACCTAAACTATGGGATCATACTGGGTCTTCATCACCGTTTAACTCTGACTTATGCCGTGAGCTCTGCCGGGCAGGTCCTGCTCATCTCCATCAGCTCTACAGCAGCTGCCCGGGGAGGGGGGGAGGGAGGGAGGGAGGAGGCAGCGCTCGTGTCCTGCTTGAAATTCCTCAGGAACACACTCGGACGCGGTGTCTGTGCTTTTGGCCGTGCTATCTGGATTGTAATGTTTGTGTTTCTGCTATCCTCTAGATGCAGGGCAATAAAATTAGCATTCACATTCGGATTTATAACCCAGGAAAGGCAAGTTCCCTCTAATAAAAACAAGTTCATTTATGAGACCAGATTTGAGGCATGACTTGCAAGAGGGAAAATAACATCCTGTGTAATTCTAATGGCTCACACCTCAGCGGGCAGACATGGCAGAGATATTTCTGCAGCTCTGCTTCTGCTCTCAGCCTCCCCTCCTCTGCGCAGTGTCTGTGGGTCATTCCCATCCCTCACCGATAAACACCCTGGGCTAAGCTTTCTGGCTGAGGTGCCAAACGACGGCCGCAGAGGCTGGGCAGGGAGAAAAGCCCATATGCTGCCGCGCTGCTGTTAGTGCCCTCACGGTCATTTAATATTAGCAGGCAGCACTCCTGGGACTGCGTGTGATGCACATTTTCGGTGGTACGTTGTGCCTGGATACATCCCCATGCAACGAGGTACCTTCTTGTCCCCTGCGGGTAAGTGCAGTGGAAAGACAGAGCCCTCACCCACCCACAACGCAAAACGAAGCCAGAAGAGGTGAGGTGAAGCCCTGCTGTCGCATGTGCCCTCTCTAGAGGCACTCGGGAAAGGATCGCCTCTGCCTGTTACGGCGGTGTTTCTCGTGTTCCCTCTGGCTCCCGTCTAGCAGATCACTGTGCGAGACTTCCCCGCTTTCATGTGTTTCACAGTTTGCATTGCAGCCCTCCTGCTCTCACAAGCCCCCCTGTCCCTCAGTCACCCGCCCAGGAGCGAGAGACCCGGGAAGCAGGTGGGATGGAAGCACCTAAGGGTGGTTTTGGTCTGGCCGAGTTGGGGGAACAAGGGGAGACCTCAGAGCATACACCGGGACAGATTTCAGCCTCTGACACAAAGGGTTATGAATTATGGGGCAGGAAAGCACAAGCAACCAGAAGACTAAGAGCGACCGTTTCTCTTTCTGTATTTACTATACCAGTAAAATAACTTCATAGCAGCTGGCTGTAATGTAAATCCTCTTTAAGGACTAACGGCTGTGCAGGGGACCATTAAAAAACCAGCTCCATCATTAAGGCTTTTGGTTGGGAGACTGCCTGTGCCGTTATTTCGCAGGGAGGACCGCTCTGCAGGGCTGCGCGGAGCCGCTCAGGGACTGCTTTGCTCTGGGCTTCACCGCTGGGCGGCAAACTGCCCGCCTGGCCCCCGCACCAGGTAACGGCTGGATTTCAGGGGGGATATTTTCTGTCTCCAAATCAGTGCTACTCACTCCAAAACAGCTAAATCAGCTCAGCTTTCCCGCAAGTGCCCACCGTGCCCTCTGGCCACAAGCTGCTAGCTGGCCATGGAGCTGGTGGTCTGCCACTAAATACGACCCCACCGCAGACTGGGAGAAAGCTCAGGGCACACGGATGGGTCTGAGCACCGCTCCGAGCCCAAAACTCTTCTTGTGCCGCAGCGCAGGGCCAGCACCCACCGCAGCAGCGCAGTGCCCCGCTGCATTTCTGTGCGGTGGCTGTGATACCCCATTCACCAGCAAACCCCTCCCGGGGCAGCCGCCTTCTCTGCCCGCTCACGAACCCTGCATATATTTTCAGGGCCTTTGCAACGTAACGCTTTCATGGGTACATTAAAAAAAAAAAAATCAGCTATCACCTGAAAAACAGGTAATTAATTGCAGAATCAGCTCCTTTTGAAGTAGTAATATAATCGTTCGCCTCTCTCTTTGTTCCCGGGGCATCTGCCTTTAATCTAACATCTTGCAGGCTTCCCAAACAGTGCCTGGCTCTAAGTTCCCGGGATGCTGCACTCGGAGGATGCTCTTCCACACTGACAGAAGCAGAGAGGCCCCTGTCTGTCCCACCACGTCCTGGGGTAAGACTTCACTTCTCAGTGCCATATGTCCTGAAAGCTGTGAAGGGGTAAGCAGAGGGCATGCCGAGGAGCACGACACGAATGAGCAGAGAGCCAAACAGGGAGGCTGCCCTGCTTGATGGCCTCAGTCCAATTTCACCCACGTAGGAGGGTATTGGGAGAAACAACGATGAAACCAAAGCACACGGCTGCGACAAGAGCCTGGGGCATTGCACCGATCAAACAGCAACTGCCTCTCTCTTTCTTCCAGCACAGCATCCTTCCTCAGCTGTTACTCTGAGAGGAGAGTTTCGGCATTACCTTGCTGCACGCTGGGTCTGGCGGCACGTTGGTACGGACCTCACCCAAGCCCTGGGGTCCATCAACCCACGAGCAATGGGATCGATGCAGCCTCTGCCCAGCACCCCTGTGCCGTGGTAACCCTCAGCTCTCCCCATCTTTTAACCTCCATCCAGCGGGTTGGGCTGGGGCACCCGCACCAGCTGTGACGTGCTCCCTGCCTGGCCGGCAGCCCGAACTCATTTGCTTGTGCCCAAGCCAAATTAAGCAGATAATTGCTGGTCTCCTGCTGTGGTCGCTCCTGGTGCAGTAATCTGGGTCCCTCCGCTCTGCCCAAGATCTAAATTCTTTAACGCTTCTGAGGTCTCCTCACTGCTCTTCAACTTGGCTGGTGCTGGCCAGTGGGTTCAGCAGGTACTGGGGAGAGACAGACAGACAGTACAGTGCCTTCAATCTTGATTTGTACCTCCATCCGCTGCAGATGAGGCTCCCACCATACGGTTATGGATGCTGTGGAGCCGTGGGCTGCCAGCCTTTGCAATACCATGGGCTGCACTAGTAACAGTCTGTTATTTTTTGGGCAATGCCACAGATGGTGAGCCCAGCACCCCGTGACTGCAACCTCTCCCAGCGGCTGGAGCTGAACCCCATGAAAGGGTCTGAATCTATCACAGAGCTGCGGGTTCAGATTTATGCTTCGCAATCTGCTTTCAAGCAGAGAAGTTGGCACGAGGAGCATCCTCTTGCAGGATTTTGGCTGGCGGCTGCCTGGCAGCATTTAATCAGCTGTGTTCATGAGATCTGACCCAACCTGCTCCTGCTGACCTTGGCCCCAAGTCTTGCAACATATCAAATGAATGCAGGCTCGCAGATCCATCACTATCTTTTTCTAAGAGCCGGTATATCATCCATCTAGTGCATCTTGATGATCTTTGTGTAATCAGCATACAGATTCCCATTTGTGTTTCTCAGATATTCTTGGAGAAAGAGTGTCCTTTGAAAATAAAAAAAGATAAAAGATCATCCATGGAGGAGGCAAATGAAAAATAGCTGCATCTTTGCGCAAAAGCTCTCCTCCGCTCCTTGTCTGGCCATGTATAGGGGTAATTACTGCATAGTTTATATCTCCCTGCTCCTCCATAGGTGTAATGGAGAAGAAGAAAGCCTGGGTTGCTCATTATGAACCAACAAGCCCTGGTTCCTTCCTCTGAAGCCTGGGTGGCCTCTCTCCTCCAAGGCCAAATCGTCTCAGTGACCACCTCAAAAGAAGGAACCGTAATGATGAGCTCAGCCTCGGTGAGAAGACACAGCGAGAGCAACTGTTTTGAAATTGAGCTCTTTGTAAAAAAACAAACATCTTCTTCTGAATTGGCACAGATGACAAGGAAAATATCCCTTAATAGGAAAAGTAAACATTGCCTTTGAAGACTTTTAAAATGGTAGCGTGAAGGTAGTCACCCAAAGAGGTTTCACTGAATTTTAATCAGGTGAGGAGCTTGATGGGTTCACATTATTCTGTTATTGGGATATCTGAGACATATAAAATGAGCCAGCAAAGGCTGGGTGGTCACATAAAGGACTCACTCCAAATGAAAGTTCGTTTACTCATGTACGTAAAGATGAGCAGAAAGCACATGGCACCTGCAGGGCTCTGCGGGGCTATTCAGGGGACGGTTTTCACACTACCATACGGCATTCTTCCTTTCTTTCCAAAACTCATCAGATCTTCACTACAGAGCCCTACTTGGTGCATCCACAAATAATAATGTCTCCTGGCTGAACGTCCCACCTCGGCTATCAGGTATTCGGGTTTGTTCATGATACGACTGAACTCAGTGGTAATTCCAGCGTATATTATCTCACGTTGACTCTGCTTGAAGTGTTTACTGCAGGGAGAGTGCATGTTGTAATTCTCTGTTTTTACAGCCTACCAAAGTTTTCACCTTGATCATTAGAAACCACAGTGCACAACAGATGGCTGATTGACGCCATATAATTTGGCTTTATCACAGCATTTCTTCTGACTGACTTTTTTTTTGGGGAGTGTGTGTGAATCTTTTAGCATTTCAAATACAAACTTCATTATAAATCATCTAGTAATTTTGTGACTGAAAATCCACAACTGCAGCATCAGGGACTGACCTGGGAATTAAATGTTTTCCTCCGAAGTTCTGACTTGATCAAGTGTTCTTGCATTTCTGTGCTTGGTGAAACTCATCGTGTGAGTAGGCAGCCGTGAGATTTTCTGGGTCTGCTTTCCAAGCTTGGCTAATCACACAATTTTAATAGCAATAAATCACTATTTCAACAAAGGGCTGTCTCTTCGGCGGAGACGTGCAACTTTTACTCACAAAGGTATGGATTTATCATGTTTATTAATAGACATGCTCTGCAGCTTTGTCTTGCTTTGTGTACTGCAAGCGGTGACTCAGCCCCGTGCCATGGGCACGCAAACATTATTAATAAAACCTTATTCTGCCACATTTAGACAGATTATGGACAAACGATAAGGAGGGATTTACATAGAAGCAACCCATCAGAAGTATGTGAGAGAGGATCATAGTTTGTGGTAAATTAGATATGCCATTGCCTCTGGGAAAAAAAAATAAATCTAAAATTCAGGTGGTCTATCAGAAAGTGTATTACACCTTCAGATGTGGTAAACGCTAGCTGCTAGTATTCACCGTGGTACTTCATTTTCTCTATAACTGGGACATGTCAAGGTACTTCCCGAGGCGGATTTGCAGGGCTGCTGAGAGCGCTGCCCGCTGCAGGGGATGCGCTGGGTTATACGAGGGGCGAGCAGGAGCATCCCTGGCAGGAGCTGCGCTCCGTCCAGTCCCAGTACACTCTGCAGGATTAAGCAAGCAGGGATTTGCTCACCAGTTTTGTGCTGAAAACACATGCAACTGCAGCTATTAATTACAGGCAGCAGATTACTCATTGTAATTAAACCACAATCATTCATGAGCATCCCCCGACCTCCTAAGGGATCAGGTCTTTCTAGGAGACCCGCCGCTACCCGGCTCTTCCCAGGGCGCTGCTGTAAGAGCGGCAATGGGGATGATCACAGCGAAGTGTTTTGCTTGTTTCACTGTGAAGCTTTTGTCTGTGCTTTGTGACAAGAGGACGCCCCTGATCAACCCCCAAATCTCGCTGCCGGCATGGGAAGCCTGCGTGAAGACATCTGGCTCCACCGATGTTTCTGTATTGCGGGGCTCTGCTGTGAAAGGGAAACCAGCCGGCACTGCTGATGGTTGTCAGGTCCCCAAAAAATCTCCATATGGGGGTGTTTTCAGTACCTGTCTCTTTACACGCCTGATAAGCACCACCAGCATAAGAAAACCTACAAAATACTAGTAAACAAGGGTTCCTGGGAGGGAGGTAGGCTCTCCTCCTTTTCCCTCCAACTCTCTCTCTGCGTGCAGGCAAATTTAGCAGTGAGCCAAGATTTACAGCTTTAATTATGAACTTTAGCCCAAGCAGTCATTCTGGAAATCTCCTTGCCTGGGAAATGGAGAGTGGGACCCGGGCGTGCGCAGCGAGGTGTACAGCTGTGCCTCCGGTTAATTGTACTGATTCTGGTCCTTCATTAAGATGATTTCATGTGAAGGGCTTTTATCTCCCCCCCCTCTAATGCTGGTGACAAGGAAAAAAAAAAACAGGAAAAAAGGACTCTCAGTCTGTCTTTTACTGTATTATCTAATAAACCAGCAAAAATTAGCCTCAGCAGCAAAGATTAGCCTTCTTCAAGCTCACACACCTTAATTAAACATGCTGAGCTCCGGCTGGCAGCAAACTCAAAATGTTCTACACTGTTAAAAACTGTTGTCCAGTCATCCTAATTTTTACACCCAAAGCTGACCAGGACTCCTAGTGAGAACCTGACCACAATGGTGGGCCACAGTGTACAAACCCCCTTGCCTGTTTCAGAGAGATTTCTGGTAAGAAGGTAGGGAGAGTTTTGCAAAGAAATCACTTGTGAACCATTTTGCAGAGAAGCAGTGCAGACCACTGCAGCAGTGACCAGTGGTCTTTATATTGAAATAGAATCTGTTTTGGATACGCATCTCCAATAAACAGCATAGCTAATGCAGGTTCATCAGTGCAGTGATAAACCAGGTCTGATGCCGTACTGACAGCGTAGCTCCATCACGACGTGCTCCCTTGCTGCTGTGTCTGTAACTCAGCCGTGGTCAGGGGTGTACTGGGACCGTGGTTCTGCAAAAGAGTCAAAGCGAGAACTCAAGCCACGTAGAAGATCTTTGTGGCATTGCCCATGTTGGTTTTTTAATGAAACAAGTCTGTGTAAGACTAGCATGATCCCATAAAGGCATTATGGTATCAGGAGCTTTGTACGAACGTACACAAATTAATGGCAAGATGCTACTCTCGTGAGACCCCACCTGGAGTACTGCATCCAGATCTGGAGTCTCCAACAGAAGAAGGACAGGGACCTGCTGGAGCGTGTCCAGAGGAGAGCCACGAGGATGATCCAAGGGCTGGAGCACCTCTCCTATGAGGAGAGGCTGAAAGAGTTGGGGCTGTTCAGCCTGGAGAAGAGAAGGCTCTGGGGAGATCTTATTGCGGCCTTCCAGTCCCTAAAGGGGCTACAGGAGAGCTGGGGAAGGACTTTTTACTGGGGCATGGAGTGATAGGACGAGGGGGAATGGCTTCAAACTGGAAGAGGGCAGGTTTAGATTGAACATGAGGAAGAAGTTTTTCACTGTGAGGGTGGTGAGGCACTGGCCCAGGTTGCCCAGAGAGGGTGTTGAGGCCCCATCCCTGGAGGTGTTCAAGGCCAGGCTGGAGGTGGCCTTGAGCAGCCTGGTCTGGTGGGAGGCTTCCCTGCCTATGGCAGGGGGGTTGGAACTCGATGATCTTCAAGGTCCTTTCCAACCTAAACCATTCTCTGGTTCTATGATTCTATGATTCTATGCTGTAATTCCCATTTGCAAAAGGCTTGCGATATCTTGAAAAGCCCAAGCGCAGGGAAAGAGGAGCAGCTCAGAGGCACAGAATTCAGCCGCAGCATCCCGCCTGCCCGGGGCAGAGAGCGGCAGAGGACGCCTCGCCGGCAGTCAGACAAACAGGTAAAACAGCTGAACCCGACCTCTGGGCTGGCCACCCCGAAGGGCAGAGCGTGCTCGTGATCAATTTTTGAGGCACGTTTTTCATCATATCTATTATTCATTAGACACTATGGCAAGGGGACTTGCAGTTCCCTGCGGAGCGGAGATTGGCCGACACCGTCTCCGAATACATTACAGGAGCACCGTCCCCGCCGGGCACACCACCGCGTGTCTGATCCCCGGCACAGAAGCAGAAAGAAGCATTATGGCTGCAAAAAGATGACATGCTGGGAGGTTTCATTATGTCACATTTGACCTTCCCGGCTTTCCTAATAGATTGTTCTTGTCATCAGGGCCTAACAAAATGCATTACCTTGCTGGCATTTGCTGCTCAGCAGCGAGTACAAATCTTAGCTCCGCTAGCTTCATTTGGAGGTCCAGCACTGATTTAAAAAGCAACTTCAGAGGCTAAAAAGCTTCATTTTTTTCCTCCAAAAAGATTAAATTTTAAATCTCTTTGTAAGAAGACCTTTGCAGCTGAGCAGTCCTTTTAAACTACATTTCTTTCTTGATGGGAAAGAAATTGAAGTGCATTAGGGAATGTTCAACCAAATCAGTATTCTTCAATATTGGTGTGCAGGAGACAGAAAAGGGGCCTTTTCTTCTCTGTGCAGTCCAAGACAGGCCCTCCAAGGATTTCTGAAGCTCTTGCTCTGCACCTACTGTGCGCTTGTGCATTCCAAATGTCCTCTGCATTACTCTCTGAAGACTCTCAGTTTTATGTTTTAATTTTCAATTCCATACCATAGCTAGCTCCTAGCTGCTGTTTGTGGCCTGTCTCACCAAGTTCAGTAGTCAGCAAGAGAGGTCATTTTTTCAACGATATACTTTAAGTATTACATCACTTCTTGATGTCCCTTTTGATCGCAGTTTAATTACACTGAAGATAGCTGTGAGTAAGGTTACTACTCCTGAACTAATTCTGTTTTCTGAAGGTCACACAACCCTGTCCTTCTCTCAGTCTCTCCTATATTTTGTCAGACATAAGATCATCTTCATGATTTCACTCTGTGGTGGTTACACTTCAGAAAAGAGCATATGACCACCACTACCACTGACATTGATGGAGAATTATCTCCAGTTATCCAGCCATGGTCTTTAATCCACTGGTCCTTGACCATGTGCAAACAGAGGCAGTGGTGGGGGAATGCCTCTAAGGGTCTGTAAATATTCACCTTCACCTCCTTTGCAGATAAACATATACTTTCACTTTTAGGCCCTCTTTCAAGAGCTGGCATGAATTCGTGTACAAATGCTGTGTTCCTTTGTGTTCCTTTACTAGGAAAATTAGCTGGAAGAAATATTATATCAACTCAAGTTCACTAATGCACAGCCAAAAGCTGTCATTAAGTGATACATCATGCATTTAAGATAAAGTTATGGGCTCTAGAACAGATTTGGTAAAGGAAAATTTAACTTACACTAAATTACCTATGGAAATAACTCACCTAAACACTGACTTAATTCATTATGATCAGTGCCATTATAATAAATATCAGATATATTCATAATTGCATGGCATTTATCTTTAGTTAATGACCTGTAGGAAGGTTATTATGTTGGTTTCATCCTTTGGTTACTGTAAATGGAAGCATTCACTGAGCTGGCTTGCAATCTCGCTCTTCATCCTGAAGAACAGGTATTGCTGAGCCTTCCTGCAGCGTGACTAAGGTGTGGACCAGCCGGTAGCTCAGCATTCACCCGGTGCTGGCATACCCTGCCTGAGGGAAGAAGCAGCTCATTTTTGGTTGCTCTGGCCAGAAGCTACAAGGAGAAGCTATGACTCTACTCCACCCACTTGGTACTTCTGATGTCGGTCCCTGCAGCATGGTCTACTTGTGAAGAGCAGGCCAGCAACAAGCTTTATCTCAGGTTCAGTCATATAGCCCAGAACTTCAGTGGTATCTGTGGAAAACACAGGGCAAACACATTCTACCTCTAATTAATGGTTAGATATAAGGCTACTGCTGTTTCCAGAGACTGGAATTAATGCTGACCCTGGTGGTAAATGGGTCCATGAGGGTCAGAGCAGTGAATAATCAGCTCTTCTCCCTGGCTCCGGGCTGGGAAAAATAATAATATATTAGTAGAAGATGACAGCAGTCCATCCATTTCCCTTGTGAGCATTAGATTTGACATGAAAGTCATTAACCTGGTTTCCTTAGTCACGTTGCTTGTACTGAAAGCAGCTGCGTTGCCAAATGCTACAAGGGAAGTGTGAGCTTATCTCACAGCCAGGTTTTGGAAATGATGGTCCAAGAAGATACTTCTCTGAGTGCTGTGCAAAACAACCCCTCTTCCATGGCTGCGTCTTTAATCTTAATTGTAAGCGTCCTTCGTTTTCCTAAGCCTCATCAAAGCAGTAGGTGGCCCAGCAGGCTTAAAGACCTATTAATTCACCTCTAAGTCTTTTGGTCCTCCTGGGATCTCAGTTCAAGGATGATGGTTCACATCATCTCTGGTACCCTTAATCCAACTCTTCCTGTCTCTAACCACAGTTAATGCTTGCAGTGCAGAGAAAGCAGCTGCCCGTCCTGGCAATTAACAGCTTTTCCTTGGCTGGTGTTTTATCCATCAGTCTTTCCTCTCTGGACTAATTTTAGAAGCTGGGTTCAGTGCCAGCTTCACAGATGATCTTTTCATTTTGTAAAGGTGTTTGGCTTTGTTCACCAATAACTTAATTAGAGGTACTCTCTCTGCTTACACAGCCCTCACACTTTTTTTTCCTTGTTTTCTCTTTCTGTCAGACAGGTACGTCAGAGCTCAGAGAACTGGGGCTGATGAAACGCGGGAACACTGAAGAGTCCACGGGAGGAACAAGGGCTGCAGCACCTGAGAAACGGTTTGCCGAAAGCCTCTTCCAATCGCGGCCACATTAAGAATGCCCCCCCTTGATGAAAAAGGAGGGGGTGTGATACACTGGGAGCTTAAGGGATGAGAGGGGGCAGACGTTTCACAGACAGCACAAAACCAGGAGGAGTGGTAGTACACCAGATGGTTGTGCTGCCCTTCAGAGAGACCTTGGCAGGCTGGAGAAATGGGCCAACAAATGCAAAGTCCTGTGCCTGTGGAGGTCTAACCCCAGGCACCAGGACAGGCTGGGTGATGACCGGCTGGAAAGCAGAGAAGGTCCTGGGGTTCCTGGTGGACACCAAGTTGAACGTGAGCCAGCAGTGTGCCCCTTGGGGCAAAGAAAGCCACCAGTCTCCTGGACTGCTTTAGACCGAGCATTGCCAGCAGGTCAAGGGAGGTGCTCCGGCCTCTCTGTTCACACTGGTTAGACACATCTGGAGGGCTGGGTCCAGTGCTGGGCTCCCCAGTACAAGAGAGACATGGACATGCTGGAGTGAGTCCAGTGAAGGGCCACAAAGATGATGAAGGGACTGGGGCATCTGATATATGGGTAGATGCTGAGAGAGCTGGGACTACTCAGCCTGGAGCAGAGGAGGCTCAGGGGGATCCCATCAGTGTGTATAAATACCTGATGGAGGAAGTAAAGAAGACACAACCAGACCCTTCTCAGTGGTGCCCGGTCAAAGAACAAGAGGCAATAGGCACAAACTGAAATACAGGAAATTCCACTATAAAAAACAACTTTCTTACTCTGAGGGTGGTGGTTGAACACTGTAACAGGTTGCCCAGAGAGGTTATGGTGTCTCCATCCTTGCAGATGTTCAAAGCCTAATGGGACGTGGCCCTGGGCAACCTGCTGTAGGTGACCCTGCTTTGAGCAGGGACTAGGCAATCTCCAGAGCTGCCTCCCAGCCTCAGCCACTCTCTCATTCTGTGATTTTTGCTATCTCTAGGGCAAAACTTCTATTACTTTCAGCAGGGTAAATTTTGTCTGCAAATGTTTCTGACTTTATCTGAATTTCTACCAGAAACTGGTGTTCCCTCTTTCTTTTTAGGAGCAATAACCATCTGTCCTGATTCCCTGAATGAAAACTTTTACCTGCTATCAGCAGGCATGGTAGGAAAGACATGGCAGAGACTGAAAGCAGCTTATTGTTTATTAATGTTTGACTGAGTTTATATCCTTTCTGGAAGTCTGCAATCTTGTGTATGCTGACTATTCTCCTGG
Organism: Anarhynchus alexandrinus; assembly: GCA_008711295.1. NCBI lineage: Eukaryota > Metazoa > Chordata > Aves > Charadriiformes > Charadriidae > Anarhynchus > Anarhynchus alexandrinus. The sequence continues at coordinate 542,185 of VUYV01000056.1, read as the reverse complement.
ATATCCTTCCTATGGGTATAAATGTCTCTTTTTTTAAACTCCTTAATAAATTCTTGGCCTCAATGAGAATTCCTGGGGGCAAGAAGTCCCTGAAAATGTGTTATATTAATACAAAATATATTCCTTAGGAAAAGTCTGAGTCCAGGTGTGATGGATTGTGCAAAGATTTGCTTGGATTTTCCCAAAAATGTGACCCGAGGCCTTGGGATGGAGGAGGGTTGTGATTTGACCGGCATGGTTACCTGACCCTTGACAGAAGAGTGCGATCCGGGGAGACTGACAGCAGCAGCCTTTCGTTCCAGCGTCGCTGTTGTTCTGGTTTTATTTAAATTGGAAAGGCGAGAGGGCTTGGGAAGCTGCCAGTGTTAACGCTATAGTCACTGACAAGGTAAAACGCGCCTCGAAAAGATATACAGCTCTCCTTTCACAGCCACATTTGCTTTAAAGTTGGAGCTAAACCTCTCCGAGGAGCAGATACGGGGAGTGTGGATTGCATTGATTCCTGAACCGACGAGGTTGGGAAGAGATTCGGCGTCTAACAGCAGGCCTGGCCCCGCTGCGGGAGGGGGTGGCGAAGGGACTGACTGCTTTGCATGGCTTAATTGCCCTCAGCACTGCAATCTGCAGCAGTTTGCTAAATTATGGCTAATGTTCACCTTTATTTCTTTGTGAGAAATGGCAGCCAGTAATGAAGTAGAGCATTTAGTCAATGGTAATAAATAAAAATAATTTATTTCTTAACCAGGAAAACAGAAAAAAGGAGACACAGCTTGCTGATCAGGCTCTTCTTTTCTTCTTAGATAACACCACCAACAAAAAAACCCATAGGCTTTAAGGAGTCAAATGCCCACTCAGAAGTTTATTGATGTGACAGCTTATTGGTGTATTTCTTCCCTGACTTGGCTGTGCCATCTTATGTTTAAACTTTAAGCCTATTTTCTATCAGGCATGTCTTATAAAAGAGATTTTAGTTCTCTGCCCACATAACACTTTCTTCCCTCTTGCTTGAGCCTCTTGGCAAGAGCGGAGTCTCCTACAGAAACAGATGTTTCCCTCTTGCCTATCAAGGACACATCGCTCTTGGGCTGAGGCTTTCCGCTTGCTGGTTACTTCCAAGCCCCACGGGTAACCCCTGCTCCCCACTGGAGCTCCCTTCTTTCCCTTGGGAAACCCCTGGCCCTCCTGAGCAGCCCCAGGAGAAGAGGCTGAAGGGAGCAGAAGTTTCCCAGAGTACGTCTCATACAGAGTGTGTATGCCTGTCCGCTATCAAAAGCAGTGGGGTGTCCTGGGATGAGTTAATCCCCCTGTAGCAGTGACTGATTTGGCTCCCTGTGAATGATTTGGCCATTTGCACTGTCTCTAATATTTCCACAAACAAAGGGACCTGCTGGCATCCCTTGGCAGGGCCAAGGAAAGGCTGAGAAGAAAAGGACCCAGGTTGACAGCAGAAACCTGCTCACGGCCCCACCAGCAGCTCTCTTTGGGACTGGGGACTCTCAAGGGCCAGTCTTTCATTGTTCAGAAAACCTTAAATTTTATGTAAAAATTAAAACATGTGACTGAGATGCCATGTAAGCTCTTACTGACTGTACAACAGCAATTTGTAGGGTCTGTCAAGAACAGACCAGACGTCTCGGGATGCTGCTGGCTCTGCCTGGGTCCTGTGTATTTACTCATTCGGTCTTTGTGTGCTCTTCCCTGCAAGGTACTGCTATCAGTGTTTGGAAAGACGGTACGTACCAGTTACTACACTGGGCTTCCTCTGTTCTGTGCCTCATTAGTTGTAGCTCTTGGCATGTTGATAAAATGTTATCTCCCAGATAAGCCGAACACACCGTGCGGTTGTCTCGACTTGTGCAGTAACGCTTGGCCTCTCTTTCTGTGGGAAATGACGGAGCGGAAAGGCTACCTTCAGAGGCACCATTAAATTATCTCCATGGAGGTATTGCCTGTGTATTACCACCGCAAGCAACGGTGTCTGAGAGGGGATCTGAAGACGAGCAGCTGGCCGGCGTCCCCTTCCCATGGGGGCACGTGGCCATGTGAAGCGGGAGCACACNATCTGAAGACGAGCAGCTGGCCGGCGTCCCGGCCATCTGAAGTGGGAGCACATGTGCGGTGCCCTGGACTGAGAGCTGAGCGATGGCGGGGGCAGCACCAGACCTGATTTAATAACCAGGTGTGCTGCGAAAGACCGGGAAAGGCCATGGGAAAAGTGGGACGATATCCTGGCAGCACCAAGCACCTCCCAGCTCAAAATCCACCTTGTTAACATGTGAGCTCAGCGGGAGGCAGTTGTGGTCTCGTTACTCCTGAAAACGAAGGCCAAGGGCACGAGGGAATGGACTTTTTCCTCTGATCGATGAGGGCGAAGGGCCTGAGCCCCTCACCAGCTGGGCAGGGTCACGCCGCACTGGGCTCCAACAGACGGGCATGAAATAAAGGTTCTCCCCACGCCAGAGACGTACTTTATATTGTTGTGACCTGGGGGAATTCGGTACTCTCTGGGGCCCCCCAACCACCCTGCCTTTCTGCAGCACTTGGCCACTGCCCGCTTTGCATTTGAGAGGACGCCCAGGACTATGTTTGGGCTTGTCTGAGCGGTGGGAGTACCTGGGCTTTCGGTGAGGTCCAGAGCACACCATGGGGTAAGCTGAGGCCCACCACCGAGCTCTGAAACCGTGTTCCTGGAATCTCTACATATTTGTGTGTCAGTAGAGCGGCACAAACCACTGCCTATGAGCTTCATGCGCTTTCTCTGCTGTTCCTGCGCTGGTTCCCCGGTGCAAACACCCAGCACGTGGGATCTTTTCTGCAAGCCTCTCAGCGATACACGACTGTCGGCACTAATACAGCGGGAGGAGCAGCATAACCATCTGCAGCACCGACAGGAACCAGGCTTGAGCCACGAGAGCACTGTGCATTTTCAGCAAGGACCAGAAAACCAGCTTACCAAGGGGTAAAACAAAAAAGCTCATCATTTACTACCTTTGCCTTTTCGCCTCCTCCCCGGGATATGAATGTGGACCCTGCGACGTTCTGGCTTTTATTTTGTTCAGCTCTCTAGAGGATGAAATGACCAAGATCCCCACTCCGACGAGATAAACGTGGCTAACACACAGGTAGTGCCACTGCCAGCAAAGGGCCCAACCTGCTCTAAGGCCTCTGAGCCATCGGTGTTTGGTGAGCTCTGCAGATGGCTGAAGTGGCTCATCTCCTCTCTAGCAGAAGTGTTTTATGTTCTCCATAGGGGGGAAAAAAAGGAGAATAACTGCATAAATTACCAGTGGAAGCAATCTCTTCCCTGACAGTCTTCCCTGTCTGCTCTGCTCCTAAAGGACCAGTATATACTGACTCTAATCAGGCTTGTCTGCTCGTGTCGGGAATTTCAACAAGAGGAGGGAGAGGAGATACTCTGCTTTCCAACCGGCAGAAAATCTCCTGCAGCACAGAGCGCTCCCGGGGGGCTCAGGCCCTTCGCCCTCATCGATCAGAGGAAAAAGTCCATTCCCTCGTGCCCTTGGCCTTCGTTTTCAGGAGTAACGAGACCACAACTGCCTCCCGCTGAGCTCACATGTTAACAAGGTGGATTTTGAGCTGGGAGGTGCTTGGTGCTGCCGGGACATCGTCCCACTTTTCCCATGGCCCAGCCAGGGCTGAGGGCGACCGTCTCCCCATCACGCAGGCCCGCGCGACCGCAGCCAAGCAGCAAAAGCTTCGCTTTCTATTTCCAATGCAGGAAAACGGGATCACGAAAGTGCCCTCCGCAGGTTTCCTGTCCTAATCCCGAGAAAAACAGCTCTCATCGTTCACGGAAGTGAAGGAATTGCAGGGGTTTGTACATTCCTTTAAAGAGCTTGCAAGCCCTGCAGAGGCAGCGCCTGCGTTCTGTGTTTTAGCACCTGCAAAAAGCACTCAGATCAGCAACTTGCCAGAGCTACAGAATACATAAACCTGGTATTTTTGCATCTGCTTAGTCTGTGCTGTTAGTGGGAACCAGCTGGGTGGGTTCCTGTCTTTTTTTTTTGCAGGAGAAAGCGAATGACACAAAATCCCTTTCCTTGTATTTTTAAAAGGAGGCCAAGAGGAGCCACGTCTCTCTCCTGCATAAAATATTCAGCAGGGCCCAAGCTCATTATTTTCCACATTTTTGGTATAAATCTCTAGAAGCACTGACTGCAGCTGGGAAAAACTGCAGCCTACGACCCACGAGACGCTCCTTTGGACTGACCTGTCCCCTCCCGCGGTTTCAGCTGTGGTGGGACCAAGCAGCCCCTTTGGACTGGGTGCTAAAACTATTTTCCTTGGTATCGACTGGTATTTCCCAGCCCTCTCGCAAGCCACAAGGGTTTGGGGGCCACCCGGGGAGACGGGATGAGGCAGAAAAGAAGAAAATGCCAACGCTGCGTTGCTAAATGTTGTCTGAGCGGCTGGAGCATGACGCGAGTCGGGAATGAAACAGCACTCGCAACTGCACATCGGGTGAGATGCTGTATTAAATCGTTTCCTTTTTCGACTCGGGCACCACCTGCTGGCACGTAATTAAATTAGCATCATCAGCCAGATATTAAACTCTGCAGTCCCTGAGAATATGCCAGGTCTTTTCCAGATTATTAAGCAAGTTAGAGAGGAGAATTTTTTTAATCACCTTGTGCACTCCCAGTACCAGCGCTTAGTCACTATAAATACATCTCCTTGCACATCCCTTGCCATCCCTTAGTCACTATAAATACATCTCCTTGCACATGGAGAACGTTTTTCTGGGCATGACTTGCTCCTGGCAGCAGGCAAAGCCAGGCGTGCGGTGGCTGGTGGTAGCCCCCCGGGCCCACCAGAACACAGCCAGGACAAACATGGAACTGGAAGGACATTCCTGGGAGCCAAGGCTACGTAACTTGCTATAACCCCAAAATGTAAAGCCACGTGGCTGAGAAATGCCGACCCAGCTCGCCTGGGCATCCCAGAAGGGGCTGCAGTAAGAGCACAGCCCGGGAGCCAGCGAGCTGCAAGGGGGATACCAGGAGAGGGCTGTGGTCACATCCTACGAGCTGCAAATTGGTTTCTGGGAGTTTTGACTTCACATCTGACACAGATTCAGCTTTCTTTGCAAGGTTTCATGCAGGAATAGGAGTAATCCCCATGCTCAGCAGTGTAGGCTCATTCAGTCTGGCACCGTAGAGCTCATCTGCCATGGTCAGTGATGGTTTGCCTCACGTCCTCCCTCCTCTGCCCTCGGCAAAACAACCCCTGCAGCCAGGGCTGGTGTCGCACAGGTACGAGTGGTTTCCTACCAAAACTATCCAGCTGCAAAATTACAGAATCACAGAATGGTCAGGGTTGGAAGGGACCTCTGGAGATCATCTAGTCCCACCCCCCACCAGAGCAGGGGCACCTACAGCAGTTGCACAGGACGGCGTCCAGGCGGGTTTGGAATGGCTCCAGAGTGGGAGACTCCCCCACCTCTCT